>CAUYUJ010008823.1:27500-37894 GCA_963575745.1 Prorocentrum cordatum | reverse complement strand
CCGCGGCGCGGGCTGCCACCAGCCAGCGGCCTGCGCGGCCAGGATGGGGGCAGTGGCTACAGCCACGACGGTCAGATAAGGACCACCTCGGGCTCTGCAGGACCCCATCCAGGAGGCCCCTATCGAGGAGCGAGCACTGACCAGGCGCGCTCCGTTGCCAAATCAAGACGGTATTGCCCTCGTGCTTCGGGGCCTTGGCCATGACGCCGAGAGGCCCCGGTGTTCGGTCCGTTCCTCGGGCCCAGGCTGGGGAACCTGCTCGAAGCCGAGGCGCGCCGTGGCCAGAACATCTCTGCTTCCCCTTCTCTGGCGTCCCTTGTGGCAGCACGATGGCTTCCAGGTCGTGTGGATATCATAGCTGGGGCCATGATGTTCTTGCCTCCTCCTCCTCCTCCATCGCCTCCTCCTCCTCCTCCTCCTCCTTCTCCTTTTCCTCCTCCTCCTCCTCCTCTTCCTCCTCCTCCTCCCCCTCCTCCTCCTCCTCCTCCACCTCCTCCCCCTCCTCCTCCCTCCTCCCCTGCCGCCCTCCACCTCCTCCTCCCCCTCCCCCGAGCGCCCTCCTCTGATGCTCTTGCCTCCTCCGAGCGCGCGCGCGGCCGCGGCGCGTTTGCGGCGCCCTCTGCGCTCGTGGCCGCGGCGCCCCGCGCCTCCCCCGCCCCTGCGCTCGCTGCCGCCTCCGCGGCCGCCGCGGTGGCCTTCTTGCAGTCCGTCCCCCCGTCTTCCCCGCGTCCGAGCACACGCCTCCGTCCGTAGCCATTCTAGCTCAAGTTCCAAACCTTGCCCTGAGGCTTGGAGCTTGGTCGCTGCCAAGGGGCAGGCTCGAGAGCCCGCCCTTGGTCGACAGCTGACCGCGCGCGCGGTATGCCTCCCTATCTTGCGTGTTCTGCCTGCTGCAATGCTGGTACCGTCTCTAGGATATACCTCTCCAATCCCCGCATGACCTGTACGTTCTGCAAGGACTATTTCCGTGGTCGGTCTCCCCAGGACAAAGCACAAGGACAAGCTGGGCAAGGAGAAGGACAAGGACGGACACAGGGCACGATCAACAAGGGAAGACTCGGGAGGCGGCCGATGCCGCGGGAGGGGTGGCTCCTGCTGCTGCTGCCGCCGCTGCTGGTCGTCCTTCTCGTGCACCCGAACAACCCTTGTTCTATGAGTCTTTCATTGATGCCCCTCTGTCGGATGCTGTTCGGGCGCGGTTTGGCTCTGATGTATCTGACGGAGATTTCGGAGGCAAGGACGATGTATTTGACAATGACGGCCCCTTTGCCCAACGTGTTGACCCAATGGTTACGGTTGCCGATCAGGAATCAATTTTCCAGACCAAGCAGTCTTATCATGGAGACCTTCGAAGTCTTCTTGCTTCTGTTTGAAATCAACAAGAGATTGACAACCTTCAGTCCGAGCTTACTGAGGCCCGTGAGAAGAAGACGTCCATGCTCTCCATTCCACAGCATCGCGCTCGTTTGTCCCAGCGAGTTCGGTGGTTTACTAGGATGGTGGAGAAGGCTGATGCTGCCTCGGATCAGATTGATATGAATTGTCCGACGTTCTTGCCAGGAAGGGTTTACGGGAGGTCAAGAGTGAGCGCTTCCAGA
Organism: Prorocentrum cordatum; assembly: GCA_963575745.1. Taxonomy (NCBI): domain Eukaryota; class Dinophyceae; order Prorocentrales; family Prorocentraceae; genus Prorocentrum; species Prorocentrum cordatum. Next base: position 36,296 of record CAUYUJ010008823.1, on the reverse strand, counting down.
CAGAATGCGAAGTGTGGCAGAGCCTTTTCGGTTCGCTCTCCGTTCCAGAACCAGTCTTTGAGCCAAAGTCCAGCGACTTGTCAGACGTTTGTAGGACCCTCCTCAAGAACCTTCCCAAGTCCTCCAGACAGATCCGTGATGTTGCTCGTGCCTTGGGACAGATGGTTGAGTTATCCGCTGCGGTTCAGTTCATTCCTGCTTTGGATCGTCCAACCGCTCGGCCTGCTCTCTCGTCTTCTCGTTCCGCTTCGGCAGCGGCATCACGACAGGCAGCAGCGGGTGCGCCAGCAGATGCAGCATCAGTGCCCATGGAAGTCGCCCCTTGCCCCGTTTCCAGAGTGGGTGTTTCTCCTTCGCGAGAAGCTGCCGAGGCGCCTCACAAGAAACCGTCTCTCGCTTCCGAGCAGTGGGCCGGCTCCTCCTTCGGCGGTTGTGATGAGGTCCTTCCTGGCAGTGTTGATGATCTGGGCGACGGCGCTACCTGCGGTGCAGGGGCCTCGCCGGGCCCGTCAGGACTTTAACCGTGGGAAGGGGTAGCCACATGTAGGTCATGCTCGTCACTCTTGGGTCATTCGATCGATCAATGTCACGAGTTGGACAAACGCTGAGAGTTATTTGGCTGCCCGCACTTGCGCTTCTGATGGAGTGGATATTCAAGGGTTTCGTCGTTCTGCTGAGGGTCTTGGCGCTGCTACAAATAGTGCTCGCCGTCTTGGTTCACGCGCGCACGCGCGTTCATTCGTTTCCCAATGCTTCAATTGCTTCTCGGACATCCCCTTGGATTCCACTGTGGTGTTACCTCGACCGGGAGAGTTTATTGGAAAACTCTTGCGCGGGTAGGTAGACATGGGTGCGCCCTGGCTAAATCTCTATCTGCGCACTGGGGATGGGGCAGCTCGTCGTGATGCGCAGTCGCTCATGCAGGTGGCGTCTGTTGTTCGCACCATCGGCTCTCCCTACCTCATCTTTGCTGATTGGAATATGTCCCAGACCGAAATGGAGACAACAATGGTTTTTAGAGCTCGTTGGCGGCATCGTGATTGCTCCAAATGGGAATGCGTATGGGAGTGGTGGAGGTTTCTCTAAGATGGATTATTTCGTGGTCCACCATGTCTTCCATGCTGCTACATGTGAAGTTCTGTGCTCTTTCTGGTTCTCAAGCACTAGCCAGTCGCTCTGCGCGTCAAGGGATTCGTGGGACAGGGTATGGTATCTATCTTTCGGAGGCCTCCTGTTATCTCAGCCCAGCGTCCTGTTGGGCGTGCTCCTTGTCCGCCTTCCTTGGATTGGTTCCCGCGGGCGGCTGGCCATATCGATTCAGTTCCTGGGTTCGAGAGGCATGCGTCTTTGTGGTAAAAGACGTCTGCGGCAGAGGTGGTTGGCCCATATTACCTCCCCGACCCTGATGCACGTGGGAAGTGGGGTGAGAATCCCACCGCGGAACAGGTTTCGCTTGCGTCGTTGTTTCCTGGGGGCGTTGTATTTTCTCTCGAGGGCAAGCTTTGGTGGTTTCTTGCCGATCGTCTTGGGGGCCTTCTGTATCCGGCGGAGGAGCAGTCGCGTGGGGCCTTCTCAGCCGCGGCTTCGCCTCTTAGGCGTTGCTGCCCGTCCAGACGTGAGGGCCCCCCCCCTCCCTCGGATTGGCGCTGGTGGCCTCGCCATGCGCGTCGTCTTCAGCATCTGGATCTAGGCTTTCCTATCTGGCCGAGGAAGTCCTTGCCTGAAAAGCAGCGCTGGAGAAGGTAGCCTCTGCCAAACGTTATCAAAGTTGGCGCCCTTGGGCTATTCAGTCTGTTCGAGAGTGCGGGGGCTCTGCTGCGCGCCGATTTGCCAAGGGTAGCACGAATTTGAACGCATGTGATGTTATCCAGCAGCCTGCTGCTGACGACCCAACCTCTTGGTACTGTTGCTCATCATTTGAACTCGCGAGAACAGTTCTGGATTCTGGCATGGAATGTGGAGGCCCATGCCGCCTGTCGGCAAGTATTCCCATCCTTGTGAGGGTCGGTCCTTGCCACCTGTGCTACCTGATTGGCCTTGCATCCTCGCCCATGCCGCCCCTGGGCGGCTACCGCAGGATGCGTCGCAGATATCGGGCTCGCACATCTGTCGGACTTGACTGGTTTCGCCCTCGGCGTCGCGCATGGCTTTCGGACGGGTCCCTGGTATCGATGTTCAAGCTTTGGATTGTCATCCTACGTTTTGGGCGTTTTCCACTTATCTCGGGCAGGTTTGTAGTTGACCTCTTGCCCAAGCCTGATGGGGTTGAGCGTGCTGTCGCCTTGTTCACCACCTCTTTGCGCGCCTTCGCCCGACATGTTCGGCGCATTTATGGCGTCGCTTGGGCAGGGCGTCGCGCGCGTCCGTATGTGCAAATATATGCGTGCGCAGCCTTTCCGGTCAACAGTGTGTGTGGCGCATGAGTGTCCTGGCTGAGTATGCTGCCCTACGTGGTCTATCTGTTTGGGTTCTCTTGTTGGACATAAAGAGGGCTTGTGAGCAGTTTCGGCACCGTTTGCTTATCCAGCGTTTTCCGATGTTTCAGTTCAAACCCGCCCTCTTGAGAGTACTGTTTGGTTTGTATCGCTCCCCGCGTATGCTCGCTGTGCGCCGAATCGTCGGTGCATAGATGTCTGCCGCTGTTGCTATCGTTGCTGGGTGCTCCTCTGCTGATCTGCATTTGCGCACCGTGCTTATGCCAAGGCTGGGCTCCTTATTTCGTGTTTCTCCAGGATTGTATCTGGGATTGGTAGCTGATGGCGTTCAAGTCTTGGAAGTGGGCACCGAAACTGAGGTGAGTCGGGCGCATGTTGGGAGTCTCTTGCGGACATCTGGAACCCCAGTTTGGAGCCTCTCATGGCAAAACCCCCTGGCGGCCTCTCCGGCCGTTTTGAAAGGAGTCCAAACCGATAGTGCGAGTACATATCAGTCAAACTCATAACCGAATGTGCCCATCTTTTCGGTTCGCCTTAAATACGGCCATGGCGTTTTTGTTATTGTTGTTGGTGTTGCTGTTGTTGTTTTTGGCTGTTTGTTTTTGTTTGACATTGATCTATACATAGTCTCCCTATATATGTATAGCATTTGCAGCTCGGCGTTGCGAACATCATTTCAAGCGTTTTCATATCCCAACAAACAACTAAACCATTAAGACAAATCTGCGTTGTTTCAGCTATTTCGTTTTAGCGTTTCCAGTATGAAAACGCAAACATAACACCAACACCGCGTCCAAAACAACGACCCTGGCAACGCCAACCGTAGTGTTTTCTGTTTTAGCGTGTTCATTTGGTCAAGGGCCCGACGTCGAAACAGTGGAACAAAAAAACGCCCAGGGCATGTTAAAGCGAGCCAGGCTCATCTTGACCTCTTTGTGGCAATTGCGTAAGAAGGTTGAATCCAGTGTTGACCCTCCAACAGGAGATCTGGTTAACAGTGTTACATCTGGATTCAACCCGTCTTGGAGGGGAATGGCAACTGCAAATGTGTTTTTTTTTTTTTTTTTTTTTTTTTTCAATTTGTCGAGGGGGGGGGGCCGAAGAGAACGCCTGCAGAACTCGGAGAAGGAACCGACGACGCAGGAACGCCTGCAGTGTGTGCGAGGAAATAGTTCCAGATCTGAGCTATAACGGCAGGCGATCTGAGCCAGAAAGCCTGCAGGGCACAGATACATGCACCCTGAACCAGCAAACCCGCATACTTAGAAACACACACACACACACACTCGCACACACGCACCCACACCCACACCCACACACACACACACACACACGCATGCACGCACGCACGCACGCACGCACATACGCACACACGCACCCATGCACACACGCATGCACACACCACACACACACACACCACGCACACACTCACACCACACACACCACACACAAACACACAAACACACACATACACACATACACACAAGCATTCAAGCACACACAAACACACACGTACACACAAACACGCACACAACCACGCACACACATAACCACACACACAAACACACACACACACACATACACACAAGCACACAATCACACACAAACACACACAAGCACACACACAAACACACACACACACATACACAAACACACACACACAACCACGCGCACACACACACACACCTTGAACCAGATAGGCCAGCAGATCTGGAAAAACAAGTTTCAATAACCAGAAACCATGCAGATCTAGAACATGAGAGGTTCATAGCCAGAAAACCTTCGTATTGGAGAGGCATACAGCTTGTGCCGCCGACCCTGAACGACGACGACGACGACGACGACGAACGCTCTCGGGGGTAGTTTTGGGGCGTCTTGGGAGGCTCGTGGGGGTCTGTTTGGAGCCTCATGGGGGCCTCTTGGGGCTCCGTGGGGGTCTCTTGGGGGCCTCTTGGGGCCTCTCGAGTAGCTTTTTGGGGGCCTGTGTGGGCCTGGGGGCCTCTCTGGCCGAGGGCTCGACATGTCCGTTCGGATCCCCCGTCTGGGCTCCCTCTTGGAGCCGTCTTGGGGGTCTCTCGGGTTGTCTCGGAAGCCTCTTGGGCGGTCTTAGGGCCCTCTTGGGTCGTTTTGGGACCCTCTTGGGGGCCTCTTGGGCGATTGGGGGCCTCTTGGGCTGTCTTCGAGCGTCGGGAAGCCGACAAGGTATGAACGCCAAAATGTTTCAAACACTTTCTAGAGCATCTATGATTTTTGCCCCGTTGGGGCCCTGTCGGGAGTACTCTTGGAGGCCTCTTGGGGGGTTTCGAAAACCTCTTGAGCCGTCTGGAGGCTACTTCTGGCGTCTTGGATCGATAGTTCGGCGATTCGGGGCCCTCGAGGACCGTTTTGGGGGCCTCTTGGGGCACTTTTGCAGCGTCTTAGGGCTTCTCTGGGCCCTGGAACCGCCCGGGAGGGAGGCGTATCTGGGTGGCGACCCACCCCCGGGGACCCACTCCCTGGGACCACCCCGCGGGCCCCCCCCCCAGCGGGAAAGGAATCAAAGGGAAGGGGTTTCCCTTCGACTCAGCTACGAGGTTGCTCAATGTCGCTTTGGCTGGCGCGCTCAAGGAGGAGGGCCCAGGGAAAGGAGGAGGGGGACGACGGAGACGACGAGGAGACGACGAGACGACGGAGACGGAGACGACGACGGAGACGACGAGGAGACGATGGAGACGACATGATGAGAAGGACCATGCATAACCTGAGAGCCACCAATCCAAGACACAGCATCTTTCGGATCAAGAAATTCTTACATGCAAGAGAAGGGTGGCTCAATAACCAAGAGTTGCCCAAGAGTCAGTAAGCTGAGCGAGAGAAGGGTGGCAGCACTAAGCGACAAGGCCCAAACATCACAGCCCTGAACAACCTGACAAAAATGTCCTCTGTAGCGTGCAAGCCTGTGGGACTGGATCGGACAACGAGTCCACTGCAGCGATGCTGGCGTAGCTTGTGAAAGGTGCCTTCGATGATAGGAAGCCCGCAGTGCAAATGAAACGGGCGACTGCACCCGTAAGTGAGATGTAGACAGGTTTCATCGGGATGAAGCGCTTTCCAATGGTGAAGTTCTGATGGTACACTTTGGAAAATGTCAAAATCCAGATGTAACCTTTTTGAAATCGTGATTACACATTTTTCCCGTGTGACCCTCTTTGGCCTTCTCTGGGCCGTCTTGGGGCTCTCTTGGGGCCCTCGCGGCCGTCTGGGGGATCTCCTGGGGCCGTCGCGAGGCCGTATTGCGCCGAGGCCGTCTCGGGTCCTCCGGAGGCCTTCTTGGGCCAGTTTCAAGTTGAATTTGGTCCCTCCAGGGCCGTGTTGAGGCCATCGTGGATGCCTTCTGGGCCATTTCGAGACCCTCTTGGGCCGTCGTGGGGCCATCTTGGAGGCCCATTGGGCCATCTTGAGCTGAAGGCAGCCCGGAAAGGCGAGAACGCCAACAACTTTCAAAACTGACTGCTGGCAGATCAGATCGCTTCTGCTACCATTGCCAGTGCCACTGGTGCTGGTCTACTTTTATTCCTACTACTACTACTACTACTTCTGATATTATTACTACTGATACTATTAGTACTACCACTACTACTACGACTACTACTACTATTACTACTACCATTACTACTACTACTACTACTACTACTACTACTACGACTACTACTACTACTACGACTACTACTACTACTATTCGTACTGTTAATATTTTTTGTGATCATCATTCTTAATATTGCAGCTACTACTACTACTACTACTACTACTATTACTACTACTGCTACTACTACTGCTACTACTACTACTACTTACTACTTACAACTTACTACTACTACTACTACTACTACTACTACTACTACTACTACTACTACTACTACTACTACTACTTCGACTACTACTACTACTACTACTACTACTAGTACTACCTACGACCTACTACCTACTACCTACTACCTACTACCTACTACCTACTACCTACTACCTACTACCTACTACCTACTACCTACTACTACCACTACTACTACTACTACTACTACTACTACTACTACTACTACTACTACTACTACTACTATCACTACTACTACTAGCACTACTAGTACTACTACTACTACTACTACTACTTCTACTTCTACTTCTACTACTACTACTTCGTCTACTACCACTACTACCACCACTACTACTACTACTACTACTACTACTACTACTACTACTACTAGTACTACTACTACTACTACTACTTCTTCTTCTACCTCTACTATCATTAATACTTTTTAAGCTACCACTACTACTACGACTGCTACTACTACTGCTACGGCTACTACTTTACGACGATTACTGTTATTACTTTATGTTGTTATTCCCAGCCATCCTGTTGTGTTGGGTTTTCGTTTTGAAGAGACGGTCCCCGCGTCCCTCCTCTCCTCCTCCTCCCCATCCCTCCTCCCCCCTCTCTCTCCTCCCTGCGTTTCACCAGCCCAGTACAACGTTTCGTGGCCCCATAAGGGGGCTCCACCGAAGGTCCCAGTGGCACCGCCCGCATGCGTCCGCCACCACCCAGCACAGCCCTTGCTCCCTGTGTTTCGCCCACCCAGAACAGCGTTTCGTGGCACCATAAAAAGGGGGCTCCACCGAAGGTCCCATTGGCACCGCCCGCATGCGTCCGCCACCACCCAGCACAGCCCGTGCTCCCTGTGTTAGGCCCACCCAGTACAGCGTTTCGTGGCCCCATGGGGAGCTCCAGCGAATGTCCCCGTGGCACCGCCCGCATGCGTCAGCCACCAGCCAGCACAGCCCTTGCTCCCTGCGTTTCGCCAACCCAGTACAGCGTTTCGTGGCCCCATAGGGGGCTCCACCGAAGGTCCCAGTGGCACCGCCCGCATGCGTCCGCCACCACCCAGCACAGCCCTTGCTCCCTGCGTTTCCCCCACCCGGTGCAGCGTTTCGTGGCCCCATATGGGGCTTCCCCTAAGGTCCCAGTGGCACCGCCCGCATGCATCAGCCACCACCCAACGCAGCCCTTGCTCCCTGCGTTTCACCCACCCAGTACAGCGTTTCGTGGCCCCATGGGGAGCCCCACCGAAGGTCCCAGTGGCACCGCCCGCATGCGTCCGCCACCACCCAGCACAGCCCTTGCTCCCTGCGTTTCGCCCACCCAATGCAGCGTTCCGTGGCCCCATAAAAAGGGGGCGCCACCGAGGGTCCCAGTGGCACCGCCCGCATGCGTCCGCCACCACCCAGCACAGCCCTTGCTCCCTGCGTTTCACCCACCCGGTACAGCGTTTCGTGGCACCATAGGGAGCTCCACCGAGGGTCCCGGTGGCACCGCCCGCATGCGTCCGCCACCACCCAGCACTATTGCGGTATTCGCAACTGCATATGGTTGGGTCTTTCGCCAAGCTAATTTCTATTTCTATCATTAAGACCACTACTACTACACATGTTCCTGCTACTACATACAGGTGCTATTATTATTACTACTACAACTACGTCTACTACTACTACCACTACTACTACTACTACTACTACTACTAGTACTACTACTACTACTACTACTACTACTACTACTACTACTACTACTACTACTACTACTACTACTACGAGTACTACGAGTACTACTACTACTACGCTACAACAACAACAACTACTACTACTATTACTACTACTACTGCTACTATTATTTCTACTACTACTACTACTACTACTACTACTACTAGTACTACTACTACTACTACTACTACTACTACTAATACTACTACTACTACTACTACTGCTACTACGGCTATTACTTCTACTACTACTACTACTACTACCACTACTACTAGTACTTCTACTACTACTACTACTCCTCCTACTACTACTACTATTACTACTACTACTACTACTACTCCTACTATTACTATTACTACTACTACTACTCCCACTACTACTACTACTACTACTACTACTACTACTACTGTTACTACTACGTCTACTACCGCTAGTACTCTAATGCTGCTACTGCTGCTACTACTTCTGCTACTATGTCTACGATTTCTATTACTATTATTACTACGACCACTGCTACTACTATAACTATAATTCAGACTACTACGACGACGACGACGACGAGTATTGCTACTATCAGCTAGTGGTACTGGTAGTGCTAATCGTAGGCCAGCTGCTACTGCTATTGATACTGCTGTTACGGCAACGATTGCGATTACGACGATTACCACCGGCACAACCAGTGTTACGACTATTGTTTAACGATTGTGGCCATTACTATTCGTATTTGGAGGTTTACTAGGACTACTACTACGTCCATCTACGACCTACTGCGACTGACCATGACCTATTTCTA
>CAUYUJ010008823.1:0-22500 GCA_963575745.1 Prorocentrum cordatum | reverse complement strand
TTGTCATGTTCGTCGTGTTCGTAGTGGTCGTCGCCGCCGCCGCCGCCGCCGCCGTTGTCGTCGTCGTCGTCGTCGTCGTCGTCGTCGTCGTTGTCGTCGTCGTCGTCGTTATCCGTCTCGTGTCCGCGTAAGGACACACTGCACCCCCAGCGCTTCGTCATGCAATGGCGCCCTCGACCCGCGCCCTTCCGATTTTAGGAGGCTGCAGTGTTCACAAGAGCCTTTGGGTGTCCAGTGAGGAGGAGGAGGAGGAGGAGGAGGAGGAGGAGGAGGAGGAGGAGGCGGAGAAGGAGGAGGAGGAGGGAGGAGGAGGAGAGGGGAGTTTAGGAGAAGGAGGAGGGAGTTTAGGAGGAGGAGGAGTTTAGAGGAGGAGGAGGAGGAGGAGAGGAGGAGGAGGAGGAGGAAGGAGGGGAGGGAGGGAGGAGGAGGAGGAGGAGGAGGATAGGGAGGAGGAGGAGGGGGGAGGAGGAGGAGGAGGAGGAGGAGGAGGAGGAGGAGGAGGAGCGGGCCACGCGGTGCTCGCTCCGCGGTGCTCTTGGGTCTCCCCGCTGCCGTGCTCTTCGTGCCCCCAGGGAGCGCCGCGGGGGCTCCCGCAGCACGGGCGCTCCTTCCATGCCTGCGTCTGCTCCAGGGCGGCGCGGGCCCGAGCTCGGATGGGGCGCTTCGGGTGGGCCGATGCCGCCGAAGCTCGAAGGAGAAATTGTATAAGCACGGTCCCTCGGAGCTCCTCGCGGATTTCATGGATCGGCGCTGGGCCACCCCCCCAGACCCCCTCGAGTAATGAAAAAATCATGACGGGAGGTTTTCCTTCATGTTCGGCCTCCGGGGGCCCTCATCGGGCCTCGGGGGCGTCAAAAAACGACTCAGGATGCAAAACCGGTCCCGGGGAATGGGTCGAGATCTCTGGGGTTCGACGTCATGACAAAAATCATGACGTCGGGGGTTTGGGCCTGGCGGCGCCTCCGGCGCCGCCGCTGGCGCGCTCCAGCGCGGATCCAAGGAATCCGCGCAGACCTCCGACAGTTAATGCGTATGCATGCTTCTCTTCTTCCGGAAGGGGGGAGCGGCGGAGGGTTGGGCGTGTCCATGCGTGTCTTGATCTCCCAGTTCTTGTGTCCCCCTCCTCTTTTGACTTCTCGCGGGCTGTGTTTGGCCGCCTTCTCGCTCTGCGGTGACGGATGGCAGCGGAGCCAGTAGGGGCCAACAGGAGGGAAGGAGGAGGAGGAGGTTCCCAGGCTTTGAAAAGACACCGCCTTCGTCCGTGTACCTGCTGCACGTGCTTAAAAACACCGTTCATAAGTTCTGACGAATTCTCAGGCGATGTCCTCACTTCGATAGTTGCAACCACCCTCTATCCTTGCAATCCCTGAGTTGTTTTAAGGCGAGTGTGCGCCGCTCGAAGGCGAGAGCCCCATCCTGAACAGGCACCGCGCGCCTTCGTGCGGCTGCCGGACATGGACGTCTCGGGCCTCGACCTCGGAGAAACGGGGCGAGGAAGTCTCCCACGACACGCATTGCCCGCCCGACGACGCGTATGCGATGATGCGATAGGGGGGGTGGATTGTCTGCAAGGGAGGGCTGCGTCGGAGGAAGGCCTGCGTCGGAGGATGTTTCAGGCCTCGATCTCGGAAGCGGGGCGAGGAAGCCTCCCACGACACCCAGGGCCCGCCCCGACGACGCGTGCGATGATGCGACAGGGGTGACGAACGAACAACACGCACCCATACCCGTAGAGAGGACGGAGGCGGCTGTGGGTGCGTCTTGTCAGATGGGGGCCCCCGCTCGAACGGGAGCCTAACCCCGCGGTCCGACGACCCGCACCCATACCCATAGCAAGTCCTCCTCCCGCCGACCCCCCTATGGGTATGGGGGGTCGGCGGGAGGAGGACCACCGGGGGCACCGCGCAGAGAGGCGGTGCCACCGGGGGCACGGCGTCGGCCCAGGACGCGAGGGGGGGCCTCCGCAGGCCGAGCGGTGCCTCTGCCAGGTCCTCTTCGTGTTCTGCATCCCTTCGGGGGGGGGGGGGAGGAGGAGGAGGAGGAGGAGGAGGAGGAGGAGGAGGAGGAGGAGGGAGGAGGAGGAGGAGGAGGGAGGAGGAGGAGGAGGAGGAAGGAGGAGGAGGAGGAGGAGGAGAGAGGGAGGAGGACGAGAAGGCGGAGGAGGAGAAGGCGGTAGGACGAGAGGAGGAGAGGAGGAGGAGGAGGAGGAGGAGGGAGATGCGGAGGAAGGAGGAGAGGAGGAGGAGGAGGAGGAGGAGGAGGAGGAGGAGGAGGAGGAGGAGGAGGAGGAGGAGGTATGGGGGGTCGGCGGTGTGTGTTGTCCGTTCGTCAAGGGGGGGGGGATGGCTTGCGAGGGAGGGCTGCGTGGGAGGCAGGCCCGCGCCGTCCGCCGCCCTCCTCTCGTCCTCCCTCGGGGCCGCCCGGGCTGGGCCCGCCCCGTGGGCCCCGGGTCGGGCCGGCCCCTCTTCGGGGGGGAAGGCTTCCGGGAACGGTTTTTGCTCCTCCTCTCACCTCCTCCTCCTCCATCTCCTCGATCCTCCTCGATCTCCTCGATCCTCCTCCTACTCCTCGATCCTCCTCGATCCTCCTCGATCCTCCTCGATCCTCCTCCTCCTCCTCCTCCTCCTCGATCCTCCTCGATCCTTCTCCTCGATCCTCCTCGATCCTCCTCGATCCTCCTCCTCCTCCTCCTCCTCCTCCTCCTCCTCCGTCTTGCTGCCGCTCCTCCTCCTTGTCCTTCTCTCGCCGCCCCCGCCCGCCCGCGCGCGGCGGCCCGAGGCTACGGCGCGGGCCGGGGCGACGGGAAGGGCCAGGGCGCCTGGCAGGCCAGGGGTCCGCCCCCGCGTCCCCCAGCGAGACGGGTCGGCGGCGAGCACGGGGATCACCACCCACCAAACCACCCCACCCCAACCCGAAGGCTTAGATTTGCCCTCGATTTCTAGTGGGGGGGGGTCGGGAAACATCGAAAGACACGCGTGGACCCCTTCCCCCCCCCAACCCGAAGTTCGGGTCTTCGGGTTGGGTTGGGGTGGTCTGGTAGGTAGTCAGGGGAGAGCACGAGAGCTTGGCATCGCTCGGACGTGTGCATTTTTCCTTCGTCGAGGGCCATCGAGGAGCATCGCCGAGGCATCATTTGTCGGACAATTTTTCCTTCGTCGTGTGCACTTTTTCTTTCGTCGAGGATCATTTGGCGAAAAATCCACGCACGAAACCAACAAAAAGCACAGGGAATGGACGTCCGAGCGATTGCAGGAGAAGGAGAATGCCCTCTCAGAGGGCGTCGGGACTTCTCAGAAGCCCATCGCGCCGTCTGGGACGTCTTTGAAAAGGTCCTCAGAGAGACGGGTCGGCGGCGAACCAGGGGAGGGCAGGAGAACTTGGCATCGCTCGGACGTGTGCATTTTTTCTTCGTCGAGGGCCATCGAGGAGCATCCTTGATCCTTTGGCGAAACATCCACGCACGAAACCAAACAAAGCACAGGGAATGGGCGTCCGAGCGATTGCGGGAGAGGGAGAGTGCCCTCTCGGAGGGCGTCGGGGCTTCTCAGGAGCCCCTCGCGCCGTCTGGGACGTTTCTTTGAAAAGGTCTCCGGGGGAGGCTCAGGTAGCTGCACTTCTCAGAAGGCCAGGGGAGACTTCCGAGCCTGCTGCTCGGGCCGAGCGAAAGGGGGGGACAGGGAAGGGGGGGGCACGAAATCTGCTGCATGCAGCTGGTTTCGGCCCCGCCGCCGGGCCCATTCCTCGATACATGGGCGCCTCCTGGCGCCGGGAGGCGCCGGGAAAATCAGCCAGGTGAGCTGATTCTGAACCCCCCCCTTTACTTTCCCCCCCCTTTCGCCCGGCCCGATCTGCGAAGGCCTCCTCCTCTTCGCTTCCCCCCCTTCGCTCGCCGTCGAGGCAGGGACAGAGAGGGGGAGGCGCTCTGAGGGCACCTCTTTCGGGCTCTCCCGTGAGCCGGGCAGGTGGCTCGTCGTTTTTTTCGGGGGGGGGAGGGCAGGCAGCACGGGCAGCACGGTCAGCAGGAGGAGGAGGAGGAGGAGGAGGAGGAGGAGGAGGAGGAGGAGGAGGAGGAGGAGGAGGAGGAAGAGGAGGGTAGGAGGAGGACGAGAAGGCGGAGAGAGGAGAAGGCGGAGCAGGACGAGGGAGGGAGGAGGAGGAGGAGGAGGAGGGAGGAGGAGGAGGAGGGAGAGGAAGGCGGAGGAGGAGAAGAAGGCGGAGCAGGACGAGGAGGAGGAGGAGGAGGAGGAGGAGGAGGAGGAGGAGGAGGGAGATGAGGAGAGGAGGAGGAGGAGGAGAGGAGGAGGAGGAGGAGGAGGAGGAGGAGGAGGAGGAGGAGGAGGAGGAGGAGGAGGAGGAGGAGGAGGAGGAGGAGGAGGAGGAGGAGGAGGAGCGCGAGCAGCTGGAGCCGCAGCCCTTCGCCCCGCTGCCCCAGAGCCCCCGAGGCGAGCTGTGCCAAGTGGAGGCCCATGCCGAGAAGCACCCTGCTCGCCTCCAGGGTGCCCCTGGGTTCCCAGACCCCCTCGAGTAATGAAACAATCATGACGGGAGGTTTTCGCCATTTTCAGCCTCTGGGGGACCTCGCCGGGCCTCGGGACCGTAAAAAATCTACTCAGGATGAGAAACCGGTCCCGGGGAATAGGTCGCAGCCTCTGGGGGTCGACGTAATGACAAAGTCGTGACGTCGGGGGTCTGGGTTTCTTGGGTTTCGGCGGTCCTGCCACGGAGAGCGATGCGTTCCCACGCCAGGAATCAGTGGACGTCTTGGGGTCTCAGGGTTGGATCTCCTGTGGACTGGCCTCCACTGTATATCCATATTCCACGAGCGAGCGGGAGGCCCGATCTCGCTGCCCTCGCTGCTGTGATCGGCCGCTCCGGAGGAAGCGGTGGAAGCAGAGCGAGGCAGCTCGCAGCGGCAGCAGGCGGCCGTCCGTCCGACGCGTGGCTTGGGCCCCGCGAGAAGAAGACAATCGAGGGCAGCTTGGGGGGGGGACCTTGAGCCTCAGCGACCAAGACCTCCTTGGTCGGCGCGGACATATATATATATATATATATAACCACGACGGTCGGTTTCGGTTTCCGCTTTTCGGGGGTGGACAGAACCCCCAACAGTGACACGTCGATTAGTGTTTTGTCCGTTTTCGGTTATCGAGATGGCGCCGTGGCCGTTATTTCCCAGGCTTGCGCCCGCCAGGTTTGGGCCCGACGTCGTTTTCACTAAACCACGTTTTACTAAAAAGGGAGGTCTGTCCATCCCCGAGCTTTGGTTGCTTGGCGGCCCCGTTTCAGGCCCAAGGGGCCCTGGAGCGTCCTGCGGCAGCGGAGTGGCATCGCCCGCGAGAGAGACGTGGGCTGCGGCCCAGAGCTGTGCCTCGCGGGCGGCGCTGCAGCAGCCAGTGGGAAGAGGAGGAGGAGGAGGAGGAGGAGGAGGAGGAGGAGGAGAAGGAGGAGGAGGAGGAGGAGGATGCCGCATCAGGAACAGAGCCCTGTGGCTGCAGCGCCACGTGACCGAGCGAAGGATCCTGCGACCGCGAGGAGGAGGGAAGCGGGCGAGGGAGAGGAGGAGGGAAGGGCGCCCTCTGCAGAAGCCAGGAGGGAGGTCAGATGGGAGGAGAGAAGAGGCCCCGCCGCAGAAGCCGGGAGGAGGGGGCTGAGGCGGAAGAAGAGGAGGGAAGGGCGCCCGCCGCCAGAGGCAAGAAGGAGGCCAGGGAGGTGGGAGGAAGAGCGCCCGTCGCCCGTTGCGCAAGGCAGTCGGGCGGCAAGCAAGGTAAAGCAACTGCTGCAAAAGACAGGTGGGCTGCAAGGAAGGGAAGGCACCTGCTGCAGAAGACAAGGGAAGAGACCTACTACTACCACAGCCGGGTCATCTCGGCGGCCCTGTGGTTTCACCGTTCCCCCCCAGGCCCTTAGGCAAGGTGACGTTGGCCGGCATCGGCACGAAGCGCCTCGCACCCGAGGGCTGCCTCGTGGCTGCGGGTCAGTCCAAGCTGGCGCTCGGAGCTGCTGGCACGGAGCTGACCGAGCTGGATGCCGGTCCAGACTTCAGGGACGACTCGGAGTGGGTCGACGCTTGGCTCAGAGCGCTCGGGGAGGGCGCATTCCCTTGGCAGACCTCGCCGATCTCGCCCCAGGGTCGGAGCGCTCGGGGAAAGACATGTCCACGGCATCCTCACTGACCACGCGCTGCCTGTGGCGAGGAGCATGGCCTTCGGACACGACTCCAGGGCCTACGAAGCTTGGCTATGTTTAGGATGTTCCAACCTACTTTGGCCTTGACCGCCAGCAATAAGTTCGAGCGCCAGACAAGTACCCCCTAAGGTCGCGGGTTTTCACGTGTCGGGCCCTGGGAGACACTCGCCCGATATTGTTTCGACACTATTTCGGCACTCTTTCGACACTTTTCCGTGCTCGAAATTATTTCTGGGATGTGGTCCTTAAGTACGATGGGAGCAGCATAAGGCTATGTGAGGTTCGAAGGCAGAAGTGTGACGATGCCAGTGACGCCCTGGCGACCTGTTCGATTACTAAGTGGCTTGAGAAGCGGCGCTTCATCTCTTGATGGGAAGGTTGCCCGTGAAAGAGGCGCCGCGTGCTGTTCGTGCGAGCCCAGCACGACAGGGCAGCGTGCTGGGGAGGGCTGGTCGGAGACCCCTTCTGTATTGACATGTGTGCGGATACGCACTGTGGCATCATTCATTCAAGCGTTGATTAGAGCATAATCATCTTTCAGTCGGACCTGTGGGGCGGAGATGCATTTCGCACTGCTTGATGTAGGGAGGTGCTTGTCGTATGGGATCGCTGTCCACTGTCAGAGCGGGGCAGCCTTCAAGAGCTGCCTCTCTTGGTCTGGGCTTGCAGATCGTGTGGGTGACACAACGGTGCGTTGTCACTGATGCCCGAGAGTCTTTCACTGGTGCACCACGTGTGAGTATGGCTTGTGTGGCGCTGTGCTCAGGAATGCACGGCGCCAGGCCGATCTGGTCATCATGGCTAGAGTGGATAACGCGTGGCCGCCGTGCTTCTGGTATGACCGTGTAGTTGTGTTTTATGTGCGTGAGGCGCCTGGGCTGGACCATGTGGTAGCATATGCCCGCCCATGGTGTTTGGATGCGGGCGTCCAGGGCAAACGTATGTCGGCCGTGGCCAGAAGATGCTGTAGTCGTTCGCCAGGCTCGTTATCGTCAGTTTGAGGCGCTGGCGAATGGAGTGTGGACAGTGCCGACCATCGCGGTCGCGTGAACTAGTGCGATGATATGCCTTGAATTCTGGTGCTTTTAGAGTTGTGTGTTGTGTCTGGTCCCCCCACTGTTGAATCATAGGTCGCTGCCTGGTGGGGTTGGCGGTGTCCTCTTCTGCTGACATGTAAGCTGACACGCAATCAAAGGTTGGACTCGCGTAGCATAGTGACGTCGCGTGACTCTAGCTTGCCGCTTGTGAAAGCGATTAGTGTGAGATTTGAGTGAGCTAAGATTGCAGAGCCTCCTTTTTTGTTGGCGGGGCTGTGGTGCACCGTGCCCTCTGAAGCTTTGGGGGGTGGTCTTGTCGAGGTCGCGTTTCAACAGTGCCAGCGGGCAGGTAGTGGCGCCATGGACGTGCTTGGCGAAACAGTGCATCCTTGGATACCGAGTCCTGCATGTGGTGGTGCCTTGTGATGCAGGTGGGCGCGCACGTCATTTGCTCTTTGAGCAGCGTCTGCTTGTGGGACTTGCGTTGTCGTGAGATGGCGCGCACTTTTGCGACTCCCACGGTGGGGGCGGGAGGCTCACAGCCAGAGCGGGGCCGCAATAAAGATCATCCTTTTCGTTGCAGAAGCGGAGAACTTTTTCCGTCAGTTTCTAATGGCGAGGCTTAATTAGCTTTCGCTATTAGCTGATGTTGCCAGTGGCGGGCACAGGCTGGCGAGGGAGATGTGGGCAGGCTTGCCGCCTGGCTCCGTGCGCCAGGGCGCGTGGCCGTCCAGGCGGGAGGCGGGCATGTGCAGCTTGTGGCGTGGGCCCTCCTCCGTGTGGGATGCGTAGAGGCCTGTGCCTGCCACGGGGGCGCGAGCGTCGACTGGTCTGCGTCGTGGATTCCCTGCGTGGGGTACGAGGTGCTGTCAGGAGGGGAAAAAACACAGACACAATTGATCGTCGATCCCCCAGAAGATATGGGGCAAATGTGGGAAGTGGAGGGGGAGACAAAAACCCAGAGACTATGGGAAAATAGGGGAAATCTTTTTATTTGTGTGTGTACTTACTTGTGTGTCCTTGGGCCCCTTCATGCTGGCGAAGCAGTCCTGATCATTGCCTGAATGCCGTCGGCACGGCGCGCGGCTACGTCGTTTGACGTGGGGGTGTGGCTGCCCCCGTTTCCTTCTTGGCTCCGAGGCGCATCGCCTCGGTGACAAAGTGGAAGGTTGCCTGTGCGTATGGTCGCCCCGCATGGTCGCCCAAGCTCCTGCAGTCAGTTCAGCCACATCGGATGCACGTGCTGCAGGAATCCAGCACAGTGGACGACGTCGTGGAGGGGTCCTGCGTAGAAGCCGATGTGTAGTAGCACTCTCGTAGCGGTGATGTCGATCGCGAGCGCGGTCCCTCATCCATGCCATCCGTGTAGACGTGTTGCGCGAAGGGCCTGCGGGCACGCGTCAACTAGCGGTGCCGTTGCCTTTGTTTGAACGTCTCTATGGCGATTTCGTGGAGTTACAGTGTAAGTGTAAGGTGGCTGTACCTGGGTGCAGGGATTCTGGCAATGACTTCCATGGCGCTGAGGTGAGTGCGCGCAGTGCGTCTTGCGCAGGTGCGAAGGGCAGCGGTGAAGCGTGGTGGGAAGGGGCTGGTCCGTGAGCGCGCAATGCTGGTTAATCAATACGGGGAACGTGAAGTTTATGCTGTGCTGGGTACCGTAATGGTAGCAGGGCGATCTTGGCGGGCTGGGCCCGTACTTGAGTGATGGCCAGTGGTGGGCATGCGCGGTGTCCGCGGGTTGTGACTGGGTGCCCGTTTTTGCTACTTCGCAGTGGGCTCTGACAGTTGCTTCGGCTGCTGAGTCAACCAGGTAGCTTTCTCCAATGCAGTCACAGGGGGTCGTTTAGGGATCGCTTCTCCTCCCCCCTTCCCTCCTCCTCCTCCTCCTCCTCCTCCTCCTCCTCCTCCTCCTCCTCCTCCTCCTCCTCCTCCTCCTCCTCCTCCTCGTCCTCCTCTCCTCCCCCCTCTCTCCTCTCCTCCTCCTCCTCCTCCTCCTCCTCCTCCTCCTCCTCCTCCTCCTCCTCCCTCCTCTTTCCTTCTCATCTCGCCTCCTCCCCCTCCTCCTTTTCCTCCCTCCTATCTCATCCTGCCTCCTCCTGCTGCTTCTCCCCTTCGGGTTGCGAGATTGCCTGACTGTATTGGGGCTTTGGGCTTGGGTCGCAGTGCCCCTCGAAGCGGAATGGCGATGCGAAGTCTGTGCCCCCAATGTCCTTGCTTGAGGTGGGTGGGTGGACTTCCGAAGGGTCTGGCCCCGTGGGTCTAGGGTCTCGTGGGGGGCGGGGAGACGAGCTCGGCTCTGGTTCTCCCAGAGGTGGGCGACGTCGTGCAGCAGGCGCGCCAAGTGAGAAGCCAGCCTGCCAGCCCGCCGGCCGTGGCCGTGGGGGCACCCGAGGAAGCGTGCAACCCGATGGCATCCCCCGATGGCCGTGTAGGCCCCGGTCAAGTAGTTTTTTTTGAATCCCCCGATGGCCGTGGGGGCCGGGGGGGCACCCGAGGAAGCGTGCAAGACTCGACGACAGGCGTGCCCCCCAGATGTCTCATGTCAAGATCTCTTATCGTGTGTGTCTACTGCACTGGGGGTATGGTTCGTGGTTTCGAGTCGGGGGGCGGCCAGGTGGGGGTGGTGCCAGTGGCCGTGTCTCGGGGTGACATCTCGGGGCGCCTCGCAACGGCGGCGCAGATGTGACGCCTGGGGCGTGTCTGTGCTGCCATTCATGTTGCGAGGTCCGACTGCATGTGAATTCATGCAGGCACCTTGGGCACCTCCCTTCGGGTTGTGTCGCCCAGGTGTTCTGTCCGGGCACACAAAATATGGCTCGTGGGTTCGAATCGGGACGGGGCGCCTGTCATGCTTTCCAACATGTTCCTCGAGTAGTGAGCAGTTTGACAAGCTCGCTCTTACCCTGCCTTCCGAAGTCGGTGGTGGACTTGCCGCTCGGCGGCTGCGCATGCGGTTCCTCCTGTTGGTTGCGCACGGGCTTTGCGCATGTGCTGGGCTACCCAAGTGCGCACCACGTCCATTTGAGTTGACGCCTGAGTGCTGAGTGGATATTGTGATACATTCACCTCTGGTTGTTTGGATGAACGCAAGGGGCGTGGGACCATGGCGTCCCCCGGCTCATGGGCGTCGTTGACATCTTCGGCGTCTGTATCATTGGCGTCCGTGGCATCATAACGCGTATTTTACGTACCCTGCACTCTTGTGTCTTGCCCTTGTGACACACTTTTGCTGTGGGCATGTTGGGGCTTCCGCTGGGTTGCCTCTGGGGGATGTGCGTACGCAACCCCAACCTTCGCCTCTTCCCGGTTCCCCTCCGACGTCTCCTCATCATCTTCTTGTGTCTTCTCCTTCCTACTGCCCTTTCCTCGTCTCTCTCTTTCTCCGCCCCCTTCTTCCTTCCCTCCCTCCCTGAACCCGTCTTGGCCCTCTCTGAGCCACCCTCGATCTCTCGAGCGTCCTAATCGACCAAAGTAGCTGCTGACACCCTCTCGAAACCCTCCCCGTGTGTCCTCTTTCCTCCCCCTTTCCTCGTCTGGTGGTCTGGCGGCTACCAGATCAGGAAAAATAATCCCAAACGCTGAAAAGCGTAGTTCCCCCTCCCTCCTCCTTCTCCTCTTTTTCCTGCTCCACGATCTTCGCGGCACCGAGAGGGAACTTCAGCAACAAGGAGTTGACGCAGGGCTTCGCGAGCACGTGGAAGGAGGTGATCATGACCCACTCCTCTCAGCAGCTGGCAGTTTTGGTGCCATACCTTCGTTGGAAAACGCACAAGGGGAAACCCGATAAAAAAGGGTAAGGGCAAGGGCCAGGACGATCAGCAGCAGCACCGGCAAACAAAGACGGGCACGGACAAGGGCCTCATCATGTACGCGGTGGAACCCTCCCATGTGCACGGACAAAAGGTGGCAGCCTTCCTTTGGGAAGCGACGCAAGACATGAAGGCGGTGTACAAGGCGGGCTCGGCTCCACCAGGCCTGCTCCGTCGGCATTTTTCGAACATGATCAGCGAGATGTGAGCTATCGTGGCCCTGGTCAGACTGTGTTCGCAGTGAGGGGCTCGGCTGTGATGGTGAGGCTACGCCTGCAGTTCATGTTGGTTTGTCGAAGTCGGCGAGGTTCGACAGTCTCGGGGTTTGCATGCTGCGCGCCATCTCCCGCCGAGACCTCCTCGCCCGACTTCGCTTCCGACGATTGCTCCCCCCCGACAGGCGACGCGCGGGCGCGGTCGGGGTTCCCGTGGGAGAAGTGGATCCCAGCGGGGGGGCATCGTTGTGGGCGGCGGGTCGGTTTCTGCAGGAGGACGAGGGAGGAGGAGGAGGAGGAGGAGGAGGAGGAGGAGGAGGAGGAGGAGGAGGAGGAGGAGGAGGAGGAGGAGGAGGAGGAGGAGGGAGGAGGAGGAGGAGGAGGAGAGAGGAGGAGGGAGGAGGAGGAGGAGGAGGAGGAGGAGGAGCAGGAGGAGGAGGTGTTAACATGCAAGCGTGCGTGTGACAGGGGAGGAATAGTAACCCTGCTGCCTTTGGCTCAAGTGTTTAACGGTCGAAGCTACATAGACCTGCTTTGCCGTTCGGGAGTATAAAGGTGACCTATCGTTATCATTGTCGCCAAGCTCCCGTGCAGAACCCTCCTCGGGGTTTTGCATGGTAGCGGAGCGCGGTTGCCATGGCAGCGGCAGCGGCAGCTGCGGCCAGACCTGGACAGGGCGACCCGCCAGTTAATCTCAATGTGCCGGCAGACAGAGATGCATGGGTCAACATGGACCCGAATCGATTCAACGATCTGTGCGAGCAAGCATACATGAACGGAGACTTCAGTTACGTTCAGACGGCGCTACTCGCGAACCACTTCGGACTCGCAACGTTCATTAACGAGCGAGTAGCACAGGATCGAAGGGAGGTATCGAACGCCGAAGCATTCCAAATGTTACAGAGTGCCCACAAGACCAACAGTATGCTGTTAGCGATCACAAAGAGAAGCGCTGCACTCGAAAGGGATGCTCGTAGATTGGTGGAAAGAGTCACCGAGTTGGAGACCAACAGTGAAGTACAAGAAACGTTGATCGAAAGGTTTGGTCAGATCTCGGAAGCAATCAAAGGAGGAATCGGAAACAAGCACGGGAGCAGTAAACCGATAAGCGAATATAAAGCATTACAGGCGCTAGAGAATTTCAGTGGGGAAATAGCAAAGTTCAGAGACTGGAACGACAAATTCTTGAACGCACTAGCCCAAGTGAAGCCGAGTTACCGACCGGCACTGAAAATGCTAAACAAGAAGCTGGAGACGCTTGACGGAGTTGTACCAGAGGAGGACGATGACGACATCATACGCATAATGAATGGTCGATTAACTGCAAGTGAGTACCTGAAGGCAAGTCAAGCCAAACAAACCGAGGACGACAACAAAGGCGAATCTGAGTTTACCGAGGGAGACAAAACTCAGATGGAAGAAGACTTATGGTACATTCTGAACGAGAAACTTGAAGGTGCGGAGGCCAGAGGAAAATTCAAGGGACTGATGGATGGAGATGGAATCATGGCTTGGCAAAAGGTTTGCAAATGGTACTCGGCGGTAACCGGAGCGACCTTATCATCAAAAATGACGCATGCCATGAATCCTGAACCGCCCAAGAAGATCACTGACACTGTTACCCGACTTGAGGAATGGAGCGCATTGGCAGAAAATCTTGAGAAATATGGCAAATATTACTCGCTGCCTCTTCCTTTCAAAGTCACCGCGCTCAGGGCCATAATGGTGCGCGCGAATGACTGGTTTGACGAATGGCAGCAGGCATGTTGGCGAACGCCTGACGCGCTTAACATTGACTCATTTCAGAAATTGTACTCAAAGTGCGAAGACTGGGCGCGTAAAAAGAAACTTGACTCAGATACGAAAAATAAGGATGCAATGGACATTGGGAATATCAACGAGATGAGTCAAGGGTCCGAAAATGTTTGGGGCCAAACAGGATGGGTTGGCGAAGATGGAAACTGGTGGTCAGAGGATGGATCGTGGAATCACGGGTCCTGGGCCAATGAGAGTGACGGTGGAGAATATGAAGAAATTGACGCCGTAAACAAAGGCAAGGGTAAAGGAACGGGCCCCAGGTGTTACAATTGTGGAGGCATGGGCCATTTAGCCAGGAACTGCACGAGACCTAAACAGTTCACCAAAGGAGGTAAAGGTGGCAAGGGCGGAAAAGGCAAAGGTTACCGAGCCACTTACGGATCCTATGTGAAAGGTAAGATCGGAGGCAAACAGGGAGGTAAAGGAAGTAGCTCGTGGGGAGGAAGCTACGGAAGCCAAGGGAAGTTCACCCCGCACAGCGAGCGTGAATGTTACAAGTGTGGCGGAAAAGGGCATATCGCCATTAACTGTCCGGGCTCCAAGAAGACCGCCAACGAAGTTGAGCAAGAGAAACCTGTAGTGAACGCCGAGATTGAACAAACCACCTCGTTCGGCCAACCACAGCGCGTTCTCAGCGTCGAGATGAAGGAAGCAATGAACGTGCCGCTAGACCAGCATGCAATCGAGGAGGTTAACGAGAAATGGGACCTGCCCTATTACGCAAGAGAGAAGACGGCACGTAACAACGCGGTAAACTTGAGAAGAATCTATCAGGAACACCAGTACAACGGGGACTGTAATCATACTAGTCAGTGGGACCAGAGAATAAGTAAAAGCGTGAGGCAGGAAAAAAGTTGGCTGGCGAAGTGCAAGGAAATTGGGCTAATTGAGATGCGGGGATGTGATCCGGAGATTAACGCGGTGCCACCGCCAAGTGCAACACATGAGACGATCGTGGTTACCGTGGACTCCGGCGCCTACAACGCAGTGGGACCCCCCAAAGTTGGCACTCATTTCCCTATTAAGCATACGGACGCGTCAAAGCAGGGACGACACTACAGTGCAGCAAATGGAACCACGATAAAGAATTATGGCCAACGAGTGATCACAGGTAAAAATGAGCATGGGAACGCCGTCAGTATGCCGATTCAGGTAGCAGAGGTCAACAAAGTCCTAGGATCGGTCAGAGAGATGGTAAACGCTGGAAATAGAGTGGTATTCGACAAGGATCCTAACGGGAGGTCCCTGAGCCACATCATGAACAAGGCGACTGGTAAGTTAACAGCCATCCATGAGAAGAATGGCACATTCCAGTTCAACATCGCAGTACCGAAGGGACCAGCGGAGGCCGTCAATCCCAGGAGCGAAGTGAACGCAACTGAGGGTTTTCCGCGGCCGGGAACCCTGGAGGCGGATCTGTTCTACTAAGCCCCCCGTCACCCGTAAGACCAAGCGAAAACTTAAACGTCTTTAATACCGAAGGAGACGAAGGGAGTGAAAGTGGGGGCAACGATAGTGAGTTAAGTGATGTGGAATATGTATTTGTGGGTGATGAAGCGGAGTTACCAAAGAAAGTTTACTGTGACATGAGGCCCTCAAAGGAGGAAGTTGAAGCGCATAACACGACGCATTTACCTTGCCGAAGCTGGCGCCCACATTGCGTCAGAGGGAAAGCGCGCAGACGCAATCACCGTAGACGCAAAAGAGAGGGGAACGGGAACGTGCCAGTGATTTCAATGGACTACATGTGGCTTAAAGGAAGGAAAGATGAAGGTGAAAGCACCAGTAATGGCAACCCAATTTTGGTCATGCATTGCAGAGAGACCAAATTGACTTGGAGCAGAGTGTTAATGAGAAAGGGAGTGGACTCGTACTCGGTAAAAGTAGGATGTGACATGATAAGTTTTACCGGATACAAGAAAGTGATACTCAAAAGTGATGGGGAAGCGGCGATCACAGCATTGGCCAATAGGATTAAAGCTTCGTGTGATCTTGACATGGGCGTTGAGGTCAGCCCAGTGGGAGACTCAAAGGCCAACGGCGAAATTGAGAGAGCCGTTAGGACAGTGCAGGGTTAGGTCAGAACGTTAAAGAGCGCCTTAGACGCCAATTATAAAACTGAGTTTGGTGAAAGCCATCAGATAATACCTTGGCTGGTGAGCTACGCGTCCTCTTTGATTAACAAGTTCACAATAGACACGGGTGGGAAGACGGCTCATGAGAGGTGCAGGGGGCGAAAATTTAACAAGCAAGTCCCAGAGTTTGGTGAGTGTGTCATGCATTTAAAGACACCTGCGCACAAAGGCCGTGAGAAGCTCGAAATGAGATGGGAAAGTGGAGTGTTTCTAGGCATAAGCGAGAAAAGTCAAGAGCTAATTAGTGGGACGCCCAATGGTGCAATCAAGGCGCACGAGTTTAAAAGAAAGGGAAGCGATTCGGAAAGATGGAATATTGCCGAGATTACCGAAATAAAGGGGTTACCTTGGCAGCCTGACCCGAGCACAGCGGGAATGGAATTACAGTCTAGGATCATGGTACCCATGGATCTACCAGAGCAAGAGTTAACTGCGCCTGAGACGAAGCCACTCATTGCAAGAGGGATTGCAGTTAAAAAGCACGAATTCTTGAAAATGGGACCGACGCCAGGGTGTTGCGGATGTAAATGCCTCGTGAGAGGAGACAAAGAGCACAAGCCGCATAACGCCGATTGCAGGGCTCGAGTTATTGAATGGTTAAAGAAACAAGAGAGCCCGAGCATCCAAGCAAGACTAGCGTCTGCACAGTTAAGGCTTGAGAGTAAAAGTCGCGCACCAGAAAATCGTGAACAAGAATCAGAAAGTCAAGCGAAGAAACTGAGGATCAATGTACCACCTCCGCCGAGCGCCAAAGTTGAGGAACCTAAGGACGAGTGGGTAATAAAGGGAAACAAAGTTATATGTCAGCACCGACGACCGAGGAAAGAGTTAGCCTTCTCCACCAATGGTGGGTGTCCAGTGGACTGGGACAAACTTAAGCCTAAAATATATACCCACGCGATCGTGATTGACGGCGGCAAGATACATGAGCACGAAGATGCTTGGTATGGTAAAGATGGAGACGATCAAACATGGGCTATGGGAAACCGCTTTAACGGTTACTGGACCGGATGGACCGAGTTCGAAGTAGAAGATGAAGAAATGAAAGATTCCCCGAGTAAACCCATTAAACGAAAAGCAGAGGACGATCATGACGAAGAAGATCAACAGGCAACTCAGCATCGGCAACTTGACTTGGAACAAGATGAAGAAATGTCAGAAGGAAACGACATCAAATTGGGGCTCAACATGATGGGATTTGACTCTGAACTGGTTGAATGGTTGACAAGTGGTGAACTGAACATCGTACGTCAATTAAACGAAGTAAGGAGAGCCACCAGGCTCCATGGGGCATGCCAACACGAGACTCAGGCGCACGTGACCGAGGCGTATTCGCCGGTAAGAGTTACTGGAATGGCAGAAAAAATGGGATTGATACCAGGATTAGCAACGGACTTAACGACGCGAGACCAACATGGTAACCCATGGGATTTTAATGTGCCAGCCATGCGTGCGAAAGCGAAAAAGATTGTCAAATCCAAAGCAGCCCTGCTACTGGTGGTGAGCCCCATGTGCGCAGCCTTCAGCAGACTCCAAACGTTCAACTTCAAAAGATTAGGTGCCGACCGCGTGAAACAGATGTTGGATTGCGGGATCAAGCATTTGACGTTTGCGATGGAGCTTTGCGAAATTCAACGGCGAAATGGGTTATACTTTCTGTTTGAACGCCCTGCAGGAGCAACCAGCCGGGGCACTTCAACGGTGCAACGGCTACTCAGAAACAAGGATGTCAAAGTATACGATGGAGATTTGTGCTGTTACGACTTAAAGCAGATGGTCAAAGGCGAAGAGATGTTCATTAAGAAACCTACCAAGTTCATGACGAAAAGTTCAGCCATCGGACATGAGTTAAGTTGGAAATGTAAAGGGCAACGTCGACACATGGAGTTAACTGGTGGCGGTGGGACGCACAGATCAGAGGTCTACCCAGATAAATTTTGTCGAGCGATACTGAAAGGACTTATAAAGCAAATGAAGATCGACGGTCGTCAAGGGGGCACATTTAAAGAAGAAGAAGAAGTCGCGAACATGGAAGTCGAAGAAGAAGAACAATGTGAGGCGCAGATAAGCGAGATTAACTGGGCATGTGAACATGGGAACGAAGATAGGAAGCACAAGCACCAGTTAACGTGGACGAGGAGAGATTATGGAACACAAAGATTAATGTTGCCGGGGCCAAGTGGACCACAATGGAGTTCATACATTAGGAGAATTACCGCTAACATAGACACCGGGAAGATTATCGAGGACAGGCCTGTGAACGAGATCACAGGGAAAGAGAGAAGGAGAATGTTTAAGAAGGGACCAGTTAACACCTCCACTACCTTTACGTATGAAGCTGTCGGCGAAATTGCTCCACACAGGTGGAAGTGCTGTGCATGTGAGCATGAGGGATGGCTCAAGACGCCTAGTACATGTGAGGCGTGCGAAAGAACTGGTACAGTTAACCCTCTCCCAATGAACACGATCAACGTTGTCCACAAAGAAAATGGAGAGATTACTCAAGCTTGGGATGATGTCACAGGAAACGAGCTCGACCCTAAATTAACTGTGAAAGCACGTCAAGAAGAAATGGGACAATTCAGAAAACACAAAGTTTACGAGAAAGTGAAAGAGGAAGTGTGCTGGCAAATCACGGGGAAGGCGCCCATCGGAACCAGATGGATAGGCATCAACAAAGGAGATGAGTTAAGCCCAGACCACAGATCAAGGCTGGTAGCCCAGCAAGTTAAATACAACTCCAAAGAAAAGAACAGATTCGCAGCTACACCTCCACTGGAGGCACAAAAACTGCTTTTCTCAATGGCAGTTACCGAGGGAGTTGGATTCACGAACGGTGAGCGTGAGAAAGGATTAAAGCAAGCATTCATTGACATCAAACGAGCTTACTTTTACGCTCCAGCAAAGAAAGACATATTTATCAGGTTGCCAGACGAAGACTATGAACCAGGTATGTGCGGAAAGCTGTTAAAATCAATGTACGGAACCAGAGACGCTGCGAGCAACTGGGAGGACTGTTACATGGACTTTGTTAACGAGGCTGGGTTCAAGAGCGGAATTGCGTCACCATGTGTGTTCAAGCATGAGAGTCGAGCGTTATGGTTAACAGTTCATGGAGATGATTTCGCGCTGTTAGGAGGTGATCATGATCTCGGCTGGTTTGAAAATAAAATTAAGGAGGAGTTTGAAGTGAAAGTGAGAGGACGACTTGGACCAGGGAAGGAGGACATGAAAGCGATCAGAATTCTTAACAGGATTGTGGAATGGACGAAGGAAGGATTGAGGTATGAGGCAGATCAAAGGCATGCAGAGATAATTGTGAAAGAGCTTGAGCTAGAAGGAGTAAAGGTGAGGACTGAAGTGCCAGGTGAGCGAATTCCAGTTGAAGAGGGAGATGAGGAAGAACTTTCGCCCAACATGACTAAAAGATATCAAGCGTTGACGGCCAGAGCAAATTACTTAGCTCAGGACAGGTCTGACATACAGTATTCGGTAAAGGAACTCGCTAGGACCATGTCAAAGCCCACGATGAGTTCTTGGAAGGGTTTAGTCAAATTAGGAAAGTATTTGAAGTACCACAGCAGAAGCAGCTATGTGTATCAATAT
This sequence comes from Prorocentrum cordatum, assembly GCA_963575745.1. Lineage (NCBI taxonomy): Eukaryota > Dinophyceae > Prorocentrales > Prorocentraceae > Prorocentrum > Prorocentrum cordatum. The sequence goes on along the minus strand of CAUYUJ010008823.1, from coordinate 3,694 downwards.
CAGGAGCAGCCCCAAGAATTAACTATTTGGACTGACACGGATTACGCAGGATGTAAGCGAACGAGGAAGTCTACGAGTGGAGGAGTAGTGATGTGGGGTAAACATCTCATAAAATCTTGGAGCACGACTCAGAGTGTCATCGCATTATCGTCAGGTGAAGCAGAGTATTATGGACTGGTGAAAGGAGGATCAGTGGGTTTAGGACTTCAGGCAGTATTGAGAGACTTTAACTTGGAAGTTGAGATTACAGTGAAGAGCGACGCCACAGCTGCGATTGCCATCGCGAGCAGACGAGGCTTGGGGAAAGTAAGACATATCGAGGTATGTCAATTGTGGTTACAGCAGAAAGTTAAGGAGGGAGTGATTCGTATTGTGAAAGTAGGGACACACGAGAATGCAGCAGATGCGTTGACCAAGTATGTCAGTCGTGAAAGCATGAGCACACATCTACGAAACACGAATCAATGTGCATTAACAGGTAGGCATGAGCTTGCGCCAGCTACCGAATGTTGATGTACCGAATGTTGATGTTCGCAGCTCATTTCTATCAAGCAAACTGCAGCTATTAAAGGCCTTCTCCACCCATTACCTCTCACTCTTGGGCGTGAACGAAGGCATGGCGGCTCCCCAGGTCAACCTCACCATTAACGGCTCCATGGTCGACCAGAGCCCGGCTGGGGATGGACCGGTTACGCGTGAGAACCTCAACCGCCGTGTTGACGACGTGGTGCACGTTGCTCACGCGTTTACCGTAACCCTCACTAACATGGCGATCAACTTCCACGGAGCCTACGACAAACACGTTGACGAGGTGCAAAGGGCCGCGGATGACATGGCGAAGAGGATCGAGGAATTAACGCGGCAGAACGAGGCGCTGATCCAGGACAGTGACGACGTCAACGAGAATCTCCAAAAAGGGCGCAGGCGGAGATTAATGCTCTGATGGCGACGATTACGGACCTGAACATTCAGAATCGCGACTCGGGAGTTAACACGGAGGAGAATGCAACCAAGTATAGGCGCATCAGCGACAACATTGGTTACCTCCTGAACACCGCCAAGCGCCTTACCGAGAACATCGCGCCCCTGCAGGACTTCGAGGGTGAACGTGATGCGGCACTGCGCCTGTTGGTGGCAGTAACAGAGAGGCTGGAAGGATTACAGAGGTTCTTGCATGACCCGATCAACTCCCCGGTTACCAACATCCCGCAGGTTCCTCCGCCGTTACCCGAGCAGCCCCCAACGGCAGTGGCCGCCAAGGCACCTCCCACTGCAGTCAACGCGGCGGCCGGGGCCAGCCGGCCTCTAGCCCGAGCTGCCGCGGCATCGGGTGCGCCCCCGGCTCAGGGCTTTACCGGCGCCACGCCCAAGACCGGAGGGCTCGGTCGATCCGTGTCGCCGAATAAGATCCCGCAGTCAACGTCACCTCAACCTGTTTACAAGAAAGCACCCAAGGCCATGCATGAGCGTAAACGGGAATTGGAGGAGTTACTGCAGCTGGGAATGAAGATGGATGAAGATCGTGCACAGGGCAGTCAACGTGACGAAGTGTCAAAAGGCCCTGCCCCGGTGGTGAACGTGAGGGCGCCCAAGCCGCCTACTCCAGGCCTTGGTGAGTCAGGTGCATCGAGCAGTGTTAGCGGCATGAATCCCCCGCCTCCGGTGCCCAAGAAGTTATCGACCCAGTATGTTCCTCCACCGCAGCCTCAAGCTGTTAACCGTACGGACGAGCAGCTTGCGGCATACTCGCGGAACATTGCCAGGGGCATGTACCGCCCACTGTACCATGTCAACGGCCGCATGCCCATGGTGAACGACAGGAGCGAGGACCGCGATGTCAACTACAAGGTGGAGCCCGACCCCAGGGAGGTAGTCGCGTTAACGATGAAGACACGCGACAACTGGCGCAGGTTCGAAGGCAACTTCGTCGGACATGTGGCAAAAGAGGGGTTAACCCTTCCAGGTGGTCGATCTATTCAGGGCAACGCGGGGCGGGAGCTTAACGACTACGATGAGGTGTTCGTCGACATTTACGGGCAGCACGCTTACGGCTTCCTTGGTTACTCCGTGTTGAAGGGCCCAAGCAGCTGGAGATCTCAGTTGACGGAGAAGGAGCTGGAAAAGCACGACGAGTGGGTTGACGCGGTCGGGCACGTACAATCCCTGTTCGACGACGAGTACGTGCCGCCGATCCACGTTAACGATCTCCACCCAGTGTGGTTCGACGTTCACAGCTGCCCAGACACGCAGGTCTACGTCAACAAGGCACCAGAAATGAACGAGAAACAGCTTAACGGCCTTCTGCTAACGTGGGCCGGGATGCTGCCCCACGGCAACCCCACCGTGGTCTCCGTTAAGCACCTGGTGGAAGACACTTACGGACCGCACGGTTACATCTCAACTGGGGTTACCGTGATCAGGTTCGCGACGCACGACCTTGCCAAGCTCTATTGCCGTTACATGAACGGGCTCCAGGTGTATTACCGCAAGTACTTCATCGAGGATCTCGAGGTCAGGAGCGCCGAGGAGTTAAAGGGCAGCATCAACAAGCCTCCGGTTTACTGGCACCAGACCATCCTAGACGTCGCTCTTAACGATCAGGGGTCCATGAGGGCACTTTACCGTGACAACTGGCCTGCCGATCACATCACCGAGCGTAAAAGTGACCACCGCGAGAAGCTATGTTGGTTTGGGTGGTTGCCGTGCGACGACTTCCCCAACTGGCTTACCGACCTGGCCTGGACTGTGAACCCGTTTACCGGAGTTGCGGTCGAGGAGCACCTCCGCAACAATCCAGGTGGTAAACCTCTGCTGAAGGCTCCCCACGCCAGTTACTGGAGGGCCATCGGCACTTACCACAACATTGTTGACGGGCCCACCAAGAGCTTTGACGAGGGGTGCTGGCTGGACGACGAGGAGCGCATTAACGCGTACCTGGACACCGACTAGTACAGCCCGACGCAGGCCCTTAACAGGGTGTCGTCCTATACGGCGGCCAGCGTGGGGCACCGTGGTTTACCGAAGTCCAGAGGCGCGCGTGCTCCGTCAGTGAGGCGTCCGCGCCGCTCGTAAACGGTGACAGGTGACCGGCATGCCTTTCTTTTGCGCTCTCTCTCATCTCCCCTCTCAACCAGGCTTAACAATAGCGTTGCAGTAGACTATTGAGCTGAATCTATTTGCATGTGCATCTTTTATAGTTACCGCAGGTATTGGCGCATAAAAAGCGAAAGCAATCAAAACCATATAAATGCTAGCCTGCTGTGTGAACTTTGGATGCTACGTTTAAACTCGTAACTGATTGAATGTTCACTTGAGCTCACGTTGCATGTCTGAGACACGTGGTGCTCGTGAACGTTGTTACGAGATATTTCGAATTCGGTGATGTAACGATGTTCATGCAGCCTGTTGCTTGATTTAACCTGTCTTTGAGTTTACAGGCACCTCCCCGTCAGCCAATGCGGACTGGCGTCCGAGGGGGGGTGTTAACATGCAAGCGTGCGTGTGACAGGGGAGGAATAGTAACCCTGCTGCCTTTGGCTCAAGTGTTTAACGGTCGAAGCTACATAGACCTGCTTTGCCGTTCGGGAGTATAAAGGTGACCTATCGTTATCATTGTCGCCAAGCTCCCGTGCAGAACCCTCCTCGGGGTTTTGCAGGAGGGGGAGGGGGAGGAGGAGGAGGAGGAGGAGGAGGA
>CAUYUJ010008822.1:35000-37898 GCA_963575745.1 Prorocentrum cordatum | reverse complement strand
AGATCGTGAGCGGTGGGGAAGTTCGAGCGAGACGCCCTCCCTAGCGACACGTCCAGTGGTGTGACAGGAAGGAGCTTTCTACAGGGAAAAGGGACGGAGGAGGAGGGGTCGCTTTCAGGGTCCCCGCCCTGGGCCACCCGTTGATATTGGTTCCTTCTGCCAGGAGAGCGTGTTGATGGATCCGAGCATGGTGTGGAAGTTGCCGTTCACCACTCCCGCGACGGCCCGCCTGGCAACCGACAAATTCTCAGCGTCTGTGCATTGTTGCGCAGATTCGCATGCGAATGCTTGACAACTGTTTCTTGGCCTGTGTATCGCGCTTAGACTTCTAGCACGTCGTGTATGCCGTTGCGCCCGCTCAGTTGCAGACCGCAACAGGAGCGGCGCTTCGTTCGAAGAGTTAGATACGAGAGCGGGACAAGATGAGCGAAGGTGGAGTACGCACAATACTGGGAAGGCCTGGCGGCCAGTGCCGCCGACCATGAAGACGACGACGGCGGCGGCGGCGGCGACGACGACGACCCTGACGCGCTGGAGCCCTTCTTGGGGCTCTGTCGGGGAGCCCATTGTGCTCCGTCGGGGGGCCTCTTGGGGGACTTTTTGGGGAGCTCCGTGTCCACTTGGAGCCGCCTCGGAGCGGATCTGAGGCCTCTTGGAGGCACGCGTGGAAATATAGCACCCCGCAACAGCAGACAAGAGTGAGGAGGGTGCCTCCGGGGGGGAGGGAGAGGGTCTGGTGGGGGGAAGGAGGGGGAGGGTGTGTGAATTGGAAGGGAATTGTTCTTCGTCCCACAGGGGGGGCGGGGGGGGGCGGGGTCCTACACCTCCCTGGACCCCCGGGACACCACCCCAGGATCCCCCCGCTACCCTCCCGGACCCCCCCCCAAGACCCTCCCAGGGAGCCCCCCAGGGACCCCACCAGGTCTCCCCCACCTGGACACCCTTGGCGACCCCCCCCAGCGAAGGAAGGGATCAAAGGGAAGCGGCTTCCCTTCGAATGAATTGCGACGTTGTGTGATCTCCGTCTGGCTGGATTATATGATGAGGAGGAGGAGGGCGCAGGGAAAAGGGGGGAGCGGCGACGGCGACGACGACGAGTTAAACGGAAAAACGTTTCACACAGGCCGACATGTTCGGCGGATTCTACACAATGGCGAAACATTTGCGAACAGAAACATCTGCGGACCAAGGACGGACCGAGAGCTTGTGCGCTCGAGGACGTTCTTGATGTTGTGGCGCATGGAGAAAGATGCGGCTCACAAAACTGTTTGGAGCTCGCACCTTTCGTGAAGGCTGTTAGAAGTACCGAATAGCACGAACGAGCCAATGGCGCACGAGCCTCAGCAGGGGAAGTCTTCCCCTTGAAAGATTGTCGCCCAGATAGTTTCTGCGAGCCGCTCAGCGCTATTACTATTTCCACGAATCGTACTACTGCTGCTGCTACTGTTATGACTGCTACTGTTACTATTTCGACTGATGCTACTATTACTTATGGTTCTACTTCGGTTATCATTAGTTTTTTGGTTTGTTTGTTTGTTTTCCCCCCACCCCACTACTACGACTATGACGACTACTACTTCTACTGAACCTGTTACTACTGCGACTATTAATACAATTACTACTACATTCCCGGCCACTACTATCTACGACCTACGACCTCCTACTTACTACGGGGTACGTACTACTTAGTTCTTGGTCTGTACCACCACCACTCCTACTGCTACTAGTAGTAGTAGTAATCGTCGTAGTAGTAGTAGTAGTAGTAGTAGTAGTAGTAGTAGTAGTAGTTGTAGTAGTAGAGGTACTAGTAGTAGTAGTAGTAGTAGTAGTAGTACTACTACTACTACTACTACTACTACTACGACTACTACTGCGACTCTCACTGCTACTAGTAATAGTAGTAGTAGTAGTAGTAGTAGTAGTAGTAGCTAAGTAGTCGTTAGTAGTAGTAGTAGTAGTAGTAGTAGTAGTAGTAGTAGTAGTAGTAGTAGTTAGTAGTAGTTACTAATATTAGTTTCTAGTTACTAATATTACTACTAGTACTACCACGATACTACTACTGCTATTACTGCTGCTACGACTACTACTTTGCTACTTACTACACTACTACTCCTACTACTACTACTTACTACCGACGGCTTATACTACTACTGCGTTTACTGTGCTCTACTACTTATGACTACTACCACTACTACTACTACTACTACTACTACCACTACTACTACTACTACTACTACTACTACTACTACTACTACTACTACTACTACTACTACTACTACCAGTACTACTACTACTACTACTACTACTACTACTGCTGCTGCTGCTGCTGCTGCTGCTGCTGCTACTACTACTACTACTACGACTACTGCTAATATTAGTACTACTACGACGACGAGGACAACGATTATTACTACTAGTGCTACTACTACGAGTCACTCCTCATTCGTTCCTACCCACGACTGACTACCTACTACGTCCTACCTACTCCTTAGTATTTGTTCTTACTGCTATGACCCCTTCGTGATTCTGCGGAATCCCTGAGGGACTCTTGAGGGATCCTTAGGAATCCTTTTGGGAATCCTTAGGAATCCTGAGGACTCCTTAGGAGTCCCTAGGAATCTCTTATGACAATCTTATCGTCTTTAGGGATCTCCCAGGAATCCGTAGGAATCACGAAGGAGTTTGTAGGAATCTCATAGGAATCCGTAGAAATCCGACTTTAGGGATCTCCCAGGAATCCCAGGATCTTGAAGCATCCTTAGGCATCCCTCTGAATCCTGAGGGATCCTTGGGGTTTCTTCGGGAACCATCGGAATCCTTAAGCATCTTTAGGTATCCCTGGAGATCCCTAGGGGCACCTCGGAATCCCCAGGGACCAATAGGAAGGATTCCTGAGGA
>CAUYUJ010008822.1:10000-32500 GCA_963575745.1 Prorocentrum cordatum | reverse complement strand
CCGGCCAGTTGTGATCTCGACCCATCGCCTTGATGCACTCCCCCCCCTGCCCCTCCCAGGCTTTTTCTCCATCCCCCACCCTGGGCTTCCCCCCCATCCTCCACCTCTGGCTGATCGCGGTCCCGATGCTCTGTAAATTGGTGCCGGCGCAACTCCGCAGCGCGCGGCATCAGATCCCCGGGAGCTGCCCCTATCTAGTGCCCCCCCCTCAATTAATTTGCCGCTCGTCTGGCTGGTACGGGGTCTTCGGGTTGCCTCTCGTTCTTCCCGGTGCTGTTCAAGTTCAGGGGCGGCCAGAGCATACTAATATTACATTGTGATGGCGTGCACTCCGCCCTCCTCTTTCGACCGTGGGGCCCGTCTGGGTTCGGTGCCCCCCTGGCAAAACTAGCTTGCCCCTTCTCTCGTGGCCAGCCGATCCGGTCCTCTTCTTCAGTTCCGCCTCCTCTTCCTCCCCCTCCTCCTCCTCCTCCTCCTCCTCCTCCTCCTCCTCCTCCTCCTCCTCCCCCTCCTCCTCCTCCTCCTCCTCCACCCCTCATTCTCTCCCCTGCTCTCCTCTTCTCCCCCTTCCGTCCCTCCCTACTTCTCTCCTCTCATCCCTTCCTTCCCTCTCTCTCGCCCTCTCTCCCTCCCTCCCTCCCTCCCCTTTCCTCCCTCCCTCCCCCTCCCGCCGCCTGGCAGGCGAACCGTGTGCCCCCGCGCATTGCCCCGCCGACCCGCTTCCGCGGCCTTCCTTCGGGGAGGCGGGACGGGCCGCCGCGGCCGCCGCGGCGGCGGAGGAGCCGGCGTCGTCGCCGTCGTCGTTTTAGTCGTCGTTTCGGTCGTCGTTTCAGGAGGAGGATGGCATTGAGGAGGAGGAGGAGAAGGAGGAGGAGGAGGAGGAGGAAGAGGAGGAGGAGGAGGGTAGTGAGGAGGAGGTGGAGGAGGATAGGGAGGAGAAATAATAGGATACATGATAATGAGAGGAGGTGGAGGAGGAAGAGGAGGAGGAGGAGGAGGAGGAGGAGGAGGAGGAGGAAGAGGAGAAGGAGGAGGAGGAGGAAGTGGAGGAGGAGGAGGAGGAGGAAGAAGAGGAGCAGGAGGAGGAAGAAGAAGAGGAGGAGGACGAGGAGGAGGAGGGTAGTGAGGAGGATGAGGAGGCCCCCAGTGTTGCCAACGTTCCTCTTGTTTTTCGAGGTTGCCAGGGTTGCCCAGTGTTGCCTGGGCGGCCCCCGGCGTTGCTCGGGGTTGCCCAGGGTTGCCCGTGCAGTGTCAATGCCATGCGATGACAAGCCACGCCAAGCAATGTCACGCATTGCGGAGCGATGCGCGGTAATGCCGAGCAATGCCGACCAGTGCCAAGCAACGCCGAGTATTGCCAAGCACCGCCACGCAACGCCTGGCAGTGCCACGCAACGCCAAGAACTCCCAAGCAATGCCAAGCAATGCCAAGCAACGTCAAGCAATGCTAAGCAACGCCGCCAGGCAATGCCAAGCATTGCAAATCAATGCGAAGCAATGCCAAGCAATGCCATTCAATGCCAAGCAATCTAAGGCAATGCCAATCAACGCCAACAAATTACTTGCAGTGCACTGCATTCCATCGCTCAGAGCTGTTTTGACTTGCCTTGGAAGAGAGGAGCCCCTCATTGGGGTTGCGACGGCTCCTGTTGTCAAGAAGGCCTTCAGGCTCAAGCTTGAGGCTTCGTGGCGTTTTCACTGGGGCGGGTTCTCCGGGGGCGTGCGGCCCGGCGAGCGTGCGGGCGCGAGTGCAGCCGAGGCGGGCGAGCGGGCGGGCGGGCGGGTCGGCCGGCGCGCGGGCGAGCGGACGGGCAGGCGCGCGCGCGCGCTGCCGGGCAGGCGGGCGGGCGCGGGGGCGAGCGGGCGGGCGGGCGAGGCGGGCGAGCGGGGCGGGCGGGTGGGCGGGCGGGCGAAGCAGGCGAGCGGGCAGGCGGGCGGGCGGGCGGGCGTCATGCCTGCGTGAAGTCGGGTAAGTTTGTCCGCCATTGAGGTGCCATGGGGCGAATCGAGCAGAGTTCCGCTGGCTTCCGCCCCCTACTCGGGCCGCGTGGCGAGTGGGGAAGGGTGGTATGTTTTCCGCCCCCTGCGCTGCCATGTGGCACATCAAGTCCGCCTCCCTGCGATGCCAGGTGCTGATCATAATTGGAATGCAATTTGTTCCGCCCCCGTCTGCGTTGCATTCGGCGACTCGCGAAAATGCACTCGGTGCGACCTCAATTGTTGACGCTTCGCGTATCCCCACCAGCTGAAGCTGCGACGGTTCGCTGGCGCTGTCAGAGACCCTTCTCCCTGCTGGACGACGTCAGCTCTTTTGCCTACGGTCTCGCTCATACCCGACAGACACCCTGGGCTCTCTGACACCCCTCATGCACGGAGACTGATCCCCACTACCTCGTGATCGTCGGACCGACACGGTCCTCGACTGGGGATGTGCGTCGCGTCATTTTGGCAGCGTCCTCCCTGCTTCCTGGGTGGCTGTTTCCCTTCAGACTCCCTGGGCAGCAGCTTGCACCACCGCCTGATCCGCGGCCCCCGCGCGCGCCCGGCTAATTCGTCACGGCCGCAGCCCGACCGTGACCCGCCGCCGCTGGCGCTTCCGCCTGCGGCTGTAAAAAAAAAGTATCCCCACCAGCCCATCCAGAAACGATGCCCAGGGGAGTTGAGGTGATCAGGGAAGTCGGGGAGCATGCAGAATAACAAAGGGCGGGGGAAGCTGTCACGTACCCCAAGAGGGGGAGGATGGAGAAGGAATCCTCGTCGGAGGGGGAGGGGGAGGAGGAGGAGGAGGAGGAGGAGGAGAATGAGGAGGAGGATGTGGAGTAGGGAGAGGACGAGGAGGACGAGAAGGAGGAGAAGGAGCAGAGGGAGGAGAAGGAGGAGAAGGAGGAGGAGGAGGAGGAGGAGGAAGAGGGGGATGATAAATTGAAGAGGACGGCGAACCGAAGAGCCAGAAGCGTCTTAAATGCATTTCGGAGATCCTCTTGAGGCTTCTTGGGGGTCTCTTGGGAGCCTCTTGGAGGCCTCTTGGGCGCCTCTTGGGGCCGTCTGGGCGCCTCTTGGGGCGCTCTTGGGGCGCTCTTGGGGGCTGTAGGGGCGCTCTTGGGGCCATCTAGGAGGAGATCGATCAACGAAGGGGGGTTCCCTAATTAGCCTCCCCCCTCAGGAGCTCCAGACATCGCCTCTTGGGGCGCTCTTGGGGCGCTCTTGGAGCGCTCTTGGAGCGCTCTTGGGCGCTCTTGGGGCCGTCTTGGGGCTCTCTTGGGCCTCTTGTGGGGCCCTCCTGGGCCATCTTGGAGCCATCTTGAGGCCTTGGATGGCCATCGGAAGCGAAACGGGGAGAAAGCAAAAAACATTGATTTTCTTCAGGTTATGGGAGGATTTTGGGCCTCGTCGGGGCCTCCTTGGGGAGCTCTTTGGCCACTTGGAGCCGTCTTGGGGCCGTCTTTGGGCCTCTTGGAACATCTTGGGAGCCATCTTAAGCGATCTTGCGCTATCTTGAGCCATCTTGGAGGTTATCTTGGGCTCGCTGAGGCGCTCTTGGAGCCATCTTGGGGCCAAAAGAGCCGTCCGACCGCTCGCGAAACCCTCCGTCCAGGTCCAGGGGAGGGGGTAGGGGGAGGGGTAAACCCCTCCCCAAGCGGGAAGAGGGAGGGGTGGAAGAGGATCTGCTCTAGACCACCCACGCCCAGAGGGCTGGTGGGATTCGGGGAAAACTTCGTGTTGCATCGGCGCATTGTTTGGCATTGCTCGGCCTTGCTTGTCATTGCTTGGCGTTTGCGTGGCATTGCGTTGACATTGCGTGACGTTGCTTGGAGTTGCTTTTCGTTGTTTGGCGTTGCTTGGCATTGCTTGGCTTGGCGTTGTTTGGTGTTCCTTGGCGTTGCTTGGCGTTGCTTGGCGCAGCATGGCGTTGCTTGGCATTACTTGGAAAGAAGGTGGCCAGCTTCACATTGCTTGGAAGGGATGAGTAGACAAGTATTGGTTTCGCCCCTTGTGTTGCCATGTGGCAAGTCGCCAGTACTTCTAGTTGTTCGTCCCCGTGCCCCCACTGCGTTACCATGCTACGATCGGAGTAGAACGGTATGTTTATCCACCCTCGTGTGAAGCCATTTGACGAGTCGAGTCTGGTAGTATTTTTGCCAGCTCCCGTGCGGCGCCTTTTGACGAGGAGAGCGGAACTTCCACTTTTGTCGCTCATCCGTGTTGGGCGAGCGTGCGTGCGTGCGTATCGTAGAGAAATATGTTACCCGCCTCCGCTGCGTCGCCACGTGACGAATCGAGTTGAATTCTATGTGCTTTTGCCCATTGCATTGCCGCGTGACGAGTGGAGTAGTGTAGTATGTGTCCCACCCGTCTTGCGCTGAAGCTAGGTAAAAGTAGATTGCATGTTGTCCGCCTCCCTGTGATGCCAAGCGCCGAGTAGAAATGGTATGAAATGAGTTACGCCGTGTGCGCTGTCATTTGACCACTAGCAAAAGATATGGAAGGTTCGTCACCTGCGCTCCCACGTAACGAGTGGAGTTGGCTACTAAGCCGTTTCGAGGCCCAAGGGCCTTTGCTATCGGGAACCATTCGGAACAGACGTGCGATAACGAGCCACTCCAGGCACGGCATCATTTCCATCGTTTCCGGTGCAGCTATGGCTGGCAATTCTGGCGGCTCTCCTAGCGACGGGCTCACCAACCGCTGGAACCCTGCCCGCCGTCAGCCGGGCCCTCCTCTCAAGCCGGGTCTTCAGAAGTACGGAAGCCGCTGGGGAGGTGCCCAGCAGGGGCGATGGTTTTGCGAGCAATGTGGCTGCAGAAGAAATATCGTGTCATGGACCTGGTGCAAATATTGTGAGGCGCTATGGACGCCATCATGTTCGCCTCATTCCCTTGATGGGCTTTCTCTTGAAGCAATTGATCAGGCCGCTGTTCTGTTCGAGACAGGAGGTGACACAGAAGGATGTGCCAAGTGTCGTGCAGTAGCGCAGGTGCGCCGACAGCCAGCTCCCTCACCTTCTCTCTAATTTCTGGTCAACGGTGCGCACAGCAACTTACGATTTGTGGAGAAGCGCCTCCTGGCAACCCTCAAAGTATGAAGAACAGGGCAAATCATTCTGTCGCCAACGTGAAGAAGCTGGAACACTTCGAGCAGAGCTGCAGCAGGCGGAGGACGATCATAAGAAGCGCATCGGTCAGCAGGCCACAGGGCACACTCCTCGCGGTGCTGTATTCTCTGCGCAGGTCATCCTCAATGGTGACATCGAGGACGTCATCTCCATCGACTTGGGTTCCCTCTCCATCGACGGGGTGAAATGTGAGATTTCGGCACGGGGTCGTGTGGAACTCGGCGAGCGTAGCAGGCAGTTGTCCGACTGGGTCAAGAAGCTCCTGCGCGGATCTCCCTTGGCGGGCCAGCGCTGAAGCACAGAAGGTTCGAGATGGACATAACCAAGTTTTGCTGCGCCTCGCAGCCAAACGTCGTCGTCCGGAAGTACCCGCAGGAGGAGCTGCTGGAAACGGAGGAGCCGCGGCGGTGCCCCCAGCAGGCGGAGCGGCCGCGGCGGCTGTCCCTCCTTCGGCTTCAGCTTCTGAGGCCCCAGGTCAGCCAGCCGAATCAGCCGAGCGGGGGCCCTCTTTTGAGGAGCTCAAGGCGCGCGCACATGCAGCCCTCGCAGCCTCTCCAAGTGGCTCCCCCCTGTACAGGCTTGAGTCCATCTGCAGGACGGCACCAGCACCGGTAACTTTCGCGAATCTCTGTTGGCCTGTCGGCCGTTTTTCCGTCGTTCCCTCCGTGTTCGTGACTGGCGCTGCCCAGGCCGATGGGCCTTGGTCGCGCCGTGCGTCGTGCTCTCTGAAAATCGCAACGAGTTTTGTCGGGGGGCGGTGCTGGCTGTCAATCTTTGCAAGTTAATTCCAGTGAGTTTGCCAGTCTTGTCTGCCCCAAGGAGGCCTATCCCGTCTTGGGTTCTCCTGGGCCAGATTCCCCTGTGGTTGTGGTGCCTGATCCCAGGGTCCCCGCTGCCCTTTTTGCCTCGCCTGTGACCCCAGGTCCTCCTCGCGGCCCCTCGGAGTCTGACGGGCTGCGCTCAATCAACCTCGTCGCGCGGTTGTGCGCAGTATCAACTGCGATGGCTGGGGCATTCTCAAGGAGATGCTTCCTGGCGCGCCTTTCTCGGTGCTCCTCGTGCAGGAGCACAGGTTGGCCACCAGTGGAGAAATACGCAGAGCTGCTCAGTGGCGTGCCCGCCAGGGTTGGAAATTCCTGCGGACCCCTGCTGTGATCGCAGGGGGGGGCACTTGGAGAGGTGCCGTGGTGCTCGCTAAGCCGCTGAGTCTTGCCTTGGGCTGTTCCCCCCTCTGACGGCTACTCCATGGCTAAGGGCCACCTCGCTTGCGCCAAGGTGCAGAGCCCAAGAGGTTTCACCTTTGATGTTTTCCCTGTTTATTAATCGCTTTGCTCACTCCGCCGGCCCATTTTGCCGCGCCGCTGTCGTCTGTCGGGGTGCTGTTGTCAATGCGGTGCGGTTGGGCGGCTGCCATTTTTCGGGAGCGGTGGGCAGTGGGTCAGAGGCCTCATGTATGTTGGTTGGGCTCGCGTGGTCGGCCTTTCGGGGGCCTCTGGGAGGCAGTTTTGAAGCCTTTGGGGGGCCGTCTTTGGCCTCTTGGGGCCTCTTGGGGGCCTCTTGGGGCTTCTGGGGATGCCTCTTGGGGGCCCTTGGGGCCTCTTGGGGGCCTCTTGGGACCTACTGGGGGCCTCCTGGGACTGAAGGACTTTTCGGTTCCTGGTCCCCTTCTTGGGCCCCTCTTGGAGCCGTTTTGGGGCTCTCTTTGGCCGTCTTGGGCGCCTCTTGGGTTGTCTTGGGGCCATCTTGGGCCGTCTTGGGGTCCTCTTGGAGGGTTCGTGGGCCGTCTTGGGGCGGTCTTGGAAGCCTCTTAGGCCGTCTTGGAGCGCCAGTAAGCCGAAAATGCGAGAACGCCAAAACATTCTAAACACTGAAGGAAAATCATGAATATCTGCCTCTGTGAGCCCTCTTGGGGGGTCTCTTGGAGGCCTCTGGGGGCGTCTTGCATGCGCTCTGGGCTGTCTGGAGGCCATGTTTGGCGGCTCGGATCGCTCTTGGGCCGTCTCGGGCCATGTTGACCCCCCCTGGAGGCCACTTGAAGCGCTCCTGGAACGCTCTTGGGATCCTGCTGGGGCCTGGCTGGGACATGCCCGAGACCCCGCCGGGACTTGCTGGGGTACTTTTCGTCCGGGGACCCCAGGGGCGGCTCCGCGCGCGCGAACTAGGATATATTGTTTAACGGTCACCAGAGATCTTAGCACGCCCATGCGTCGGGTCGGCGTTTTTGTGCGTCAGCGAAGGATTCGTAGTATAGACCTCCTTTGTCAGCTAGGCGTGCGCGCTCTGTGCACACCTGCCCCGCGCGTCATAGGAGGAGATCGTAATCTTTCGCCAGCCCCGTAGATTTCTACCAATTTTGTTTCCAGGATGCAGTGCAAGTTGATTCCGGCACCTGGTCGCGCCCAGTGTGGAGCGGTGGAACCCTCGACCCGTGATTTCTTTGCGTGCAGCGGGGGCCTGGGCGAGACCGTCAAGAACTGCCCGGTTTTTCGCAGTGAGTTTCCGAGCCCTCATCGACCCGTCAACATGGTTTTCCATAGGTCGCCAGCGTCGCTGAAGGCCCTTTGATTCAGGGGCCCCCCTCCACTTCCCAGGGGGCCCGTGCCCGGTCCTCGGCCCAAGGCCCCCGTGCTGGGCGCATGTCGTATCTCGCGCGCAGGATGGCCTCAGTGCTGTAGTTGCTGGCGATGCCGAGGCCGCCCTCGGATAGCGGGGGCTGAGCTTGCTGTCGCTGGTGCTCGCAGTGACGGGCCTCAGCTCACGTGGAGAAGTGTAGCGGGGAGGGGCGGTTCGCACGTGCATCCTGAACACCGCGCCATCTCGTGGCTGGCAGCCCAGTTTCGCGCCTTCCTCAGTCTGCAATGTTCGGACCAAGGTGCAGGCAGCCAAGCTGGGAAGGCAGGCGGCCTGCACATTGCCCCGTCTGCCTCTGTCAAGCGTTGCTCTTCCATGTTCTCTAGCTCGTTTTGTTTCCTCAGTGCTGGGTAAGCAGGTGACCCCCGCCCAGATCGAGCAGGCTGAAGGTGTCCTGGGTTTTTTCACGGAGGTTGCATCCCAGGCGGCGGCCGCCTTTAAATCTCGTTCTCGAGCGGACTGGCGCGCGCGGCTCACTACAGGGTTGGGCCGGGGAGCTCGTGGCGCTCACGCGATTGTGGAGGAGCCTACTCCGTGGCATCCGACCACTACTTTGGCCAAAGAGGGTGCCATTGCTGCTGACCCCCTCAATCTCTTCGTCAGCGAAGAAGACGAGTTTTCGAGCTTCTGGGGCAAACTTGTCGGCAGTCAAGGCCCCCCCTCCTCGGCGACCCCCCTTCCCTAGAGCGCCCCCCGGAGAACTTGGAGCGGTCGGTGAGAAGTATGACAAGACCTCGGCTGTCACGTAGGATGGTTTTGATTGTAGACATTACCCTCTCTTATGCGATGAAGGTCTGATTGCTGTAGGCGTGTATTCGTTTTTTTGGAGTTGCTGGAGACGCTTTGGCAGCTGCCTCGGCAGATCAGCGTTGTTCTCCTTGCCCTCTTCACGAAACCTACTGGTGGCTACGCGCCGATAGGGGCGTTCTGCTCCTTGCATAGGGTGTGGGGCCACCTTCGACGGCCGCGTGCCCTATCCCGGGAGCAGACACGCCCCCGTCGGTACCGGGCCGCCGGTGCTTTGCGCGGGGTCTCATGCGTCGCATGGACACAATCGGCGCGCGCGGAAGCTGGTGCTTCTAGGGAGGAGGTGGGCGCCTGAGGTATTAGGAGTCGAACAGCCTGGGCACCTTAGAGGCTCGTTGCGTGCAATTGGCGTTTCCCCAGGTGCTCACTCGGCTCATTCTTTTTGATTATCGTTGCGGCAGGTTTGTTTCTATTGTTGGGCTCTTGGGAGGCCCTTTCTATGTGAGTAAGGGGGTGATCTCTGGGCGCAGTATGGCCACGGCTCACATGCGAGTGTGCGCTATGCCAGCTTTTGACCAGATCCCTTCTTTTCCTCGTCAAAAGTTCGGCGTTGACATTGCTGGTGCAGGCATCTCGCGTGCGGGTCTGCATGCTTATCTTGTGTCGTGTCTTGTCAAGTCGCCCTCTGCCCCCATCGTGCCATCGCTGGCCTAGACATGATGTGCTCAGGCTTTTTTGGCAGAAGATATGCGCAGATGCTTTTTGTAATCTTTAGGGAGAGACCTTGCCGTTGCGCTTGGCCAGTTCGGAGGCAAGATCTCTGACTCTACGATTCGCCTCGGTGCCGATTTCTGCGGCGGCGCCGCTCTTCGAGCTTCGGGCACGAGCTCGAAGCTCAGAGCGCGCATCGCTCCTCTCTGCAGGAAGGCCTGGCGTCTCGGACGACAGGCCGGGAACCCGGGTCGCCGTGCTCTGGGGGCGTTCGCTCTCCCAGGGAGGGGCGCGCGGCGCGGACGTCCTCGGCGTCGGCGGCCAGGCCCTCCTGGCGACGAGACGGCCAGCCTCCTCCGCGGTCGGGCCGTGCTCCACGGGCGGGCCCCCTGCTGCGGTCGGCACGTCGTCGGGCGGCCCCCTGCTGGAGAGCAGCCTGCGCTCCTCTGCCGGGGTGGAGGAGCGAGCTGCGGTTGGCTCGGACGCGTGTTCGCCCGTTCTCCACCCGGCATCCTGTACCGAGGCAGCGTTGGCAGTCGGTCTTTGCGCGGCCTCGTCTAACCCGGCCCATTGCTCGTTGCCCCCCCTCTCGGCGTTCCGTCTCGCTCTTGTGCGCCTCGGCTGGGTCATGAATGGTTGCATCGTTGTGACAGACGATCGCGGCTACACCCTTAGTCTTGGATTGATCCCCCCCAGCCTCCTGGAGACCCTCTGCAAGGATGCCTTTCGCCGGGGCCTTGAGAGAGACCTCGGTGGCAAGTGGGATGCGGGCTGCAGGTTTTGCCTTGATCTTCTTAAGGCTTCCATGAGCAGTGAGAGGTTTACCCGGCCCATCGTGGCTGGACCCACGCATGCTTCTGTGATGTTATATGGGCTGCCGACAGAGTTTTAGCGTGCGGGTGTCATGTCGAACATCTGTGTCCACTCTGTCGGCATGCCCCTGACAGCATCTTCTGCCGACTGTGGCAGCGCACCGCGGAGACAGTGGCGCAGCTCAGGCCCCAGTTGGTCCCCCCCTCGGTTGTCTCTGCAACTGGCACAGTTTGGGCTGCTGAGGCTGACAGCCACGTGGTGGCCCTCTATATTCGAGGAGCTTTCCCTCATCCCGCCGATGTTTTGCAGCGTCCTGCTGTGGAAGGTTCTGAAGCCTTGCTTTATGCTTGGCATGTTGATGTGCTCCAAAGCCTGGTGTGTCCCAAGGTTCCCGTGAATCGAAAGATGTGGGGTCACCTCTTCCTTGATGGTTCCTGCCGGCGCCATGTTACTCGCGAGCTGTATCGTGCTGCGTGGTGTATCAGCATGAACTCGGATGATGGGCAGTGACTCGGACAGGTGCGCGGGCCCGCTTGGACTCATTTCCCTCAGTCTCGCCAGGCGGCTGAATATTCAACCAGATGTGTAGTATTGCAATTTATCACATGCCCTTCGGTTGTGTAGAGCGATTGTGTCAATGTAGCTCATCGCTCTCTTCTGCCGCTGCCCGAGTGGTACTCGGGTAAGATGTCTTAATGCAGGCTAGGAATTTCGAAGATGATCGCGACCAGTCTATTACTAAAGTCAAGGCCCACCTTGACGTGGACCAATTTGGCATCTCTCGGTGTGAAAGGGTCCTTCGCAGAGGCAATACAGATTCTGATACTGGGGCTAGGCGCGGTGTCCAGTTACACCCGTCAGATTCGGCGAGCATGTTAGAGACACATGCCTTAGTCACTGCTGCTCGTGCCAATTGTATTCTAGCTGCTAGTGTAATGCCCTTATGGCCCTAGCTCTCCTTAGATGTGCCATATGTTCCGACCCCTGCCCCTCCCAGACCCCCTGGGCGACCACGCGCCTGGAAGAAGTGGTCTGGTATTTGGAGGTGCGCCCAGTGTTTGCTCGGTAAATCGGATCCCGCGAAAGCCCCCTTCTGGCAGTTGCTCCAATAGGTCTAGATTCGAGACAACCCTTTCCAGCGTTTAGAGCATCGAGTTATAGCTTTCCCGTATTCAGACGGATCGGTGCTCTTCATATGCATTAGATGCAAGTGCCATTCTATTGGTGGCATGGTTGAATGCCTCGGGGAGAGGTGCAAAGGCAAACCATCTATGCACTCGCCTAGTGGATGGAGATTGTTGTGCCGAGGCATCCACCCGCATGAGAGACGCCGCCGCGTCACAGTTGCGGTGGACAGTGTACTTGATTTTTTTGAGTTGTCTTTGTCGTGTTTTTTCGGCCGCTCTCCTGTGTAGAGTGCGGTTCCTATCTGTTTCCTGGAGGCTATGCCGAGGAGGCGTGGCGTCGGCTGTGGTGACCTCAGTTTTGCTTGCATTCTGTGTTCACTCCGAGTCTTTCTGGCCCTAGTCCTGGTGTTTGATCCCTCGGCGTTGTGGGCCGCAAGATCAGCAGAGGTAGTGGTGTTGTGCAGCTGACTGATGCCTCTACTGTCGAGCCTGGTGTACCAGGCTGCGTGTGGCGCCGTCGCCACCCGCCTTCTTGTCGCGCCCGCTGCAAGGTTTTTTTAACTCGCAGCATTTTCCACATATGTTGTGTGCAGTCGTCCAGGTGACTATTTTGGTGAAGCCGTCGAGGTCAAAAACATGGAGTTGGTTACTCGGTGTTTGAAGCCGCCATCTTTGCCATGTGACGACTGGGGTGCAATAGTTTCCCGCTCCCTGGCGATGCCGTTTGGCGAGTCAATCATTATATGATGTCGTTCCGCCCCGTCTGTGGTGCCACATGACGAGTAGAGTAGGAACATTGTTTCCCTCCGCCCACCCTGCTTTGCCATGTGATGGGTAGGGCAGTAAACGATTTGTTTCCGCCTAGTGGGTCCATATGGCGAGTAAGATAAGAACGGTATTTATCCGCCCCCTGTGTGGTGCCATTGGACGAGTTGAGAATAGTTAGTGCTCTTGTTCGCCCCCCCGCGCTGCCATGCGACGAGTAGCGTAGAATATTAGTCTCCGCCCGCGCTGCGTTAACACGTGATTGATGGACCAGCATTTTTTTCCGCACCCTTGCGGCGCCACGTGATGATCGGAATCTGTAGTACGTTTTCCGCCCTCTGCCGCGAAAGCCTTTGCTCAGGCATACACGCCCAATAGCTTCACAGTCCGAGCGTGCTCCGCCGCCCACGGCTTCCTCTCCCCCCTCTGCGCCTTCCTTGTCCTGGCTGTGCCCAACCTGGCCCCGAGGCGCCTCTCGGCTGCCCCGACCGCGTCCTGGTCCACGTCGCCGCGACGAGAACGTGTCCCGCCCTCGGCCGCGAAAGCTGGAGCACGGGCAGAAGCAGCCGCTCGTCGCACCCTTTCGGGCTGGGCCAGCCCCACGGTCGATCTGGCGCCCCATGTGTACCCGGGGGCCCGTCTCCCTCCGGGCTTCCAGCCGCTGGGCCGTCGGAGGCCCAATCGTTGTCCACGACCTCGGCGGCGGGCCCACGGGGGCGTTCGGAGGGCTCGGGAGAAGGCCTCGGGCCTTCTGTGTGCAGTCCTCGGAGCCTCCCCCGAAGACGCACAGGGCTTTGCAGAAGGCGCGAGGGCTTCTGAGAAGCCCTGGCGCCTCAGGAGAAGGCCTGCCCCCGTTCTTTTCCCCCCCCGGAGCTCGCCGCCCAGTGTCCGCCGCCAGGCCCAGCTCATTCCCAGTCAAGTCTAGACGCGTGCCCTGACAGGAACTGCAGTCGGACTTGATCGGAGAGGACACGCGAGAGGACACAGGACCCTGCCGAGGGCCACGCTGCCACAGAACATGCAGGAGGCACGGGTCGCGAGACGCAGGACACGAGAGCACCCTTGCCTTGGCAGGGTCGACCTGCTAAGCCGGGCCGCCTGTATCGATGGTAAGACAGTGCGTGGGCACACAGCTCCATAAGCCGCACCTGGTGCTTGCCCGGGCTCCCGGCGGGGCTCAGCCCCGCCACGCCCGCGCTCTGCGCAAGGGCCCGGACGCCTGGCGCCCCGAAGAACCACCGGGGCGGCCGGCTGGTCGCCACCGTCGGCCCCTGGAGGCCAGCGTCGGCCAGGGGGAAGCGTACAGTCAAGACTCTGAATCAAGCCACCGTTGGCCTGTGGAGGTCGATTCATGGAGAGGAAGCGTGCTGCCAAATGAGTTCCAGATGTCTGCAAGATGTCTGGAACATGTGTAGGAGATGCAGGAGGAAGCAGGCTCGAAACATTCTCAGGACATGCTTTACACATGTTGAACACATCTTTAGTTCGATTATAGGATTGTTAGAGTGTCCACTGTCATGGCATCCACAACACTTGGTGCAGAGGAGGGGCTCTGGTTTTCGGGCCGCTCCTCAGCTCCAGGTCGGGAGAGCCCGCCCGTGCCCGAGGCTGGGCGCGGCCAGAACGGCCCCTGCGTTGCTCACTCAGCCGTCTGCTGGCGCCACGGCGGCTGCACTCGGGCCGAAGCGCTGGCCCCGACGCGAGGGTCGGGGCTTCTGGGCGCCCCGCTTTGAATTTGAACGGAGACCGCGGCAACGGATACCTACGTCGGCGCGCCGCGCCCATGGGGGCGCGGCACCTCCGGCGCGCGGCGGTCGCGTGGGCTGTCAGTTCGGGGCTGTCTGCGGCGGCGGCCCTCTGAGAAGCGCACGGGTTGCCAGGGCCGTTTCTTTCAGACACCCTCGCGATCGCAGGCGCCGATGCTTAGACTCATCGCGACTCGCTCCGCGTGCTTGCCAGCTGCGTAGGTGGCCCGAAGCTCGAGATCGAGCCACACGCTTGCCACCACTGAAAGCAATGCTCTTGAGTAGAGTCGGCTCCCCCACGTGCACCGACCCTCCCACGCTTCCCCCTCCTTGAAGGCGGATGGGGGTTCTGAATTGATTGGGGCCCCCGAAAATTGGTCCGGAGAGGGGCATGAGGCCAAATCCGCTCAAAATCGGTCCCAGGACCCCTCCCGGGGTCCCTCTGGTGCAAGTTTTCACGCGCAGATCCTTTTCAACGGCCCTCTGGGCCCGAAGACGGTCCCCGGAGGCCGAACAAGGCAACAAACACGTCATCGAAACCAGAACCTGGCACCTCGCCCGCCTTCCTCGCACGCCGGGGCCCATGCTGGGTCACCTCGGACCCCCAGCCGCCTCCAACCCCCTCGGCTCGCGGCAAGGACGAGGACGGGCCTTGCCACCTCTCGGCCAGCTCGTCGGCGGCGGCGCCCACGGCCTCGCGTGCGGCGTGCTCTGGCGGCCGTCCAGCGCAGCCCGCGGGGGTGCTCGCGGCCGGGTCGCGGGCGGTGCTGCACGGCCTGGCCCGGCGCCCCGACCTCAACGGCCGCATCGGCACGCTGCTGGCGTGGGACTCGCAGGCTCCGGATCTTTGGGCCGATGCCCAGCCCCATCCCCAGCCCCATGCCGAGCCCCACCATCCCGCCACCCCAGTTGGGCATCTGCCCCTCGAGACCCGAAAGGAGCGGCCTGCAGCTCCATCCAGGGGTGGAAAAGCGGTGAGGAGGGACCGGTGAAACGATGCTCACAGGCGGGCCGCTGGGAGTTCTCGGTCGACGGCGGCCCGGAGCGGCTCAGGTCGAAGGGGGACAAATCGGCATAGTAAGCATAGACTTGCGGAGCTCCTCGCAGACCTCTTCGGTCTGCGCTGGGCCACCTGGCAGCGCCTCTGGCGCCGCCCCTGGCGCGCTATGCGCGCCAGGGAGAGGTGTCCAGCGCAGCTCCGAGAAATCCGCGCGGAGCTCCAGAAGTCTATGCGTATGCCGATGTGTTGTTCCTCTATCAGGGTGCGGTCCGAGAACGTGCGCGTGGCTCCGGGCGGCTCCTCGTCGTCCTCGTCGTCGGCCCCGCCTCGCGCGCAGCACTCGCTCGAGGTACCCGACGAGTTCCGGTGCTGCATCACGAAGGAGCTCATGGAGCAGCCAGTGATCACCTCTGACGGGCACACTTACGAGCGCAGGGCGATCGCCAAGTGGCTCGAGGAGCATGGCACGTCGCCAAAGACTGGGCAGGAACTGCCGGACAAGGTGCTGCGGCCCAACCACAGCATGCGCGCGCAGATCATTTCCTGGCGCGAGCGGTATCGGCTGCCACCGTTGCCCCCGTGGGAGCCTGAGCCGCAGGAGACCGTGCAGACGATAGAGCCCCAGAGTCAGCCGGGACAGCCGCCACCAGGCAGGGGGCCGACAGTCACGGTGCAGACGCCCGCTGGGCGCATCACGTTCCCGGTCGCAATGCTTCAAGGCGTTGTCCCTGGCGGTGGTGAGGGTCCGATGCCTGTGCCGATGGGCACAACCATTACTACCATCAATACGAGCGAGGCCAGCTTGATGAGCATACTGCAGGGCAGCCCCACGCTGCGCGATGACCTGCTGACGCAGCTGCGCGGCCTAAGCGGAGACGGTGTCGGCGAGGCCGAGCTCGGTGCAATGGACAACGAGGAGCTCGTCCGCATCACGGCCCAGCATCCGCAGCTGATGGAGGTGGTGATGCGGCACCTGCACTCCAACCCTGAGCTGATGGCGCAGATGGGCCCAGGCGCTGGCGGCGCCGCAGGCTCTCAGGACTCGCCGATCTTCCGCGCCGCGAGGGAGGGCGAATGCGGGGTCGTCGAGCAGCTGCTGGGCTCAGCCACTGGGGAGCGGCTGAGGCGGGAGCTCTCGGCCAACGGTGACTCGCTGCTGCACGTGGCCGCGTGGTGTGGGCACGTCCGGCTCACCGCCATGCTGCTCGCGCGCGGGCACCCGATCCACGTGCCCTCGCGGAACCGCTCCACTGCCCTCCACTACGCCTCTTTCCGCGGCCACGTCGACGTGACGAGGCTGCTGCTGGAAGCCCGCGCGGATGCCGAGAGGCGGATGATGGGCGGCGACGTGGCCATCCACCAGGCTGCGTGGCAGGGCCACGCGGAGGTGCTGCGCGCGCTGCTGGAGAACCGCTGCGACGTGCACGCCATCAAGGACGACGGCGACACGGCGCTGTCCCTCGCTGCGCTGCGTGGCCACGTGGCCGTCTGCAGGTTAGGGGGCAGAACCCCCCAACCTGACCAAGAAGGAGGGACTTCTCCTCTGCTGGTCGGCACGTTGCTTGAAAACGCTATGTCCGCACAGTGTTTGGAAACGATGGGTAGGCGAGGTGTTAGAAAACGCTGGATCCGCAATCCACGCGGTGTTTGAAAACGCTTCTCCTCGAGGGGGAGTTCCCCCTCTCGAGGGAAAGCCGTGTCCAATCCTAGACCGCCCCCGCCTCCTTGGTCTGGGGTAGGGGGTTTCCCTCCTCCTCAACAGGGAGCTGCTGGCAGACCCTGACGGCATAGCAATGCGGAATCACCGCGGCCGCACGCCGCTGCACGCGGCTGCGATCGGAGGGAGCGCCGAGGTGGTGAGGGTCCTGCTGGAGGCGAGCTCGTGCGTGGACTCGATCTCGGAGCACGAGGAGA
Organism: Prorocentrum cordatum; assembly: GCA_963575745.1. NCBI lineage: Eukaryota > Dinophyceae > Prorocentrales > Prorocentraceae > Prorocentrum > Prorocentrum cordatum. The sequence continues at coordinate 15,934 of CAUYUJ010008822.1, read as the reverse complement.
CCCCGCTGCACCTGGCCGTGCAGACGGGCTCTGCGGCCGTCGTGGAGGCGCTGCTGGACGCGAGGGCGAACGTGGACCTGCCCCAGCTGGCCACTCCGGACGAGCACTCGCCCCTCCACATGGCCGTGCATGCCGGCAGCACGCGCATCGCGCAGCTGCTGCTGACACACCGGGCCTCGATTGAGGGCTCTCGCAGGCACCAGCGACGACGACGACGACGAGGGCGACGACCACGACGATGACGACGGCGATGACGACGACGCAGACGTCGAAGATGGCGACGACGACGGGCGACGGGCGACGGGTGACAACGAGGACGACGACGACGACGAAGACGGCGACGACGACGACGACGAGAGACGAAGACGGCGACGGCGACGATGACGACGAAGACGAGAGACAGAGGCGGCGACGGCGGCAGGCGACGGGCGACGGGCGACGGGCGACAACGACGACGACGACGCCGATGACGACGACGACGACGATGACGACGACGCCGACGACGAAGACGAATACGACGACGACGACGACGACCACGACGACGACGACGACGACGACGACGACGACGACGACGACGACGACGACGACGACGACGACGACGACGACGACGACGACTACGACTACGACGAAGACGACGACGACGAGTGACGGCGATGGCGACGGCGACAGCGTGGGCGACGGCGACGGCCACGACGGCGGCGGCCAGCGGTGGCGTGGCCGACGCTGACGACGACGCCGACGCCGATGACGCCGACGACGACGACGACGACGCCGCTCACGACGACGACGAAGACGACGACGGCGACGACGACGACAATGACGACGGGCGACGGTCGACGACGACGACGACGGGCGTCGACGACGACGACGACGACCACGGCGACGGCGACGACGACGACGACGGCGACGTCGACGACGACGACGACGAAGACAACGACGACGACGAGCGACGGCGATGGCGACGGCGACAGCGTGGGCGACGTCGACGGCGACGGCGGCGGCGGCGAGCGGTGGCCGCCGACGCTGACGACGACGCCGACGCCGATGACGCCGTCGACGACGACGACGCCGCTCACGACGACGACGAAGACGACGACGACGACGGCGACGACGACGACGACGGGCGACGGTCGACGACGTCGACGACGACGGGCGTCGACGACGACGACGACGACGGCGGCGACGACGACGACGACAACGACGACGATGATGACGACGACGACGGCGACGACGATGACGACGAAGATTTCGACGACGGTGACGACGAAGACGACGACGACGACGACGAGCGACGGCGATGGCGACGGCGACAGCGTGGGTCACGGTGACGGCGACGACGGCGGCGGCGAGTGGTGGCGTGGCCGACGCTGACGACGACGCCGACGCCGATGACGCCGACGACGACGACGCCGCCCACGAAGACGACGAAGGGACGACGATGCCGACGACGACGACGACGACGGCGACGACGACGACGACGGCGACGACGACGACGCGACGGCGACGATGACGACGAGCTGCTGCGTGGGCCACGATGAGCGTCTGCGTGGGCGACGGCGGGCGGCGGCCCGCGGCGAGGGACGGGGTCACGCCGCTGCACATAGCCGCTGTGCACGAGGCGACCACGAGCAGGAGGTCCGGCGAGGGCTCCTTGGTCGCGGTGCTGGCGGCGGCCCAGGGCGACGTCAACGCCCGTGCGAGGATCGCCTGTCCGAGGCTCAGATGATAGGCCGTGTGTCGAAAAAGAACGGACCGGCGTAAACAGGAACTTTCGGAGCTCCGCCGGGATTTCTTGGATCTGCGCAGGTTCCCCCCCTGGCGGAGCCTGCGGCGCCAGGGAGGGGGGTATAGGTCGGGCCCCCGTCACCCGGGAAAGAAGAAACGGTCACGAGCCATCCTGTGGTGTTTTGTCTTCGTTTTGACAGCGCCCCGCGTTCCTCCTCCTCCTCCTCCTCCTCTTCCCGCTGCCCCTTCCTGCCTTCCCTTCCTCCCGCTCCCCCCCCCTCCCTCCTCCCAGCATCACGATCATCCTCCTCCTCCTCCTCCTGCTGCTCCTCCTCCTCCTCCTCCTCCTCCTCCTCCTCCTTCCGTAGCCAGTTTGGCTCAAGGCAACTTGAGTGGGCAGCCCGCATCTTGCAGGCCTTCCTGGTTGTCGTGACCAGGCGGTCAATTCTTTGTTTTCTCTTTCTATCCCAGACTCCACGCCGTTCTCGGCGCTGCCCCTTCTGGGTGAACTGAGCCTTTTCCAGTTCCTGGGAGGGTCAGCGTCCCTGTTTCAGTCACGGCCGGCAAGGCTGCTGTCAAATGTGATTAGGACCAGGTCCATTCGATCATCATTCGCATGTCGGAGATGCTCGAGGCGAACAACTACAAGCTCCTCGAAACCATGGGGACGAATATCAGTATGATCAGTAAGGATGTGGAGGCACAGCTTAGGACGCATAGTGACACGCTCACGACCCCTGGCGCTAAGGTGAAAAGAGCAGGGAGGAGCCATTCTCGCGCTTCATGCAAAGAGTGCAGTATCACCGTCGGCAGTGAGCACAGAGGGCAGCACCTCGGGCAGTGCCGTGCCATCGTGGGGATTCAGTTCGGATCGTTCTTCGGATGGTTCCAAGAGCCGCGAACTCGATCAGATGGCCAATCCGTGCGTCAAGTATTTCCGCCCCTTCCCCAGGCCTCTGTTGCAGAAGCCTCGCGAGGAGTTTTTCAAAGAGCCGCAGCAGCGTTTCATTCAACTAGGAGATGATGTCGAGGTCACCTACCACGCGGTGATCACGAACGTCAGGGTCACTTTTAAGAGGCATGCGTATGCGAACAAGTCCTACCAGGAGGCGAACGACGCTGGTCTTGTTTGGAGTGATTTCAGAGACAACAAGAGTCATCCAATACGGGTGAGAGGGAGCATGCCGCTCGACGTGAGGATGAACAAATGTGCGCTATCCGTGTCGCGGCCGCCCATCGATTCCGAGCTCCCCACCCATCCCAACTGGAAGAAAGAATGCCGCCTCGGGGCCAACGGTCGCAAGGGGATCATGCAGGTGACAGGCGACGACGTGCGGGCGCTCGTCAAAGCCCGTGCCGCGCCCCAGGAGCGTTTCAAGTCGAGCCCGTGCGCGACGGGCTCAACGCGTCGGGTTTCTCTCCCGACGACATTAGTGCCATCTTCGTGCGCGCCCAAGTGATGTTCGTGAAGGTTCGAGTTAGTCGACGTGCGCGACGGCGACCCCCTCCTACGTGTGACATGTGATGAACCACCCGTCCCCTTCCGCTTCTGTCTTGCCTGCTGGAGCGCCCCAGCTAAGAGTCTAGCCCTCTGCTTCGCCCCCCCCTTCCCGTCGCTCAGCCGCCTGTGCCTGGTTGCAGCGGCGCTCTAGCGATTCCTTCGATCAGAGGGGGGGTGGCCGAAATCAATGTTTTCCAGGAGCAAGGGTCCACTTCGATGAGTTAGCTGCCCCCCCCCTTCCGCGCGGGCCCCTTCCGTGGCGAGAAGTGAACCAATCCAGCAGCTCACTTCAATTCAGCCTCTTCGTATTGTTTCCTGGAACTCGCAAGCTTTGACAGGGGTTGCTCTGGTGGCCGGAAACGCATCGGCAGTGGGCGCGTTAGATTACCACGGCTACTTCAGCGTCGTGATATTGTTTGCGTTCAGGTGGTGCATGGGCGCTTAGGGGGCCTCCCGTGCACTCAGAAGGATACAGAAACTCACCTTGTTCTAGGACCGTTCTGCTCGTCCTCTATTGCTGGAGGGATCCTGATTTGCGCGTCGCGCGACCTGCTCTCCAAGTTTGCGCCAGATTTTGGCTCCCAGGAAGTGGCCCCTGGGTGAACGGCGTCGCTTGCCCTGTTCTCTGACGAGGGCGGCTTGCACATCGTCAACTTGCACGTTGATCCTGCTCTGCCTGAGGAAGACGTAAGAGCTCAGTCCCAGGTCTTTTCTATATATATATATATATAATAATACTACAATTTCTTATCTCCCTGCCGCCTGGAACCTCGGGATGCCGCGTGTGCTCTCGTAGTGGGTGACTTCAATTTCTCGGAAGTTGGGGGGTCCAGAAACTCCCAGACTGCTGGCGTGGGGAGGGTTCCAGCTCATCGGCTGGTAGCTGTGTTTCAGAGCATGCCCCCGCGTTTCGCGGAGCTCATTCAGCCCCGCTTTGCCCGTCGCACTCCTCCAGTTGATCGCCCTGCTTATTCTCGATTGGACAGACTCAATTCTAATTTTCCTCCGTCGAATCTTCTCGACTTCTTTCTTGCTAGCGGCGGTGTGTGTGTGTGTGTGTGTGTGCGCGTGTGTGCGTGACATTGCTGACGTGAGTGTGCCGAGAGACCACGTGCCCGTTTTCGTGGCCATGAAGATTTGGGCCCTCCCTGGACGCATGTCGATTCCGCCGTGGGTCTCTAAGCATGGTGCGTATCCTGAGCCCGTTGCCTCTCTGATTGGCGGCGTTCAACTTAGCGATGATCAAAACGAGCGTCCGCGACAAGTCAAGTACATTATGCGTGCTGCTGCCGCTGCAGTCGCGCAGCGTGTGCTCAAAACGAAGGCGATCCATGTTCCAGAAAAGATTGCGCGCTGTCTCAAGCTCATTCGTTGCCGTCGCTCAGGTTTTGCTGCAGCTGCCCGTCAGGCTTCCCGATCTTGCTTTGCACTGGCAGATTTTAAAGACGTCGACCTCCTAGAGTGGGCGAACTGGGAGGCTATGCGCAAACATGTGGGTCAGCTTATCCAGGGGTCTCATAGGGCAGAGGAGGGGGATATCAACGATGACGCCAATGCACATAATCGTGATTATCATACCTAGCGCATTAACAGGCTCTTGCAGGCATGGGCGCGGACTGGCAATCGTATCTTCTGGAAGGCTGTTCTTGATCCACGAGGTTGCTCTCGTGCCGATTCCGACGCAGGTGCTGAGTTGCTCTCTGACCACTGTGGCAAGATCTTTAAAGGTGGTCTTCTAGGGCGTATTCAGCCAATTCCTCTTGATGGTTGCCAGTGTGCCAATGCTACGCGCCACGTGTGCCCCTGGGAGGCGACATGGGATCAAGTCAGAGGCCTCTTGAAGTCTAGGAAGGGCTCTACGCCAGGACCTGACGGGGTCCCGTTCTCCGCCCGGTGGAAAACTGGCGAGGATGTGCAGCAGGTCCATTTTGACCGCTACAAGTACATTCTCCGTGGAGGCCAGGTAGACGACGATTTCAATCGCTCGAGGATGGTGATACCCCCGGAGGGCGACGCATATGCCGGCGGTAGCGCTGAACAAAACCCTTCCCAGACCCGCCCACTTGTGCTCTCGAGCACGGACAGTGAGATCATTGCAGCCCTTATCGCGGAGCCCATCAGTCGAACCGCAGAAGAGCAGGTGGGCCCTGCTCGGCGCGGGTTTGTACGAGGCCGACGCCCACTGGACAGCATTATTGAGATAGATGCCAAACTTTCCTTCTGGTATGAAATGAGGGCGTACAAGCGCGTGGGAACTGCATTTTCTGATTTGCGCGCTGCTTTTCACAGTCTCTACAAATCGTGGATGTTTTATGTGTTGTCTGATGTTTGGTTCCCTGAGTTTTTCATCAACGCTATGCGTGCTCTATGCGCTAACGCCCAGTATGTCCTTTCCTTCCAAGTCTCCCGCCGGTGATGGGATTGCAACGGGGCTGTCCTCTGTCTGGCGTGCCGTTTGTTATTGCCGCATCGTCTGCTGGTGCAGTTGCAGCGGCGCGCGAAGGTGAAGGGCCCGGGCATTCCTGTTTCGCTGTCGGCGCGCGCCGACGACCTTGCCATGGCCTCCGCGGATATCTGTCAAGCGTTGCCAGTGATCATAGTGATCACTAAGCTTACTAGTCTTGCTGGCTTCTGTGCGGCCGCATTCTGAATATCCAGAAGTGTGTCGTCCTGCTCCTGGGCCCTGTGTTCCTCTCCCATGCGGTGCA
>CAUYUJ010008821.1:20000-37916 GCA_963575745.1 Prorocentrum cordatum | reverse complement strand
GCCTTCGCGTCAGCGCGGTGCTGCGCCACGCGCAGCCCCACCAGCGCAACCAGCAGCGCGCCACGCGCAGCAGCACCCGCGCAACCAGCAGCGCACCACGCGCAGCAGCACCAGCGCCATGGGCGAAGCTGCGGCGGCGCTCCTCCTGGACGCGGCGGAGGACCTCAACCGCCGCCGCCGCGGCGGCGGTGCTGCCGAGCCGCAGCCAGCGCTGCGGCCGCCAGCGCCGCCGCCGCCGCTGCGGCCGCAGCCGAAGTTCGGGCCGCGGCAGCCTGCGGTGCCGCCTCAGGCGAAGCACTACGGGCCGCGGCCGCCGCCGTCCGCCCCGCTGCCGAAGCACGTGAGGCAGTGCACGGCGGACCAGCTGCTCGACCTGTTCGACGCGGCGCCCGCGATGGGCCCGAGCATGAACCAGATGCACGGCTTGCAGCACTTCGTTCAAGACGACGACGAGTACGGCGACATCGGCTACTACGACGGTGGCAAGGGCAGCGCGCACGACGGTGGCAAGGGCAGCGGCTACGACAGTGGCAAGGGCACCGATATGGGCTACTACAGCGGTGGCAAGGACAGCGCCTACGACGGCGGCAGGGGCAGCGGCACGGGCTACTATGATGGTGGCAAGGGCAGCGCCTATGACGGTGGCAAGGGCACCAGTGGCAAGGGCAGCGATATGGGCTACTACAGCGCCTACGACGGTGGCAAGGGCCGCGACTACGACGGTGAGGAGCCACAGCCGAAGAAGCGCCCATGCAAGCGCTATGGCTACTACGAGCGCGGTGGCGACGACCACTACTACCACAGCGGTGAGAAGGGCGATGGCTACTACCACAGCGGTGGCAAGCGCGACGACTACCACCACAGCGGCGGCAAGCACGGTGGCAAGCACGACAGCAGCAGCTACTACGGCAATCGTGGCCGCTACTACGACAGCAGCCAGAACGACGCCGGCTACCACGACAGCGGCCTCGACGGCGACAAGGGCAGCGACCACAAGGGCTACTGCGACGGTGGCAAGGGCAGCGGCCACAAGGGCTACTACGACGGCGGCAAGGGCAGCGGCCACAAGGGCGGCGACGACGACCACGTCCCGCGGCCGCGCGGCGGCGAGCACATTCGCCTCGCCAAGGCCTTGGCGGTGAAAGAGCTGGTCGAGGGCTTCGATGGCTACGACTATCAGCAGATGAAGTACATCGAGTGGAACAGGGGGCTCCACGCGAATGCGTGGAGGGAGGCGCAGCGCGCGTGGCGCGACGCCAACCTGTCGTGGGACGGCGGCTACCACGACGGTGGCAAGGGCCGCGCCGGCGGCTACTACAGCTGTGGCAAGGACAGTTGCGACGGGCTGCCACGACGGCGGCAAGGGCTGCCACGACCATGGCGGCAGGGGCTGCCACGACCAAGGGCTGCCACGACGGCGGCCAAGGGCTGCCGCGACAGGCGGCCAATGGCGGTCACGACAGGTGATGCATTCTTATTTCTAGGCTCACGCGCTGCCCCCCCGATCTCTTCGCAATCGCGAATGCAAGAACGGGTTCCCCCCTCCTCTCCTTCTGAAGCGATCAGAGGCTCAGTTGTCGTACATGAGTTTCTCATATACGACAGCGCTGTCGCATATGAGAAACTCATGTACGACACACTCGGTGTGATAGTGTTTACGACAGCGCTGTCGTATATGAGTTTCTCATGTGCGACAAAGTTGTCGTATGTGAGCTTCTCATATACGACCGCGCTGTCGTATATGAGTTTCTCAGTTGCGACAAAGTTGTTGCATGGGTTTCTCATATACGACAGCGGGGTGATCGGATCACAGTTTCCTGGGGGTGAGTCCTGGCGGCGACGATTTGAGCGGTCTCGGATCATTCCAGGGGCGAAATTTCGGTCGACGGGTTTGCCTTTGGGGTCGTTCGTGGTCAGTCGATAGTATACACCTCCCGCTCCTGTAGTTGACGTCTTGTCTAGGATCCACAAATGTGCATTTGTTGTGGGTAATTTAAGTGGACGCGTTGATTGTTATCGGCCCCACGGCGCGCGCGCAGATACACACCGCCACAAGGGGCCACGAGTCGCAAAGAAAACGGTGCAGCATCATCCTCGCAGCATCGCCCCCGCAGCCCGTCCTTCATGGCCCCTCCTTTGTTGCCCCCATCGCCCGTCCATTGTCGTCCTCCAGCGGTCCCTCATCATCCGTCCATCGTCCTTCCCTCGTTGCTTCTATCTTCCACCGCTCGTTTCCCGTCGTCACCTCATCGCCTCATCATCAGTGTCGCCATCGCCACCGCCACAATCGGTCGTCGCCGTCGTCGTCGGTCACCACCGTCACCACCACCATCGCCACCGTCGCCATCGTCACCAGATCCCCTCCACCGCCTCGCCCCATTCCCAGTGTTCAGTCGACACTATCAGATATCCAGGTCCTCGTTCGCTCGAGCTCATGTGCCCCCCCGCCCCGTGTCATTTCGTTTTCTCGTTGTGGTGTGTCGCATTGCCCTCGTGGTCGCCGCCGCCGCCGCCGCCGCCGTCGCCGCTGCCGTTGCCGTCGTCCTCGTCGCCGTCGTCATCGCCGTCGTCGTCGTCATCGTCGTCTTCGTCGCCGCCGTTGTCGTCGTCGCCGTCGTCGTCGTCGGCGGCGCCGTCGCGCGCCGACCCCCTCCAGAGCGGCGCCGCCCTGCGCGCGCCCCCTCCGCGGCCAGGGGGGTCGGGGCGCGACGACGGCGACGATGGTGACGACGGCGGCGGCCACGAGTGGGAGCATGCGATAACGATGGGGAGGGGGGCGCGGACGGGCAGGATGTGCGGCACGGGGGGTGGTTCAAAATTAGCGCAACGAATGAGAGGACGGGTGGAGGGGCGGCGATCAACGTTGATTTTGTGGCAGGATCTCCAGGATGGCATGCGACGAATGCCGCGGTGGGGAAGAGGGGCGGATTGCGATGATGAGTTTGATGGTGATGACGACGAACGATGATGATGATGAGGATGCCGACGATGCCGACAGTGACGGCGATGCTGATGATGTGAGGCGGCGGCGAACCACGGCGCCGGCGCCGACGGCGGTGCGAATGTGAGAGGGGGGTGATGTGATATTGCATTGCGCGACTAAGTCGCAATATGCATCTCGGCCGTAGCCGTTGCGGCACGCGAGGCGCGCCCCTCTCGCGCGAGGCGCCTGCGCGCCGTTGTGCACATCACGCCTGCGATGTCCGCCCAACTCAAGGCAATGCGGGCCCAGCGCCGTCGCGAGGACAGGGCGGGCTTCAACGCCGCGCTCACGGCCACCGCCAGGCACGTGCAATACACTAAATCGCAGGCGAAGAAGAACGACAAGAAGGTTGGGCTCGTTATGTAGTCTTTATGTTTAATAGTGTTAGCTACTATACTGACTTGTATTACGTTGCATGTACATGTGTGTTGATACACACGTGTACGAATCATATTGTATTGCGTTGCTGTGCTTCGATTCGACACCCCAATCGCTTCGTGTGTTATAGGGTTTGAATGTTTTCAGGTGTGGGTTGGTAGGGCCGGGTTCACGCCATATCGCCCCCCCCCCCGGAAGTTAGATGCGGCGTTCAAGAAGATGGAGCGGGCCATGAAACAGGCGGGGGCCGCCGAGGAGGTGTTCCGCATAGTTTTGCGGGAGGCAGAGGTGTGGAGGAATGTGCACATTCGCGCATTTGATCGCCTCGTTGCAGTGGGTGGCCTCACGCGGGCACGGGGCCGCAAGGCCCTTGGCGTCGCGTAGTGCGCTCTAGCAGCTTTGCGGGGTTAGCTACAGGGTAGTGGGGTAGCTACTAGGGTAGGCCATGCGTGCACACGCATTCATCGTATCGCTTGTGGCGCTGCGCGCCAAAATGCAACGTCATGCACATGTGGGGTTGCACGCCAGTGGGGTCTATAGGGGGGCGCTACGGCGGCGATCGAGCCTTTCGTGAGCAGATTGGCCCAAGGTGCGCGCGCGTGTGTGCGTGCGTGTGCGCGCAGGCTCTTGCGCGTAAACTGTTCTGGCTGCAATGGTGAAGTCCACCAAGCAGAAGGCGATGGAGGCACAGGTTCGCCATGAGCTTAGGGAGGAGCGTGAGGAGCGGGTTCGCCAGAAGAAAGAGATTGTCAAGGCTGCGAACAAGGATGTGGCGTCGTCTCGCTCCCGTGTGAAAACACTAACCAAGAAGGCATGCATGTGGTTAATAACGCATTGATAAGTTCCCCGCTCCATAACAACGCCCATCTCCCACCCTGACCCCCAGCAGCCTCAACAGGCAGATGTCGACTACGCCGCGTTCCTCAAGGCGAAGGTTGGGTGGATGAACTCAATTCTGGACCGTGAGGCTGCGATCGAGTCGCACAGCGTCGCAGTCGCATGGCTTGAGCATGCGAAGTCCATGGACGTGGCCTGATCCCGAGTCGGATCGCGGATTAGAAATGCAAGCTATAACGCCGTGCATCGTGTGGCGAACTATCTTGCATCTGTTGCATTTAACACCATGCACATGATTGCATACGATCCCGCTTGTGGTTTGCGGTCTGGCCGCAGAGTGGTAACGACGACAGCGAAGCAGGGGGGGGGGGTGCGGATGAGGGTGATTGGCGACGGCGTGGGGGGCTGTAATATTTGCTGCCCCCCCCCCCCCCCCCCCCCAACGCACCCCCCGCCGCGGTCGGGCCGCCAAGCAATTGCATGTGATGTTGCAGTTGGCAGTTTATACGTACCCTATTTGGCTCGCGAGTCTGACGTTCGCGATGACCACTTGCCACGCCGCGATATGTCGCGCCATCTACATGCGTTTACTACGCAATGACGCCCGTGCCAAACCTCATCGCTGAGCTAAACCATATGCACGAATGGGTGCAAACTCAGATAAGCCGTGGGTTGGATCCCACCGCAGTGGACAAGTGTCAATTTGACCAGTTGCTCCTCAAAGTGGACAATCTGGGGAACTTGGGAACCGATGACGCGTGACTCCTCGCGAATGCCATTCGAGACAATGCGCTGGAACACTGGAGCTCGCGAGAGCTTGCCCAGCTTTGTTGGGCCGTTGGTAACAAGACTGGCTTGCTGGGATACACCAGCGGTTCTAAAAAGTGGCAGGAGGTAACCATCTTCTCTAAATGCCTCACAGCGACTGAGCTCGCTAAGTTGAAGGGGGGGGGCTGATCCGAGAAGGCGTGTGTAAACACTGTGGTCAACCGTGCCGCGCTAATTGGCATGCGTACATTATCTGAACAAATAAAGCGCGAGTGGCGGCCGCGGCGACTCATGCCGGTGGGAAATGTGACAACGCAGAGGCGCGGATGAAACTATTGACGGGTGTGAAGAAGAAGTTGGGCGGAGCTGTCACTGCGAAAGCGCGGGCTAAACGCGGGCACAGGGCGATCTGGGACTACGACACCATCGACCAGATGCATAGCGAGGCGTGGTGGGGAGAGGCGCATGACAACGCCGAAGGCCCATGCATGGAGGACATGGGCGCCGACGAGCCCGAGTTCGTGCGAGGGTCTTCCAGCAGGGTCAGGAAGACTGCCGCCGCTGAGCCCGTCGCGCCCCCCCCCGCGCCAAGGCCGCGATGCCAGATGCGACGGTTGGTGGGCAGATGCAGATGCGCCAGGACATGTTCGGGAAACAGTTGGCCGCGGCACTCTTCGCCAATGTGGCACTCCATGGAGGACATGCAGCTGGGTCTGCAGGAGCGTCTACAGGGGTGCACACAGGGGCATCTTCAGGGGGCTGCCCGCTGGAGCCACCACAGGCGAATCTTCCCAAGCCGGCGACGGCCGAGCCAACAGTTGATGACGAAGAGCCCGATGCCAACCTGAGCGACGAGGAGGCCGCCCTGCGCGAGCTTCTCGCCACCAAGGCGAAGGCGACGGCCGCGGCGACGGCCGCGCGCAAGCGCCCCGCCGCGGCTGGCGACGCGGTCGCCGATGCCGCCGAAGCAGATGCATCAGAGGATACAGAGCAGCCGAAGAGCACGGGCAATGCCACGGGCAAGGACATCAAGCACAAGCACAAAGGCCATAACACATGCAAAAGACACGGCAAGGGCAGCAAGAGCACGGGCAATAGCACGGGCAAGGTCGTCGCGAAGAGGCCCTCAAGCCACGCCGCGAAGCCGAAGGTGCTGCCGCCGCCTGCGAAGGCGGGGAACCTCCACTACAGGGCTGACTACGTCATGACCCAGAACGACAAGCAGGTATATCGCTCCGTAGTGGGGCGGGGCGACAGGAGGATCAAGTGGGGCCCAGGCGTGCGCTGGCGCGCTGAGGCGTGGTCCAATGCCTTGGCGTTCATCGACTATCGGTCGTGGGCCAAAGCATATCATCGTTTGTTGTTGCAGCGATGTATTCGCTTGTGCATCTGTGGTGTAAAACAAATACGGTGCGATCGTCGCATCCTGTCTCACTCGTGTCGATTGCGTTGCGGTCATCGCGTATCGCATCAGTCCGTTGGCATGTTGGCTGGTGAGGCGTCGGGTCCGCGGCCGAAGCGGCCCCGAACACACTCTGGGGCATTGAGGTCCACCGCGGCCCGTCTGTTTCCCATGCAGCATTGTCTCACGTGCTCTCTTACGTTCGTGACAACGGGTTGCCAGGCGCTGTCTCGCGGGGGTCCCAATGTAGGGCATATGAGAAACATGTGGTCAATGATCGTAACCAATATGGCCTTATATTGAATGGCGTGCAGATGCCTGTCGGCGACGATAACGATGGGGGCACATTTGAGAATTCAATGTGTAACCCAGGGGCGTTCTTGTTCGCCATATGCAAGAAACGCGGGCCGTTCAGGTCATTGATGCGCCAACAATTGCAAAAACACCCATGGTCTTTAGCTGTGCCTTGGAAGATAATTCTTTAGTTCGATGGTATATCGCCACGCGATCCTCTCGCGAAAGGCAAATACTACCGTGACATGGATGCAGTGTGCTGGTCTTTTGCCGAATTTGGCGAACACTTGCAAAACGAAGATCTATGGTTCACCCTCAGCACCGCACGCGTTGCCGAGGTGAAAGACATGCCTGGGGGCATCGGGCAATCTACCCGCAGGATGCTCAGCGGTTTTTTAAACAAAAAAAGATCGGGTGGCGTTAACTTTGGGGCAACGGGGGGTTACGCTGGATGCATCTGCGTTGGGTGACGCAACAGCATGCGCAACGATAGTTGCGAGATTGGCGCGTGTTATAGGAGACGAGGAGGCATTGAGGGGGCTTCATCTGAACAAGGGGCACGCTGGCTCTAAGCCCTGCGCAATGTGCACGAACGCCCATAACAAGAAATTCGGCTACACGCAATTCGACTGTTCGGGGACATACGTTGACGATACCTGCCTTGACAACGGCAAACTCGCATACAACACCGACGCGACAGTCGTCGCGATCTTGGAGAGGTTGCGCCCTGATTGGGAGAGGTGCCAGCGAGACGAGCCCACAGACGCGCAATGCACATCTGTCACGCAGGTGAAAGGTTGGAATTTCCATCCAGCGCATGTCGCACTGGACCCGTCTCTTAGATACTGGGTGATGACATTCCTCTGCTTCGATTGGATGCACGTATATTTCGTTGGTGGCATTGGTCGGGAAGCCAGGGCCCTCCTAAAGCACAAAGGTTTCAAGAAACTGCGCAGCGCCGACGACCTCCACGATTGCCTGATGAAGTGGACATGGCCATCCAAACGCCAGTCTGCTGCGACAGTCTGGGAAACGAGGGACTTCCAGGCGGGTGCCTGGCAAGAGCTATCTGCGATTCCCGTACTGGGTCTATACATCAGGCAAGTCATTGTCAATACACCATCATGCGATGCAGTCGCAGACCAGATAGCAAGCATGATGGCGTCATGCGACGCCGTGGATGTTATTATCTGCGCGGCGAGGCGATTGCCATGCACGCGCGACGAGGTTGAGTCAGCAGTGTTGAAACATTTGGAGCTTCACGAGCGTGCATATGGCGCCAAGTATTGTGTGTATAAGCATCACACGGCTATCCACTTGGCTGATATGCCTGAGAGGCACGGTGCTTTATCATGTTTTGTCCAGGAGCGGAAACACAAACATGTCAAACTATTTGCAAAGGACCACCTGTGCAAGACGAGGCCCGAGAAGGCTGTAATGATCCAGCTCGCGGCTCAGCACATGCATGATATACAGAACATCCGCGGGTTGTCACTGGAGTGCGAGTTCGAGTGCGCCACAGCTGCAACGTTCGAGTGCGCCACGCTGCAGTCCAAGTGTGGTTCCACGTGAAATGCGACGGCGATCCGCCGCAGAGCTTAGTTCATATTCTGATTACAAAGCATGTGCATGCGAGCGATCACTTTTCTAAGCATGTCCTCGATGATGCCCGCGATCCCGTTCTCACCCCCTTCAGTTCGTTGAAATCTCCCGTGGTTTACAGGAGAGTTGGCGAGCATGTCACGTGCATCTGGCCCGTTGAATACCGTAAATTGCTGTTAGCGCATATTTGACAAAACAAAAAAAAAACCGATATGCAAAGAAAACAACATGCAACATCCAAATAAGCAAAATGCATGCCCCAACAAAAAACTCAAGTAGAAGCCAAAAAACGAACATGACACTCCAAAAACTCCAACACGGTAGCTAGTTATACCAAGATGCTAACTAGTTATAACCCCAGCTAACTATTACTAACCGACGCGTTCCTTCAAGTGACCTCCTGCGCTGGCAACGCAGACATGGGAGCGGAGAAATGGGGGGGATGCTCAATATCAAATGCTGCCCAAAACTGCCAGCGACAATTGCTGTTGGGCAGGCGGCAGCTCGACGCAGTTCAGATATCCCCAGAGCGCTCTCGACAAGGCGCAACTGATGGAGAACAACCCGGAGGCCCCCTCCAAACCCAGGAAAACTGATAACAAACCTAGCACCCTTGCTTCCCGTCCCCGCCCCCACACCCCCGACGCTTGATTTTTGTTCACTACGCCCCCCCCCCCCCTCCCCCAACGGACGATTCGACGACTTCTCCAGCCCGGCCCACTCCCCGTCCTCCTCGTCCTCGCCCTCCTCCTTCTCCCCCTCCTAATCCTCCTCCCCCCCCTCCCCCTCCTCTTCCTCGTCGCCCTCCTCCTCCTGCTCCGCATCCCCCGCCTCCTCCTCCGCCTCACCCTCCTCCTGCTCTTCCTCGTCGTCCTTCTAGCCCCTCTGGCTCAAGCATTTTGGCCTGGGCCTGCCGCGGCGAACTTCAGGGGGCATTGCTGCGGCAGCGGGTCATTTTGGTTTGCTGGCCTGGCAGGTGCCCGCGCCATTCAGACGGATCCCCGCTCCGTCTGAATAGCGCGGGCACCTGCCATTTGCGTTGCATTTGGGGACGGTGTGGACCTGCCCTTGTCCTGGGGAGGCAGGCGGCGGCCACCCTGGCACGGGCCTGCACAGGCCATGCGCGACGGTGCCCTCAGGGCTCGATCGGGCGGGGGAGTTCGAGGTGGCGGCGCTCGACCTCAGCCTCGCGAGTTCCCCCGCTCGCGCTGATGGCTCTGCGTATGTGGATGCAAGAAGAAATGGGGATTGCACTGAGCAGTGCAAGCCCTGCCGTCTCACGCCGGCTGGGGGTGAAGCCACTCCCGAGCTTCCAACGCCACCAGCTCTGGGAGCTAACTAGTGGTCATCAGCTTCGCGTGGTGCTCTGCGCGGAGGTAGTGGTCCGAGTCAGCAGCTGGCTGCCAACGGCATCAGTGGCTAACAGGCGCGCTGCTGGCCCCGGCGCGGCGCGCTTCGAAGGGGAACCAGCTCTATCGAAGGAGGAGCTCAAGCAGTTGGTGTCTATGTCCGGGAAGGCAGGCGACAAGAATGCTGTGGGCAGGCGCCAGAAGACGCGCTGGAGCAGCAGAAAACAGCCCGAGGTGCCCACGCCGATCCATCAGCGTGCCTCCACGGCGCACTCCAGGGGTCGCGGCTCTCGAGTCTCCGTTGCGCAAGGAGCCTTATCGGCTTGAGGAGATTCCCAGCATGGTGGAGGAACAGCAAGGCCGTTCAATGGCAACTTCATGGTGCGAATCGTGAATGCAAGCTCTTTGTTGCGGAGTTGGCAGGAGCGTCAGGGCTTGGTTATAAGCGGCTCCTGGCGGCGTCCAGCAGCCCAAGCGCTGCATCAACAAGTTGGTCAACAGTCAGCTGCGCGCGGAGAACTCGTGCGACGCGCAGGCGTGCTTCGACGTTACCGAGTTCGAAGTTCCGGAGGGAGATGCAAAGGATTCGAATAAGAGGATGTACCAGATGCAGCAAACTCTGCAGCAGTGCGCGAAGCACTTATCATCGGGCGCGCTGCGGTCGGCCGAGAACATTTAAGACGGAGCATGCGATGCACAAGCAGCACGTGGCGAAGAAGAGGACGACCGATGGGGGCCCGCAGCCTAGTGCCTAGTGTTAGTTCGGGCATGTCCCCCTGCAGGCGGCTTTTGGACGGATAGTCAGCACTAGTCAAGCAATATTCACAAACTACCCCAAAATTGTCAACAACATCATCCCCATACTATGTTTGGACTAGTTCTGAATCTTCCTCCTGTAGAGGGACGCGCCCGACTTACGCCTGGCGATGGCGGCGGCGAGCCTCCAGCGGGCGAAGGCGCCGCGCCAGCGGCCAAGGCGGGCCAGCTGCGGCGAAAGCGGCCAGGGGACAGCATGGGGGAAAGAAGAATGCATAGGGGAACAGAAGCCGCTGAGCCTTGGTGCAGACATAGTTGGCGCCATTGGACGCGGCAGCGGCTCCGCCAACGCCTGCTGTAGGGGAACGAAGAATGGCATAGACATAACAACTCGGAGGTCCGCGCAGACTTCGTGGATCGGCGCTGGACCCCCTCGGCGGCGCCCCCAGCGCCGCCACTGGCGCGCGCTCCGCGCGCCAAACAGAGAGGTCCAGCGCCGATCTGATAACCCCCCGCGGACCTCAGCGTGTTCATGTTAAATGTCGTTCTTCGTTCCCCTACAGCAGGCGGAGGCGGAGCCGCTGCCGCGTCCACTGGCGCCAACGATGTCCGCGCCAAGGCTCGGCGGCTTCTGCGCGCAGCCTCTGGCGCAACCAGTCTGCCGCACTCATGCGCAGAGAACCCCTCGGGATCAACGGCGCTCGGGATGGGGTTCTCAGCAGTCCGAGTGAGAGGGGGCGCCGTCTGATTGCCCAGGTCCGCGATCTGGTCCAGGTCCCCGGGTGGCGTCTTGGGCGCTCTCTCAGGAAGCACATCGCTGATTTGCTCAAATGTCCCCCCTTTATTGAGCACAGGGAGGAGGCCCAGGCTTGGTGGGCGGGGTCGAGGAGATTCGGTGAAGGCGGCCACGGGGCGCCCTGAGGCGCGCCCGTCTTCCTTGGGGAATGGGGCTGGGGACAACGGTTCAGGACCAGGCAGCGCGCGTGGGCGCGGGCCTATCCGAGTGCCTCCTCAGCCTCCCCTCGACGACTTCCCCCTCAATGCCGAAACCTGCAACTGCGCGGGTTGGCCCTCAGTGCAGGAGTGGGGGAATGAACGACATCGCATGTAACTTCCGTCCAGTAATAGAATTTAACTTGACAGAAATGCTGGATGCAAGCAGTTGAGTGGTTCGTCACGGCTGGAACGGGGCGCTCGCAGCTCCGATCCGGGGGCCTGGCGGAGGCACGTGAGGCGGGGTTGCTATTCTGGCAAGGCGCTGGCTCGGCTTGCAGGAAAGACTCGGCAATGGGGCAGTCAAAGTTTGCGAGCTAGTTGCTGGCAGAGCCATCGTCGGCACAATGCACCTGCCCAATTGGACCGCCATCGCGATCGCCTCGCTCTACCTCCACGACGTAGGAGGCTTGTCGCATCGGAATGTAGACATCTAGGGGGGGGGGGGGGGGGGCGCTTGATACCGCCGGCAATGCATATAGTGGAGCTGGTCTTAGCATCTCGCCAGGCATGCGTCTTGCGGGTGGCTTCCCTGAGAAGCTCGGGGAGATAATAAAGCCTGATTTTGTTAGCACCTGCTACACTGGACAAGGTGGCACATCGTGCATCAATTACTTTGTGGTGCCCCCTGAGGTGAGTACGGTGGTGGAAGTCTCGATCATCAATTCGGCGGTGATTAAGACCCACACCCCAGTTGCCATCGCCCCGCTCCCGAAAGCTGCCCAATTGCAGGCGCTGCAATTTCGCGGCCATGCTCGCTTGCCGACTGAGAAGCATATCGCCACCCACCCCGCCGCACCTCCTTCTTGGGACTCGGTGCTGGAGCTCGGTCGTCATGCGCCGGATGCGGCTGAGAATTCCCGGGTTCGGGAAACGTTGAAAACGGTTGGACATGGTTTGCAGTGAGTTCGCCGAGCAGGCTGAACAGGAGAGGAGTTAGCATTGGTGGGCCATGCTGAGTTGTATTACTACGGTAGCCGTTACAGACCTCCGAGCTTGCTTGGCCCGCAATATTCAAACCTACAATGGATCCCGCAAGGCGCCCAGAATTGGCTGCAATGAATGGATTGACAATCGTGTTCGGAAGCGTTTTGGGTTATTTCAGGCAGGCGATGATTAGCCCAATATCTGAGGAGCACGGGCTCCTCCTCCTCCTCCTATTGCGCCGCAGCGCCAGCTTCTCGAAGGGTGTGCTGCTACTCCCTTAGAGGCTGCATCACCTGCTGGAGCCCATCAGGCTAACGTTGAAACGTTGTTAATTAATGTTTCGGAGTCGCATGGGGGGGCGACGAACAAGACGTAAATGGCGGCTAGGGCGGGATGATACAATGCGTTGGCATCAAGCATTGGGAACGGAAGGCGCAACGCCCCCATTGCCCACAAGCCGGCACCAAGGTGGAAGCCCACTTCTACTTTGAGTGCTGGAAGCCTCGTCATATCGGACTCGCTGTCGCTCCTCCGTGCCGAGCCGGAGAAGCTCAGTCTCTGGAGGGCTACGGTGGAGGCGCCGCATGGGTTTGTGGAAAGGCGCGAAGCCATCGCGCGCCCTGAGCCCGACTTCATCAGGGCTGTGTCGGCTCGTTACCCTGTTAGGTCTGCTCAGAGCGTCGTCGGACTCTACATGCAACGGCATGAGTGGCTCACTGATGGCGCCCTCTCTGTCGCGTCCCAATTGTTTTCCTAGGTTGAGATTATCTCCGCGCTTCCTCCCAAGTTGCCAAGTTGAAGGTGGTCCAGGTGGCCCTCTTCATGAAACCCAATGAGGGTGGGGCCCCTTCGGGCCGTCTGTTACCCTTTGTAGGCTTTGGGGCAGATGGAAGAGAACGCGCGCTCACCCATTTGGGACTCTGTGTTGCGGTTTCTTCGAAGTTTGCGGCCGCGGCCGATGTTGCGCGGAGGCATGGCCTTCGTTCGGAGGCAGGAACCTCTCCGGGCAAAATCTCTGCAACGGCCCTATGGGACATGGCAAAATTCTACGAAACGTTTCAGTTGAACCGTCTTTTAGACCAGCGCAGTAGGTTTGGTTTCCGCTGGCCATGGACCTGCTCTGCGTGAACACCTACAGGAACGCGCGTTTTCGGAGTTGTGTCGAGAATGGTCTCAGGACTGCACTACACCCTGCTTGGTGCGATCGCGGGCTACAGCTTCGCGACCAGCTCTGTGCGAATGTACATCGCAGGCTCGTTCGGCAACATGCAGATGCCTCGATCGGTTCCTTTTGATCCATATATGGACCCAGGGATCAGTAGCACAGGCTATGTCCAGGAGGTCACCCGAGATGTCAGGGTGGCCTCCAGGGCGCTGTACCAGGCTTTTGTAGACGAGCTGGAAGGTGACGCCGCTGCGGAGAAAACGAATTTCGCCAGCTCGGATAAAACTGCAGCCGCAGCAACCCGAGAATTTGAATGTGAATGGCTACATATGTGATTGAAAGTGTTACGGATTGAAGTATCAACGACTGTAGGCTGATTAATAACCATAAAAAATGATCCAGAACGTAAAGGGTCAGAATGGTCACTCTCGAACGTCAAGCCAGCAAAATCCAATATCTTGGGAAGTCTGTGGGACGCTATTCCAAGCGCATCTTCGTCGCAAATGCCTTGCTATGTGTTGAGTGCGGCGCCTGCGCGCATGGAGTGTCCGACTGCGAATTGGTTCAGATTCGACAATCGGCTGGGAAGGTTCTCCGACCTCAGACCGCGGGAAGATCGGTGAATATTTGAATGATGCTGTAGGGCGATCCGTCCTGGAGATGCGCAGTGGCTCCGATCTTGAGCTATTCGACAGAGATCTGGGCTGCGCGCGCACGTTCACGCCCGCATGCGATATTGCTTCGGGAGACGAGGGAAGCGTGGGAGGTTGGCTTCCAGGACCAGGTGCGCAAGGAGTGGAATAACGTTCGGGGGCCTCTCTCAGCTTTACGCCTCTAGCTTAAACGTAAATCTGGAAATATGAGAAAACTTGACTCCATGGTCACTCACTTCGGGGAGCATGTAATCTTAACGCATATGTCGCCGGCGCTCCTCAAAGGCATGCTGTCGCGCGCTTGCCTTAGAGCCCTTGAGAGAGAAGCTACGACGAAAGCACAGATGGATTGCAAACGATTGTTTTTTTGATGTCGTTCGGGCGAAGATCCGATCGAAGCGATCGTCTCCGCTCGCTCGGGGAGGTGCGAAGTCTCTCGGTTGCGGCGCGATCTGACCTCCGAGTCGTGCACATCGTGCAGGGTATCAGGTTCTCTCAACTAAGAGTGCCCTTGGCCAGATCCACGACGACTCGGAGTTCCATCGGATTTGAGAATGCCCTAGGTTTATGGACATGAAACTTGAGATTATCGACCAGGCTGATATTTACAATGTTCGGGCAGCTCCAGGTGCTGAAAAGATGGGGTTGTATTCCAAAGGTATATTCCCGCGCACGAGCGTCGCTCATCCTAGGCCAGCTCTCCCGGCTACCACTGAGCTCACTTGGGAAGGCCCGTCCAGGGACGTCGGGACTTCGAGGGTAGCATCTTCGTTGACGGCAATTGCACCGGACACGTTATCCCTTAACTTGAGAGGGCAGGCGGCGGGGTGACACAAATCTCGGCGGGCGGCGAGGTTGAAGGCAGGCTGATCGGTCCTGTCCCCACCCCGATTGAGGCCTCCCGCCAAGCAGCGGCGCTTCAAGCTGTAGCTACGAGCGCAATCCAGCTTGTAGGCATGTTTGGCACGTATAGTGATTGCCTTGATGTGGTCAAGCAATGTAACAAGACGTAGAGCAACAGCTTCGATATGTTAGGCCTCGTGCAGGGAGGATGCAAATGTACCAGCAAAGCGCCACGTTCGTTCGAGCCGTGCACAAAGTTAAAGCTCACTTAGACCCGCACCAGAAAAAAATGAGCCTTCGGAGCGGATGGAGGCGATGATGCCGCTGACAGGGCGGCTGGCGTTGGTGCTGAAATGCATCCGACCTGGTCTCCCAGCGAAGAAGAGGAGCCCCAACGGAAGATCAAGGTTTCGAGCCAAGCTTGTAATCTGGCCACAGCCCTTCTCCCACTCCGGCCTCGCTTAGACTTAGGTTGGGCATGTCCCCCTACAGGCGGATTTTGGAAGATAAATTAAAAATCCCACCAGCCCTCAGGGCGTCGGTGGTTTAGAGAGAGGGCCTCAAGAGGCCTCCAAGTGGCTCCCAAGAGAGACCCCCCAGAGGCCCCAAGAAGCTCTCCGAGGCACCCAAGACGCCCCAAGAAGCCTCCACTGGGGGACCCTTCCTCTGTGTGCTGCCCGCTTCCCTGATCGAGGCAATTCCTCTGGGCATCGTTTCTGGATGGGCTGGTGGGGATTCGCGAAGCGTCAACAATAGTCAAACCATACTCGAAAAAACCAAAAAAAAGGTAGTGAAACATACGACAAAAAATCAAGCATGGTAGAAACATCGTCCCCAAACTACTGATTTACTATTTTTGGATACTCCTCCTGTAGAGGGACACGACCGACGTAAGTTTAGGACCTGGATGAAGTCGAACTGGTCCGCCCTCCACGCCCGGAGCGCCCCGAGGTCCCCCCCCCTTCTGGGCACGAGCGGGGGAGGTTGCCTCCTGGCTTGTTCGTGTGCAGGATTAGGTCGAGCATGTAGAGGCGGATTTGGGGCGAAAAATAAAAAACAGTCCAACAATACTTCCAACAAGTAGTCAAACATAGAACAGAACAATCAACACCAAACTACTCCAAACCCCTTATGAATCGTCCCCCGTGTCCGTTTTTTAAGGCGCCTTTTTTGTATGTGACTGGGGGAGGTTTATTACGGCGCATTCTTTGGATTGGAGCTTAGGGGTCCGGTTTATTAAGGCGCCCCGTCGAAGAGGGGGGTCCGGAATATTAGGTCGCATTTGGAGGGGGTCCGGTTTTATAGGGGTGGTCGATGAACAAGGGATTTGGAACATGTTTTGACTATTTCTGGATATTCCTCCTGTAAAGGGAACCGCCCGACTTCACTGTAGGAAGTGTCACAGATTCAATGGGGCACGGCGGCGCCAGCCGCTGGAGTTTGCTCTGGGAACAACGGGTTCGATGCGTCCTGCCGCAGGGCCCTCGAGCACAGCTATTTCTTTGGAGCGCAGTGATGGCACACATTTGTCTGTTTCCTTGAAGTGTACTACCAGAGAATTGGTCGACAATCGGTTCAAGTCGAGGGCTCGCTGAGCGCTGCACTCATCCGACGAAGAACACCTTTTACAATTGGAGACTCATTGGCAAGGGTAAGCATCCCAAGAAGTTCAGAACTGCAGGTATCACGGTGGAGACTGCCCTTGGTCTTCGCTGTGAGTTTTCTCGTGCATTCGCCAGCTCTTTGACCTACCACAGCACGTGCGTGGCCCACTTGTTTTGAGCTGCTGGCTGGCGGGTTGCTCGAGATTTTGCCCACACCAGAAACCTGACAACTAGGCAAGCCTGTCAGTGTGCGGCTGCGCCAAGGAGCGTCCTCAGGCCGTCGCCAACGACCTGTTGAAATCAGGCAGAGGTCCTTGTTGTTAAACAATCCTCGTTGTCCTTCTCTTCCTCCTCCTCCTCCTCCTCCTCCTCCCCATCCTCCGCCTCCATTTTAAAAGCAAAAACGCCATAAACATAACTTTTGGCGCTCCGCGCGGATCTCTTGGATCTGGTCTGGACCTCCCTCCCTGGAGCGCGGTACGCGCCGCCAAGGGCTGCGCCGGAGGCGCCGCCGGGGGGCCTCAGCGCGAATCCAAGAAATCCGCGCGGAGCACCACAAGATTATGTTCATGCGATCTTCCTCCTCTTCCTCCTCCTTCTCATGAGTCTGGCTTTTCACGCCGAACAACTCTTGGACGGGCCGGGGGCCCGAACATGGTAGCCCCAGACGCCGAACGCACAGGACTTCCGACGTCGTGGCTCTTCTTCGTGGCCCCCGGAGGTTTGGACTCCTCCCCTGGGGCTGGCTTTGCACTGACGGCCTCGGGGCCCTGCAAAGGCCCCCGGAGGCAGAAAACAATATTCGGAGACAGCCGCTGCGTTTCTTGTCCGAGGGAACGACGGCACACCCCGCCTTGCAACACTATTTTCTTTTATCATACACGAGAGCGCCCGTTACCAGCCCCGCCGCCCCCGCACCCCCTTCCCCCTTGGCGACGTCACGATTCGCGCCAGCGACGTCTGGGGAAGTATTTCCAGACGGCGCCCGCGGGAATCGTGACGTAACCAGCCCTACACCCCTCCACCCACTGGTCACGCGCGTTATCGCCAAGGACGGGAACCTCTACCACAAAACTTTCTTAGGACAAAAAGAACAAAATAAACAAATATCGCCAGGGGATGCAAGAACTCGCCTACCACGAATAAAACGCATTATTTTCTTTGAGCATGGAACCTGTTGATGAAAACAATAGTGTCTCAGCCGGGAATGTTAGAACACCTCGTGCAAACCACAAAAGGTTCGTAGAACATTCTTTGGCGGGGCCTCCAGGCGAGTCAAACTGTTCGCCACTGCTTGCATGCGCACTGTGCAACCGATCCCAAACTATCCCCCTGGCTTGGCCGTGGCCCCACTGGCCAATT
>CAUYUJ010008821.1:0-15000 GCA_963575745.1 Prorocentrum cordatum | reverse complement strand
TCCCACACGTTTCGTGGCCCAATCGGGAGCTCCACCGAGGGCCCCAGTGGCTGCGCCCGCATGCGGTTCCACCCCCATGTCGGCACACATCCAAAACGTTTCGTGGCCCCATAGGGAGCTCCACCGAAGGCCCCAGTGGCAGCGCCCGCATGCGGTTCCACCCCCATTTCGGCACACCCCTCACACGTTTCGTGGCCCCAGAAGGAGCTCCACCGAAGGCCCCCGCGGCAGCGCCCGCATGCGTTCCACCCCCATGTCGGCACACCCCTCACACGTTTCGTGGCCCCATAGGGAGCTCCACCGAAGGCCCCAGCGGCAGCGCCCGCATGCGGTTCCACCCCCATTTCGGCACACCCCTCACACGCTTCGTGTCTCCATAGGGAGCTCCACCGAAGGCCCCAGTGGCTGCGTTCGCATGCGGTTCCACCCAACATTTCGGCGCACCCCTCGCACTTTTCGTGGCCGGAGGCGGCACCACCGAAGGCCGCAGCGGCAGGGTTCGCATGTCGGTGCCGCCCCATTTCTGCACAACCCTCGCACGCTTCGTGGCCTTACAGGAAGCTCCACCGAAGGCCCCAAGGGCATGGTTCACATGGCGGCGCCGTGCCGATTTCGAGACGCTCCTCGCGCAGACCGCACCCCAGGGAGCGTCACATATGGCTTTTGTGGACGGAGGCTCCCGGAGATCTCCAGGCAGTTCGGATCAGGATGAGGAAGGTTAAGTAGGATGATGAGGATGATGATGATGATGATGCTTCTGATGATGATGGCCATGGGGGCAAACAAATACGGTGATGAGGGGGAAGATGAGGCTCACTGGGACGAATAGGCCGCGCCTCCGCACCAGGGTGAGGATACAAGCGGGAGGGCGGGCGCATGGTTCTCTTTGTCTCCCTCCAACTCCCCTCCAGTGCTGCGTTTGCATCCTCCCCCGTCCTTCTCTTCCTTCTCCTCCTCCTCCTCGTCCTGTTTGCCCGAATAGTGGATAGTTATATGGCAGTTGAGTCCATTTTGCGCTGAAGCCATCCGTTGCAAGTAATCTGAACACCCGCGGCGCGTGGCCTGGCCACACCCGGTGTCTAGGATTACTAAACGATTTGGTGTCCTCAGGGGCATGGTCTTGAACCGGAACGGGTTCGACAAACCATACACATCGATGTTTCTTATGTTGCGAACGTGACAGAATCATTTCGCGTCGTTGTCGTCGTCGCCGTCGCCTCCGCTGTCGTCGTCGTCGTCGTCGTCGTCGTCCTCTCTTCTCCTCCTTGTTCTCGCCCTCGTCCCCCTCCACATTCTCTTGTACTTATCCGCCCAATCCTTTTCCTCCTGCACTTTTCCACTTCGCTTACCCCCTGCACCACCTCCTTGCTTACTTACCACCTCCTTACTTACTTGCAAGGGGGTCCCCGTAGGCCCTGGCGGGGATGGAGGAGGGAGGATAATGGAGGACGTAGATTCAAGATAAGTCGAATGATATTTTGGTATTCTGACTTGGGGAGGGGGAAATGCTGTCGAATTTTCAAATTTTGGGTCTCGTGTTTCTGAAGCCTCCAGAGGCTTCTGGACGGTGCCTGAGGGCTCATTTGCTTGGAGGAAGGCAAATCTTCTTCGGTCGTTTGGTTGTTATCGTCGCTTTGGTCGTTTCGTGTCGTCTCCGGAGGACCCAGCGCTCGTTGGAGCGTTCGCTTTGCGCGCGCGTATTCGGACGGCCGCACGTTGGCCGGCGGAGAGGAATGCGTGGGAGTGGATGGAAGTTCGTGGGGAGTTTTTTGGGTACGCTCCCTGCGGCGGCCTCGCTCAGTGTCAAGAGTGTTCAGAGTCAGGCATTCCCGAACCATTTACATGAACATTAGGCGTAGCCATGATCACATTCATGCCAATATGCTCACTCGCACGCAGATTCATTCACACTCCTACTCACTCGCGCTCAGACTCACCCGCGCTCAGTTTCTCGTAATTAGACCAATATTATTCCTTCGTGTTGTGTACCCCGCCACGCAATTCGGCACACCCCTCATACGGTTCGTGGATTCGTAGCCCCATACGGAACGCCACCGAAGAAGATATTCACAATAGCGGTACTCACAACTGCATATGGTAGGGTCCTTCGCCAGGATCATATGTTGGCCGAGTTTCCCCAAGCGAGCTGTGGAAATCAAGCCTCAGGATGTTCCAACCTACTCCAGCCTCAATCGCCAGAGATAAGTTCGAGCGCCAGGAAAGTATACCGAAATTTGACGGTGTTCACGCGGCGGGGCCTGGGAGGTGATACTCGTCCGACCCTGTTTCGACACTGCTTCGACAATATGTTGACATTTTTCCGGGTGCTCGAAATTCTCTTATGGGACGTTGTCCTTAAGCATGATGGGAGCAACATAAATCAAGCCCGATACATCAACGTCATTATGTGGTTCAGCCCGCCGACTGCCGTTACAACAGGTTTCGGCGTTCTGCTTCTAGAGGAGGGCGACGAGGGAATGAAGGAGAAGGGGTAGGAAAACGAAGCCGAGGGGGAAGCAACGACGAGCCCGAAGCGCAGAAACGACAAAGCGGGAGGACAGGAAACGAGAGGTGCGGCGACAAACTGACAAGATAAGACGGCACGAGGCAAAACGACAAGAAAACAGCGGTTCCACGGCCTGTCCGCAAGCCCGAAATCAGCGTG
This sequence comes from Prorocentrum cordatum, assembly GCA_963575745.1. Classification (NCBI taxonomy): domain Eukaryota; class Dinophyceae; order Prorocentrales; family Prorocentraceae; genus Prorocentrum; species Prorocentrum cordatum. The sequence continues at coordinate 12,335 of CAUYUJ010008821.1, read as the reverse complement.
CATGCGGACAAATCCTGGTAAGTCCAAGTCAGTCCTGGCAAATCTGGGCAAGTCTAGGAGAGCTCCAGGAAAATCCCACCAGCCCTCTGAGCTGAGCGGTTTAACGAGTTGTTTTCAAATCTCTACCACAAACCTCCCTTCCCCTGCTCGGGGAGGGGTTTATCACTGCTCCTTATTGATTTACACCCCTTCCCAACCCCGCCAGCGGCCAACCCGGAACCATGCCTACTCCATGCGGGCCCGCCCCCCGCCATCCCTGTAAAAAAACGATACAAGCCGCACTCTGCCTTCACATTTGGAACCCGATGCGCCCCCCCCCACATTCCCTGTCAAACAAACCATGTAAAATACACTTTCGGGCAAAGTCTTGAGTCATGTTCGTGAGGTCCGCGAGCACTTTGTATTGTTGCTTGCCAGGGACGGCGGGGGTGTCAGCATATTCCCTGCTGTGCGCAGGGCTACCATCCCGGACAAAAAACAATATAACATGTACCTCGCGGCTAAACTTGGATCATGCGCGACCATCCCGCGATCACTGTCAACTGGTGTTTGACAGGGACGGCGGGGTGGTGGCGCGTGGCCTGCTGTGTGCAGGCACACCAGACACAATGATGGGCATTGGTTTTCGACAAGGATGGCGGGGCCGACATGTTTCCCGATGTGTGCTGCCACGTGCACAGGCGCACCTGATGCACTCTGCACGTGCCCCGAACGTGGCGCACCTGGCGCGGCTGGAGTGTGCGGCACACCTGGCGCACTCAGAGCACGTGGCGCATCTCGCGAACCAGGCGTGCCTGGCACGCTCGGGCCCAAGGGGTGCCTGGCGCGCGTGGCGCCCCTGGCACGCGTTGCGCACCTCGCCCAAGCGTCGCGCACCTGGGGTCGGCTTTGGTTCCCAGTAGCTGTCCATCCAAAGACGACCGCTGAACATGCTCAAGCTCGGGTGTTACTTGTGTGTTGGAAGGCGGGTGGGAGTGAGCTAGACGGCTTGCGGGCTGGTCGGTAGCTTGACTCCTCCCCTTGCCCCCGTCCCTGGGCCTGGAACGGGGGGGCCCCTCCGAGTGGGCAGACCGCCCAAGATGGCCCAAGAGGGCTCCAAGAGGAGCATCGGCAGCCTAAGATGGCCTTCAAGATAGCGCAAGATAACTCAACATCGCTCCTAGCTCAATACACCTGGACCAGAGGGAATAGAGAGAGAGAGAGAGAGAGCGAGAGCGAGAGAGAGAGAGAGAGAGAAATAGAAGGAGAAAGCGAGAGAGAGAGATGGAGATCCGCCGGCCCCCTTGTGGGGCCACCAGGCTGCGAGGCACGGGTTCGCAGTTTCCAGTACCAATTGTAGCTTGTAGTTTCCAGTGTTACAGTTCTGCTTCTTGCTGGTTACTGTAACTAGTTGATTGACCGCGCGAGGGGGGGGAGGCCCAAACAGGATTTTTAGCACCCCCTGGGCGCGTTGTCTGAATTGCTGGGGGGGCTCGAAATCGACACCCCTCACGCAGATCCGCAGGGTCAGGGTCCAAAAACACAGGGGATTTGCCACATTTCTGAAATTCGGTGCCACCCCTCACGCAGATCCGCGGGGTCAGGGTCCAAAAACACATGGGATTTGCCACATTTCTGAAATTCGGTGCCACCCCTCACGCAGATCCGCGGGGTCAGGGTCCAAAAACACATGGGATTTGCCACATTTCTGAAATTCGGTGCCACCCCTCACGCAGATCCGCGGGGTCAGGGTCCAAAAACACGGGATTTGCCACATTTCTGAAATTCGGTGCCACCCTCACGCAGTATCCGCGGGGTCAAAAAACACATGGGATTTGCCACATTTCTGAAATTCGGTGCCACCCCTCACGCACATCCGCGGGGTCAGGGTCCCAAAACACAGGGGATTTGCCACATGTTTGAAATTCTGTGCCACCCCTCACGCAGATCCGCTGGGCCAGGGTCCAAAAACACATGGGATTTGCCACATGTCTGAAATTCGGTGCCACCCCTCACGCAGATCCGCGTGGTCAGGGTCCAAAAACACAAGGGATTTGCTACATTTCTGAAATTCGATGCCACCCCTCACGCAGATCCGCTGGGCCAGGGTCCAAAAACACAAGGGATTTGCTACATTTCTGAAATTCGGTGCCACCCCTCACGCACATCCATCGCAAGGCGTGGTAACCCAAACTGCGAGTACTCCCTCGGCCCTTTAATCCCAAGGTGTGGTAACCAAGCTCGTAAACCATACACGTCTTACCAATCGCCCTGTGTGGTAACCCCTCTTGTGATCAGTTGGTTTTGCCGATTGCGAATCGGCCTCGCATGAAGTTCCGATACTGCTGCACGACAGCGCCAAAGCCTCATGACTTAGCTCTTCCATGGCCCATTCTCCGAGAGAGGGGGCCGGCGGCAGGGGGCGAAGCCCTTACGGATTGTGCGACCAGTGTTACATAGCATATTGAAAGCCGGGTGGGGAGGTCAGAGCGGAACGGCAACTCGTGTACACATGTGTACATAGAGAGAGAGAGAGAGAGAAAACAGGCGTCAGATATAATAAAGCGAAACTGGGTATTCAGTTTGAGAGAAAATAATTAGATACATACGCATGGAATGAGACAGACAAGTCTAGCAACATGCACATAAATATATAATCGTACAGAAAGAGAGAGAGAGAGAGAGAGAGAGAGAGAGGATAGCGCAGACACATATATAGAGAGAGTGTTTACATAGCTAAACGTACATAAAGGAGATCTGGAACAATGGAATGCAGAGCGAGGTCTGAGGGCATACCAATCAAACAGCCACCACATGTATATAGAGGATACCCACACCAGGAAATATTTGACCTGTCTATATATATAGAGAGAGAGAGAGGGAGAGAGCGAGAGACAGAGAGAGAGCGAGAGAGCGAGAGAAACAAATAGAGAGAAGGAGAAGGAGCGGACAGGCGTGGAGTACATGCGTAGGTTGCAGGAAGCCCACGGACGGGGATTCCTCTCTGACCCCCGCTTGTGGGCCTCTCTGGGGCTGTGCAGAACTTTTGTGGGCCATCTTGGAGGCCATCGGCCAACGGAGGGGGGGTCTGCGTTGGGGACCCTCCAGAGGCCGCATTGCTTCGAGCCCTCCTGGGCCTTTTGTTGGATGGAAGAGCTCAGGGCCCTCTTGGGCCTCTGCCCCTGCCCAAAAGGCGACGACGGCTGGGGCCAGCGAGGGTTCCCCCTTCACCCCTGTCACGAAACAAAGTAAAGTACACTTCGCGGCACAGTCTTGGGTCATGCCTGGGGGGCGCGGGCACTGTGCATTCTCTGGTGCTCACCAGGGGCGGCGGACGCGCCAGCACAGGGCCTGCAGTGCGCAGGGCCACCGCCCCTGTCAAGCAACCAGGCAAACTTCACGCAGTGGCAAAAGCAAGAGCCCAGCGCGGGTACCCCGCGATCCGATCGCATGGTTCTTGACAGGGACGACGGGGGTGCTGGCATACTGCCTGCTGGCTGCAGGCCCACCAGACATCACGACGGTCACTTCGCCGCGACTGTGCGCTGGCTTTCGCCGAGGACTGTGTGGGATCCAACATGTTTGTCGATGTGCGCGGCGCTGTGCGCGCCCCGAACGCGGTGCACCTGGCGCGGCTGCAGCACGCGGCACACCTGGCGCACGTGGAGCACGCAGCGCATCTGGCGCACCAGGCGTGCCTGGCAGGCTTGGGCCAAAGGGGCGCCTGGCGCGCCTGGCACGCGTGGCGCACCTCGCCCCAGCGCCGCGCACCCTGGGGCCTGCGTTGGCTCCAACGAGCTGTCCATCCAACGACGACCGCTGAATTTGTTAGGACTCGGGCACTACAGCTTGTGCATTGCGAGGGCGGGCGGTAGTGAGCCACACAAGCCGCGAAAGATCACGGCCAAAAAAGCTACTGACGACTTGTCGAACCGGAGCGATCTGCGCTATTTGTTAAGCTGGACCCCGTCTCTCTGCGACGCTTTTCGAGGAACTGGATCGATCTGTGAGGATCCCTAGGCTCGGAAGCGGGCAAAAGCGGCCGGCTCAAAATAACTGGCACGCCAGGACACGGAGAATCGCGATGCATCGGCGATGCATCGGCGACGTCGGCGACGCATCGGCGACGTATTGGCGACGTCGGCGTGGAGAACATCGGGCTCCACATCGTACATGTATCGGCGATGCGGAGCGATCCTACCACCCCATCGACTCGGACCCCGTCTTGGAGGCATATAACCTAAGAGTAATTGAGACGCCAGGACTCATCGGCTACACTCAAGAGCGACCCTGGGTAATAGTGACCTTTGGTGCGCGGCTATTTGGGGGCCGCGGGGGGCCAAACACAAGCACGCAAAACGCCACCGCCGCCTCGCGCTCGGCGCTCTGGGGGCCCCAGCGGTCGCGCACCAAAGGTCACTCTGGCCAAGGGTCACTCTTACGTGTAGTCGATCTCAGGGCAGCGGTAGGCGTCGCGGTGCCCTGGGTTGATGTCTCCCAGGGCCAGACTAGACGCCTCCTAGATGGGGCGCGAGTAGATGGGATCGGAGGATCGCGCCGATCGCGGATACATCGGCGATGCATCGGCGATGCACCAGCGGTGCATCGTCGACGTCGCGATGCATCGGCGACGTCGGCGTGGAGCAAATCGGCCTGCACATTGAGCTGCATCGGTGATGCATCGGCGATGCGGTGCGATCCTCCGACCCCATCTACTCGGACCCTATCTGGGAGGCCTAAAGGTATAGGAAAGCGCTGGAAGTGGATTGGGCTTCCGCCGGCCTCCTGACGAGGAGAGAAGAGGGAAAACCGTTCGACTCTTGAAATAGGGAGGCGGCTGAAGTAGGTTGGGATCTGAGAGTCCCAAAATATCTACTTTCAACGACCGGCGTGTACAGTAGGGGCTCGACCATAAGAAACCTTCTACAAGAACCCCCTCCCCGAGACCCCAGGACGCCCATTGATTATTGGTGCGGGAACGCCATGCTTTCCATAATCAAGATACCGAAACCCAAGAAACCCAGGGCACCCTGGAGGCGAGCAGGGTGTTTCTTGGCATGGGTCTCCACTGCAGGGGCAGGAGAGCCCAGAATCGAATCGAGAAGTCGGATCGGCGATCGAAGTGAATCGAATCGGCGGAAATCGGTAGCCCAGTCGGGAAAAGTCGAATCGGCGGAACTCGGCAGGCCCGTGTGCGTCCAGGGAGAAGTCGGAGCCCGACGATCGGAACCCGCAGCCGAAGCGCACCGCCATCGGAGGCCGTCGAGATCGAAGCGCCTCGCGCCGGAGGCGTCGGCACGAGTCCTGTAGTGAGGGACAACAGGTCGGGGGGGACTGGCATAAGGGGGGGGGGATGCATCGACCTGGAATCGGCGATACATCGCCGACAGATCGGCGATAGGCCTCCGATCGTGAATCCGCACCTTCCTGGACAGGCTGGGGCTATCGGGCCCCGGTCGGCGATCAGTGGGCGAGTGAGGGTCGGTGCATCCCCCCCTATGTGAAGGGGGCCTGGGACACACAAATAAATACACACACAAATAAAAGGATTCCCCATATTCTTCCATATTTCCGGGTTTCTGCCTTCCCCCCCCCCGCTTCCCATAGTTTCCCATATGTTCGGAGGCATCGTCGACTCCTTGTGTCTGTGTGTTTTTGTCCCTCCTGACTATGCCTACCCCTCCCCCCTACCCTTGCCCCTGATGTGGACAAGGCAGGGCTAGGATCGGGATAAATCGTCTCAGAGCGTTCCGGAGCGCTCTCAGAGCGTTCCGGAACGCTCCGGAGCGGCCGCGGCGCCCAATACATCCTCCAAACCCGCCGATTCTCAGAGATTTCGACTTATCCCGATCCGATTTTGTCCCGATCTTCGCGTCGTCTGGGTGGGGGCCGCGGCCCCCTGGGCTGCTGCCTCCCAGGGCCCGGGCTGCCCCTGGCCCTGGCGCCGCCGCCGTCTCCGCCGGCGGCTCCGCGGCCGCGGCCGCCCCCTCCCCGGGCGCCGCCGCCGCCGCGGCGGCCAGGGCCTCCGCGGGAGGGGCGGAGGGCGCGCTCGCGCGGGGGGCACCCCCGCGCGCACGGCCGGGACCCTCGCCAACAGGCGCTCTTCCTGTCTAGAGTTCAGTCGGGCCTGTCGCCCCTACAAGGGGGGATTTTGGGCGAAAGATAGAACATGCTCCAGAAATGCCCCCCCAATGGGCAAAAATATTAAAAAACCATCCCCAGACTATTTTTTTATTATTTTTGAATATTCCCCCCGTGGAGGGACAGGCCCGACTTAAATCTAGAGGCCTCTCCAGTGGGGCCCGAGCAGATCGAAGGCGACCCGTCTCCGAATTCGGAAGACTGGTGTCTGAGTTCAAGCACCCGTGTCTTTTTTGGGATTCAGAGACAAAGAGTTATGTGAATTCAAAAGCCAGCTTCTTCTTGAATTGAAAAGAAAATGTTTTGAATTCATAAACCAGCTTCTTGAATGCAAAAGCAATCCCCACATCCACCACATCATGTTTTACATGTTCAGAGCTTCTCTCTAAGAGTCGTGGGGTCGGGCCACATCTGAGATGGGGTCGGAAGATCGCGCCGCGTCGTCGATGCACCGGCGATGCATCGGCGATGCAGCGGCGACGTCGGCGGTGCATTGGTAACGTCGGCGTGAAGCAAATCGGCCTGCACATCGAGCTGCATCGGCGATGCATCAACGATGCGGTGCGATCCCCCGACCTCATCCACTGGGACCCCATCTGGGAGGCCTAGAACAGCCGAGGCCTTTAACAAAACAAACGCTCCTCGAAGAACAATGCAGCGGGTCCTGGCGTCTCGATTGTTTTGAGACGGGCGTTTTCGCCGTTTCGGGCCCTGGGACCCGATCCGGCTCGAAAAGTTTGGCAGAAACACGGGGTCCGGGGCTCCGGCCGTGATTTTTCAGTATGCTGTATGGCTGGGCCGTCTTGTGAAGGCACGGGGCCATTCGGCAAATACGGGTGATGGGGGTCAGGACCTGCTTCCGCCCTTGACCTCGGGAGAAGAGTCCACCCACGCCGATGGGCGGGTCTTGTCGACCCTGTATTTCCACCTCTGGTAGATGTAAATGAAGAATATTACGTCGTCGCGCAAGCAACTAAGCCGGTGCATCATCGGCATATCGATGAGAAACGCGGCGACGTCGTCGACGAAAGTGTTCATTGCCTTGTAGGTCAGCGCTCGCCATGGTAGGTGGTCAACTGACTGCAGCTTGTAGTTGATGTAGAGCTGCGGGGTCATCATGATGAAGCCGAAGGTGTACATGCCGCCGGCCGCCGACCTCACGAAGAAGGAGTACCAGCCACGATGCTTACCATAGACGGCTGACCAAATAACGTATCCTACGAAGACTGGAGTCAACACAGAAAACATGTAGTGAGTTGCTTCCTCGTCGTACTTGTTGGTGCCGGCGCTCTCATATCCAGCCTGGCTCCCCATTGAAATGAAAGGGAAGTTCGGCTTCAGCTCTAGATTCACCGCCTTGCGGAGTTTCCATGTGGCTAACGCCAGCTCCAAGACAATTTGGAAGAGGATTAGACGAGAAGCCTCTTGCGAGTCCAAGAGATAAAGACATTGGATCAACTGGCAAACGAAAGACACTATCATGCTCCGGGCCGACAGCCCTTCCATGGACTCGTTGTTTCTCCAAAACTGAACGTCGTTCTTGAACGCTAGCATCGAGAACAACATGTGAAGCGCGATGAAGCAACCACTGAAGGCGAGGAAATACGGATTGGTGTCCAAGATCAACCTCTTGAGCATGAAAGAGTCACTCTGCGGGTCTGACAATTGGAAATCCGAGGGTTTGCCCCACTGCTCCACCATCTGTGCCTGCATGCTCCACGCCATCATGCTGGCGACGGTGTACGACAGGCTGAGATTCAGGGTGGTATTATGCAGTGAACTGTTGAGCCGCACGTAGTCTTTCTCCAACAACCAGAAGTCGGAGGCATACAGGTATGGCTGATAGACCTCCAACTCCGGGAAGACGCGCAGGCGATTCAGCGGAGGAGTTTTGACGACCGCCGTGGAATGCACCGATTGCAGAAGAACAAGAAACACGCGCAAGCATAGCAACAACCTTCGTAGATCCGAGCAGAATCCATGGGCCCGCGTCGGGCCCTCCCTCCCTCCACCCTATCCCAAGCCAGCGGAGGCGCCGACAAGAATGTAAGGAGGGGGGTCCAACGCCGACCCCAGAAATCCGCCAAAACCTTCGAACATTGATGGTTATGCCGGTGTTTTGTTCTTCTAGATTGGTCGAACACGGGTCGCACCTCGACCTTCGTCTTGAAGTACGGCAATCTGACGGCAGACATGTTCAGAACGGGTCTCGGAGGATCGTCCTCCGCGGCGAGATAGCGGGAATCATGAACTGGTGGCTAGAGCAACCAGCAGCCCTCTTCCGTGCCACCCTCATCCCTCCTCTCTGCCTTGTCCTCCTCCCTCAATGTCCTCGTTCCTGCCCCCACTCCTCAAATCCCATTCGTTCCTCTCGGGCAGGGGGGGCGAATTCTGTCCTGGACGGAAATCGTGGGACCGGCAATGCCGTCAGGATCCATCGCAAAGATGGACCCCCTTGTCACAACCACGAGGGCACGTGGGAAAAGGTCATCAGCTCCAGCGCTGCGATCAGCTCGCGCGAGAAAGCGGCAGCGGGAACTGTCGCTTGCACATTGGCGCTGGCGAGCACTACCTCGACTACATCGCAGGGGTTGATGCGGAAAGGCAAGCGACGACAGCGCGCAACGGCTCGGCCAGAAAGGTGCCCGCAGTCGACGGCTCTCAACCTCACAGTGGGGATACAGTCGTGCGAGAACAATGGCAACGGCCGCGTGTCGTGCTGCCGCCAGGCGGGGCCTCGACAGAAGTGGCCATCAGCTACAGGGCTGCGGCCAACTCGTGCGAGGTGGGAGGCGGCCGCAGGGACAGTGGTGAACGTTTTTGATTCGTCGTTTCGACATTGGGCGGAACCTGGGGGGAAACTTCACCCTCTCGAAACAGGCGCCAACAAAACAGCCAAGATCTACTCCATGGGGGGGGGGAAGGAGGGTTATGGGGCCCGCCCCGATCGGCAAAACAGCGAATAACGAACTATCGCGCGGTTTCCCAAACAACTTTCGTGGGATGTTTCGCCCAGCTGCAACGCAAGTTCGACTCAGCGGTGAACCGTCGCTGCCACAGGGGGGTACGGATCATCGGGCCCAATACGGAGGTCGAGTCCGACAAGAAAACCGGCATTGGCACCACGTACTGTTGCCGCCGAGCGAGGCCTCGTGGAAGGAGGGCCAGCAGATACAGGGTTGCGATCAGCTCGTGCGAGAAAGCGGGGGGTGGCAGCAGGGACGTCGGCTCCCTATATAGCCTTCTTTGGATAATTTTCTCCCAGCATCACGCTGCTCATGCGAGAAGGCAGCGGCGGCAGACAGGGCGCACCATCGCTTGCCAGAGGGTGCGCGGCGTCGCGGGCCGCCAGCCGCAAGAGGAACGTGGAACATCGGCACCAACACCACGGACCACCAGCGGGAGGAGCCAGGGGTGTCCCCCCGGTGGTGTGGTCACCCCCCTCTCGCTCGAGGCATCCCCGACCCCGGAATCGGGGAGGCATCGTGGGCCTCCTCGCTGGAGGTGGGGCCCCTGGTGGTGGTGGTGTCATTTCTCCTTCCTCCGATGCCATGCAGCGCGGGGCTCGTCTTCATGCGAAAAAGCAGGCAACGGCAACATGCACGGTTGCTGCTAAATCGGTGCCTTGTGGGGCAAAACCACCAACCACAGCGCTACGGCCAGCCCGTGCGCGGAGGCGGGGAGTCAATGGCTTCCGAAGGGCGTCCTACGGGCGCAAACAACAACTACAACGTCACATGCGTAGCGATCGGTTTGTGCGGCCTGCGATAATTGCCTGGGCCAGCGCCCTCACTGCTCGACCGTGGCAGCAGGTCATATTGTCGCCCACGGGGGCTTGCAAGCCAGTCATCAGCTACAGCGCTGTGGTCAGCTCGCGCCACGACAATCAGGGCGCATGCGTGCACATCAAGCCTACGATCCAATGCAGCTGTGGGCGGCCCGCATGTGTCGGAAGGCGGTTGCCCCGCTTATCAATTACAGCGTCGGGGTTGCGAGTGTGATAGGGCTGGTGTAGACCAGGCAATTTTGCATCGCGGCGCAGCGGTGGCGTTCCGCTCGCGCGTCGAGCAAAACGTTACAGCGAGCTGCACAATGTCCCACATGCGAGAGGGGCGGCCGCGAGATTAGGAAAAGAAAGGGAGGGCACTCTCACGCGGCGGGGCCGCGGGATGCGCGCGGGGCGGCCAGGCTGCAGGGCAACCCCTGGCAACGGCGCGGGGCGGCGTCGCGGGCGCACCCATGGCCCAAAGGTTGGGCAAGCAGCCGCAGTGCGAGCGAGGCCCAGCAAGCGGGGGGGAGGCAGCGGGCGGTGGGCGGACCAGGGCGCCTGGGAGGGGCGGAACCTACCTGCAGAGCCCTGGGGACGCTGGGCAGTGGCCACGCCCAGGGCGGGGCCCTGAGCGCCGACGCGCAGCGGCGACCGGCTGGGGGCAAGGCGGGCGCAGCACTGAGGAGGGGCGACGCCGGCGCGGGGGAAGGACCCGCAGCTGGAGACCAGGCAGGCGGGCAGCGGCCCCCAGGCGCGAGGGTCACGCGGTCCTTGAGTGAGCCACCGCGCCGACACGCCAGTGGCACGCCGCCAGAGCGGGGCGCGCCGGTGCCAGACGTGGGCGCAGCACCGCTTGGGGTGGGCGGCGCGCTCGTGGGAGGACACCCGCGGCGCACCTGGCTGGCGCGCGGCAGGCGGAGAGAAAGGGCCAGCCCAGGCACTCTGGCGCACCACCTGGGGTGGATGGCGCGCCTGGAGCCGAGCAGCGGGTGCCCCTCGGCGGAGGGAGCGCACCATGCGGAGGAGGAGGAGGAGGAGGAGGAGGAGGAGGAGGGAAGGAGGGAGGAGGGAGGAGGAGGAAGAGGATGGGGAGGAGGATGGGGGAGGAGGGGAATGAGGGAGGAGGAGGAGGAGGAGGAGGAGGAGGAGGAGGAGGAGGAGGATGAAGAGGAGAGGAGGGAGGAGGAGGAGGAGGAGGAGGAGGAGGAGGAGGAGGATGGGGTGACAAGGCATGGCGCCTCCATAGGAGGGGCAACTGCCGGGCGTTGCGCACTCCCCCCTGAGGAGGGGGCACGCAGTGAAAGCACCCGGCTGGTGCGCCGACGAGTGGTTGCACAGGGGGGACCGGGCACCTCCTCCTGGGGTGGGAGGCGCCACGCGGCCGTCGAGCGTCAAAACCGAGGTGAGTAAAGAGCACACACGCAATGAGGTGGAGAAGGAGGAGGGGAGGAGGAGGTTAGGAGGAGGAGGAGGAGGAGGAGGAGGAGGAGGAGGAGGAGGAAGAAGAAGGCCAGTGCCCTCCACTGACATCCGCCGATATACTTTGTTCCATCCGCAGCCCGAGCACTCCCGGCCCCTTCCCTGGGGGTGAGGTGTGCAATGAGATAAAGGCTAAGGCGCTTCCTGGCTGCCCAACGTTTGGGCCCCTTCCACGAAATGCCCCAAGCGTATGCCGCGACATTCCGCGAGAACCCTCCCATCCCTCCTCCTCCCCCCCAGCCTTCGCTCTCTTGAAACATAAATGTCCCTCTTCGCACAACCAGACGATAAAGTCAGGCGATCCAAACCATTCGCCTGATATTATATGATCAGATGCCTAGTATATCCCACCAGGTGCTCAGCTGAAGGGCGGGTGAATGTCTAAACCGCTGGTACTTGACTTTGAGTACGCCATCATTTTTTCCAGAAGGGGGCACAATCATGGGTCCGTGCACTGCGGATTTGAAGTATTAGTGTTTCAATTGATGCATTCACGTTGCAACCTTTTTGTGATGGTGGTGATCGACGTCGTCCGTTTCCCCTCCACTGCCCTACTCCTGACCTTGGCCCCCTCGCTCCTCCTGGCTCAAGAGCCTTCTAGTTTCGTGGTGGTGGTGGTGGTCGCCGTTGTTGCCCCCCCTCCAGGTCTACCCCTGGCCCTGGCCGCAGCCAGCCGAAACCCCGCTGTACCTATCCAGTTCCCTTGAGTAAGCAAAGCAAGAAGCCCTAAGTGCAAGCACTGCTCGGGGAATTGCAACACGGGGGGCCACTTTCGAAATCGAGATCCCGCGCGGGATCTCCTGAAGCACAGTGTTGGCCCTTGAGCTTGGAAATTCCAACAACTCCACCGTTGCAAGGCTCGATTCCAATATCGGAGAGAGCGTGATCCACCGCCGCTTTACTGTGGAAAATTGCCAACCTTTTCCTCCGGAACCCGGGGGTCCCCCCCCCCCCTCCGAAAATCCCC
>CAUYUJ010008820.1:0-32500 GCA_963575745.1 Prorocentrum cordatum | reverse complement strand
CCCTCCTACTCCTCCGCCTCCTCCTCCTTCTTCCCGCCCCTCACCTTCCCCATCATCGTAGTCCTCTCCCGCCTCATCATCATCATCATCAGCAGCAGCAGCATCACCACCACCACCACCATCATTAATCACCAGCATCATTATCCCAGAGCGACCCTACCTAGGAGTTGGAGCCCCGAGGAGAGCAATATTAGTAGTAACGGTAAACGCCGTCCTCCTCCTTCTCCTCATCGTCGCAGTTCTAGCAGTAGCGGTAGCAGTAGTAGTAGTAGTAGTAGTCGTAGTAGTAGTAGTAGTAGTAGTAGTAGTAGTAGTAGTAGTAGTAGTAGTAGTAGTCGTCGTATTCGTAGTAGTAGTAGTAGTAGTAGTAGTAGTAGTAGTAGTAGTAGTAGTAGTAGTAGTAGTAGTAGTAGTAGTAGTAGTAGTAGTAGTAGTAGTAGTAGTAGTAGTAGTAGTAGTAGTAGTAGTAGTAGTAGTAGTAGTAGTAGTAGTAGTAGTAGTAGTAGTAGTAGTAGTAGTAGGTAGTAGTAGTAGTAGTTGTAGTAGTAGTAGTAGAAGTAGAAGTAGTAGTACAGTAGCGTAGCTAGGCACTAGCTAGTAGTACTACTACTACTACTTACTTACTACTACTACTACTTCTACTACTACTACTACTAACTTAGTAGTCGTAGTAGTAGTAGTCGTAGTAGTAAGTAGTAGTAGTTAGTAGTTAGTAGAGTAGTAGTAGTAGTAGTGGTGGTAGTGTAGTAGTAAGTAGTCGTAGTAGTAGTAGTAGTAGTAGTAGTAGTAGTAGCAGTAGCAGTAGCAGCAGCAGTATTAGTAGTAGTACAGCGTAATACCCATATCTACCTCTAGACCTACATCCACATCTACACCTACAGCTACGTCGACATGTACACATGCATCTGCATCTACATATATACATACAACTACACTCACATCTACATATACAGTTACACCTACATCTACACGCACATGTACATCTACACCTGCATCTACACCTAAGCTATGCTATGATGCGCTATGATATGATATGATTCGCTATGATAGTTTATGATTTGTTATGTTATGGCATGATATGATATGCTATGATGCGCTGTCATATACTAAGATACGCTAAGCTAAGCTATGCTATGATATGATATGATATGATATGTTGCGCTATGATGTGCTATGCTATGATATGCGATGATGTGCTACGCTATGCTATGAAATGTTGCGGTATGCTATGCTGCGCCATGTTATGCTACGCTACGCTATGCTATGCGTTGCTATGATATGATATGCTAATGCTGCGCTAAGCTAAGCTAAGCTAAGCTAGGCTAGGATTAGCTAAGTTAAGCTAGGCTAAGCTTAGATCAGATAAGCAAAGCAAAGCTAAGGGGGCCCAACTCGGGGAACCGCGGGGCGGATACTGGGGGAACCGCCCGGGGCGAGAAACACTGCCCAGCCCCTTGAAGCCCAGCGAGTAAGAACCCTCTAGGCAGAGCCTAGGTAGGGAATCCGCATCATCATCATCCTCATCATCATCGTAATCAGCATCAGCGTCATCAGCGTCATCATCATATTCATCATTATCATCATCATCACCATCATCATCATCATCTGTCTTTTCTCTGAGAATCGGGATAAGATGACAAAGGAATTAAGATCTCATGTTCACTCTGCTCAGGAAGAGAGGGGACGGGATGAGACATTGATAAGACAGGTATCCGCTAAGCAAGACTACTCTAACAGGAATGTGAAGGGAGGAGGCCGGCCGGGGGCGGACGACGACGAGCCGCCCGCGCGCCCCAGCGCGCTCCTTTTCTCTCCTTTTCTCTCCTGCAAGCCAAGGTTGGCTTGCTCGAGCAGTCATACAGCTGCGGAACGCAGCTGTCAGTTCCAGCGGACAGTACAATGCATGCAAACTAAGTTATGTCTTAATTGATTATGAGGCGGACAGGAGCTTATTTACTCCCCCCGCGGCGGGCCGCGTAGAGCCCATCCAGCCACAGCACCCCCGGCCTGCACATTTGCACAACCACCGGAGCCAACCCGAAAAAAGCTTTTACAGCTCAACGGTGGCTGCCAGGGGGTCAAGGGCCGAAGAGGCTCGACGTTCCCCACCATTGTGATAAATAAATTATCCTCGCTGGACCGGCTTAGCCGACCAGTAGAGGTGTCCGCGCCCAACACGCGTTCCGCGCGTGGGTAAATTGTTTTGCATGCGCCTGCCGCGACTGATTCACGCGGGCGAAGCTCAGCTCAGGTCCTTCCACAGGTTGTGCTCGTTCTATCGTTTGGGCGGCGCGGGGTGCGGCGGGTTTGACGGCGCCGATCCTCCCGTCTGTACGTCTACGCCACGAGGCGTGCGAGACCGCCCTCTTTCTCTTTCAGGGTCGCTCGTCGGTGCCGTCTCTCTCGGCGGGAAGTGGAAGTCGTGCTCCCATTTTGATAGCTGGTGCCATTAGTTCAGAGTGCACCACTCAGGGTCGGTAAGCCACGTGACCCTGTTACGGTGGATGTAGTACCCGACGAGGGTTCCGCTCATGTAGCGCGGGTAGGACCTGGAAGGGTCGTGCTCGCAGCTGCGGCCTGCATCGCTGCTGGCAGCATCCGCGGCTGCACCCGCGGCAGCGCCCATGGCAGCGCCGGCGGCAGCATCCATGTCAGCGCTAGTGGCAGCATCCATGGCAGCATCGCGCGCGCGTCGTGATTCCGACCAATCCCCCATGTTGGGATGTTGTGGGTTTGTCTCCCTGGTCGTCACGGCTGAGCCGGCGACTGAACGGGGGGGCCCGGCAGCCTCTTCGGATACCTGAGCGTCTGTGATGTCAGGTCGAAGAGGCGGCGGGCGCGATAAAGGTCTGGCCTTTGGTCCAGCTGGCGCATGTGGCCCCGCGATTTCGGCTTCGCCATCGTGTTCAGTTCCTACGATCGTTCATAAATTGTATTATACTTCTGGCAGCAGTTGCTACAGCGGCACCATATATTCTGCATGCAGTGCGGAAAGGTCCATCTTCATTGTCCTGGAGTTCAGCACCAGGGTCAGGATACTTATCCTGTAGCCAAGAAATGGCGTCCTGTATTAGAGCACCGTGGCAACGGACGTCGTTCTGTACTCGCCTGCCCATCTTGTGGGCCCACATTTCTATGATATCGTCCGTTTTAACAGCCCTCACGAATGCGGCAGTCCAAGGCATATTCGTCGGTCCGTTTCTTTGAATCAATTTCATCCGTGCTCACCATTTCGGGACGAATGATTCGCCCCGGGTAACCAATAAAGTGATCTTCCGATATGAAATAGCTGATTATCTCACGAACAGTTGCGAAAATCCTTATGGGCCGGAGGCCCAGTTGCATTTGTTGTCCTGGTACTAACCAATTGTCATCCACTATGGTCTGGATGATTTCTGGGATCACGTATTCTGCCGTTCCGGTCAGGGTAACCCTGCCGGGGTTGGTAGGATTTAATCCCGTGTGTTCTATCATGTAATGGGCAGCAACTTCTCGATCTTCCCCCCCGGACAATGTTATTTTGATCAAAGGGCCGCCATGGTGAGAGTATACGCATCCCTCAGAATGGTCAAGAGTGAAGAATCATTCACTTATCAACGCGGCCTTAGGCCCGCTGATCGCTTTGAGATCCAGATCCATTTGTGACTGTTCGCGTGCCATCGCGGCTGCGCCGGTGGCATGTCGCAATACGGGGATAATAAGACGATGGCCCCGACACATGCTAATCCGTCTTGAAACAAACTGAGAACTGCGAGTCGGCCTCGCCCTAAAATTGTTCTCCCAGGCGACTGGTAACCTCGCAGGAGGGTTGTCACTGTCGGCGTTGTTTCCATTCTCCTCATTCAGCACGCCGAACCAAGGTCTGCCAAACTCTACCGCGTCATCTACTGTAGCAAGTGTCGGAACGAAGATGCTGGCTCTAGTCATGTTGTCGAACCATCTTTCCCAGCCGATTCGAGGAATGACTAGGTCACCCTCTTCATCAGGCCAGTGAAATGCCTGCAAGGCTGGGCAGGATCTCGGGCGAGCGCATTGGTCAAACTTAGTTCCCCACAATCTCGGCCACCAACTATTAATGGGCGAGGTTTGCCTTCTTACGTTTCTGGCCGAATATTCAAGCCACGATATAAATCTCTTGGCCAAAGGCTTCAAATATTGGAAGAAAGGAGCATGTCGCGCCGGAGGCTGAGACTCGGCGTGTTCTGGGATCCAAGCTGAAAAAATTCCAGGCTGGCTATTGCCAAATATCGTGCCAGCGGCCGCCATTGTAGCAAATTGCCCGGAGGCCCATCCTCGCTCCTGCTGATTGTTGTTGTTGACGTTTTTCGTAACATTGGCAGAAGCTCCCCCTTGCCTCTCTATCCGCGCTTGTATATATTCGTGGCGATTCCATGATAGAGTTTCTTCATGGTCCACTGCTATGAAGATGCCGTGTGCCTCAAGGGCCTGCGGGATAATTTTGCGCTTCCATGTCTGGGTCATGTAATCGTGCGCGACACTGTATTTGTATTTGACTGGACAATTACAGACAGGACAGTTGGCAAAACCTGTCCTCACCCAGCGGTATCGGCAACAAAAGAATCTCCCGTCATCATCCCACGGGATGGATATAATTCGATCTTGGATCGCGGTCTCCAATATTGGCCTGTGATTCCAATCAATGATTAGTCTCTCGTCTGTATGAACCCAGGCAATAACCGACTCATTGTCGAAGGTGACCTCGTATGAAGGCAATTCGCGGTCGAAGAGTACCGTCCAGCGCATCTCATCTGCCTGTCTCACAAGGGAGACGGCTTTGTCGATGTCTGTGAATTTCGGCACTTCCTGGGACACCAAGGTCCCATCTGGGCAAACTCTGTGCGAGAAGCGGGTGAGCACTCTGCCAGTAAAAACAAGAATAATACCCCATTGCTCATGGTGAGTGAGATTGGGGAGATGCGGCCATAGGTGGTGGGTGTCGTCTGCGGGCCAAGTACCCACCGATGGCGGCTCCCCTCCCTGAGCTGGGTTGTTCATGGGTACTAGAGTTCTTGGAATGAGTGGCTGTCCATATCTCCGTTGGCTTAGCCACGGAGGAAAATCTAAGGGATTAGGCATAGTTGGGCTATTGTGTGCCGGAAGCAAACGCAACAATTCGTAATCTGCGGCACAGCAAAGCCCAGAGTCGCTCTTCGGGAAGCGAACATTTCCACTCGTAGATTCCAAAAATGTCTGTAAGTCTGTAATATGAAGAAGAGAGCCGTGACTCCTGACTTGGCAAGGGTCGCACGGGACATACATTCTTTCGATTGAAGCAGCGAACGCTGAATGTCCCTGGCGTGCCCTATAGAATATGGGTATCGGCATCTCCCGTCCGTCTTCCTCTTGCAATGAGCCCCTCTTGTGTCGCCCCCACATGGCGTGGATTTGTGTTCCAGCAATCTTGGTACCACCATTGGGAAAGATTCCTAAAACTTCGACCGTCCCTGGCGGCAACGTAGATAAGCTGTGCGCGGCCAAGGCGTACGATTGGAAAGCAAAACCATCATCTTTTATTTTCTGCACCAGGTCTCCAAAGTAGGCCCAGCCCCCCGACGATCTAGCATAGTCGGTGCAATGCCTCGCGATGTATACAGCACACTGGCCTATCTTTTTGGCCAGATCATCCGATCGGTAGCTCAGGCCACTCCAGGTGCCCGAATTGCCTAAGGCAGCCGGGTTCCCATCATCATCTTCTCCAACTATAAGTGGCTGCACGCACGCATGGACTCCAGGAGTAAACCCGTCTGGAACGTCATCGGAATGAAATTCGGCTCTAATGTAGTTCTTTGCGCGTGCGAAAGATTCATCGCCCAGGCCCCCAAATATTGCAAAGATTGGGTCTTCCACGAACTTTGCCATATATCGAAGCGTAATTCCTGTTCGACTGCGGATGGCTTCGACGCGTGGTGGAACGGGGCCCGCAATGTGGGCGTCCTGGAGCATCTGCTTTAGAGGTCCAGGTGTAACCCGAAGTATGTGTTGGCGTTCTTCTGTCGTCACATACAATCGTTTTTCTTTAAATACAGCAGCATGCCCCACCGTGACGTCTCGATCCCCATCGGTAGGGCCCCTGTACATCGGCTGACCCTGTCTTTTATCTGGAGCAGGTGGAAGACTCGATCTGCGAAACATATTCGCAGATGCCGGCCCAAACGGAAAAGTCTCGTCATCCATTGACTCTAGAAACTGGGGATCATTATCGCATGGGAACGTTGTACAAAAGTCCTCCGTTCCCGTGTCCGTCCCATGGGTCTCCGGGTGGCCTGAGGCCCCCGGTGGCGGCTGAGCTGCGTGTTTGGGAACATATGTTGCCCCTTCGTCTGACGGTACTTGCATTGGACTCGATGGTTCTTCTTGTGCCTCATGGCGTCTCTTGTTCCGCTCCGGTTGAGCCGGGCGGAAGTATCGGAGGGTTCTCCGTCGCAGCTGAGCCGGACGGAGGGGCAGGAGGAGTAGGCACTCTGATCTTGCTCGTCCCAGAGCCACCTGCCTCTTTACGTCTTGACCACCGAGGTCTCTCCGCTATCATCGGAGCGCGCGCAAAATTATGGTCCCATTTTAAAATCTGCTCGACAATGGCATCAGCAAATGCATTCCATGCAGCGGAATATGTATTCAGCTCCTCTAGTTCGTCTTGTATGTTTATATCATCAACACATTTTGCTGTCTTAATATATGATGCAGCAGCAACTCTGAACCTTTTCATCGGAAGAGTTTCGGCTGGGGCGTCGTGCGCACTCGATCGCAGCCCCCTCAAGCGGTAAAAGGATTCTTTTTCATTTCTCAACACCGATCTGGCTCTCGGGGGCCCAAAATGCATACATGATACCTCTTTTAGTGTCAGTAAGATAGAAGTAATGTCATCGTTTCCCTCCAAATTAGGCGAATCCTGGGATGAATGTTCCCCGTCCGACTGAGCCGCGGGGTTTGCGTCGTGCATGTCCAATGGATCGTCGTTCCCATCTCTTCCAGAAGCGCCAACTTCAGCTGAAGCAGCCTTCGCCTCGGCATGTGGAGAGTGCGCTGATTTGGACCATTCACCTGCGGCATTGCCTTCGACATGAGGCGGATCGCCCCGGTGCCTGGTCCAACTGGGCGCCTGTTTGGAGGGCGCCTCTTTGGGGCGAAGCACATTTCCCTGAGGGCTCTGACCGACAGGCGGGGAGCCAGAAACATTGGCCCCGATGAATATGTTCAATTCGGGCGGAGGGTCACGAACACTCGGCCTCCAAGGCCCGCTGCCAACTGCATCTGCGCCACTCGACTTAGCCGGTGGCCGGGCAGTCATAGGCGCAGCGGGGTCTCCGTCAAATCGAGGTATCTTCGCTGGCGGTTGACCTAAGTCCTCCGACCTGGGATCGAGCCTCGGTGGAGGGGCCTTCCTGGAAGAAATCTCTGTCGCCGGTGGAGCATGTTCCTGCCTAGAAAGATTCGGCCGATGGTCCGGAGGGTTCGTTGGAGTACGAATCGCCAGCGGCGCCTTCTTGGCGGGAATTTCTTTCGGTCCACCAGGAGGAGGAGGCCTAGGAACACGGGGCCGACTGGCAGCCCTAGGGGGCGGCGCTTTGCAGGTCCTCTCTGGCTTCGCAGGTGCCATTACTAGGTCGGGAAAATCCTTTGTATCAATTGAAAACGGAGTGCCGGACGGCTTAGCCGCCGGCTCCTTCTCGTCCCCTTAAGCAGCCTTCTCCTTCTCCTGTCTGTTCTGCTCAACCAACTGAACTGATCTCTCCGAGGCCTCGCCCCTATGTCTCGCGTGGATCTTGGTCAGTCTGACTCCTTTTTCTTGGAGCCAAGGCCAGATATCATCGTATTTTTCTTCGTCAGTTTCGCCTCGGCCCCTCAAATAGGGGCTCTGTCCCTTTTTCCAGTCGATAGAAGTCAAGCCTGGGACCCAGGCCTTTTGAGCATCCCGGACTTTGTCCGTGGCTTCAGTCCGATCTTGATCTCGATACCTTTCGCACTCGAAGTCCATTTGTTATCTCTGGCAATATGCAGCAAATGTGCCCACGCATCAGTAACCCACAGGGCTGCTGCGGTCCAATGATAGAGTCTCAACTCATATAAAACAGAAGTCTCTGGATTACTCACGTACTGGATCGGTGATCCTTTAATGGATTTTGTCGTCTTGGCGTAGTAGACAATCTCAGCCGTGACCCAAATACCATCTCCAAAGGTCTCCTCCGCAATGGAATACGCGGTGTGCGTGTTGGGATTGTCAGAACACGGAAATGAATATACCCCAACCACATTTGTTTTCACGCTTCCACCGTATTTGGGATTTGATGGAAGCAATTGATGGCCCTCCAAAACAGCATGAAGAGCAGTCACTGACGTTCCATGTGACTGTTTTGACCACCCGGCGGATGAGTCTAAGACTTCCGCAAGCTTCTCTTTTGTTACGAAGAAAGGCAACGATAATTCAACGCAGTGAGCTTTGCCAACTCGATGGGGTTTCGTCTTAAACTGGGCCCAATTCAAGCGGTCAGCCACCGTGGCTGTCCGCTTTGATACCGACCTATATGCCTTGATCCTGAAGAAACGAGCCCAGTTCGGCACTAGATAGTTCCGTGTCATCGGCGGGACTCTCGTCGTTCCCTGAAGCATCTGGTAGGCAAGCCACGCTTGGCTATTACCATCTCTCAGAATCTTTTCCCGTCGCCAGCTTTGAGCAGGCTCTCTTCCCTCGGCGATCTCAGCAGCACGTCCTTCTCCCCCTGGATATGCGTTAGAAAAAATCATACCCCGGTGAAGTTTGCCGCTGGCAACCGTAAACGGGCAAAGGAAGTCATAATGAGTAACCTTTCCTGTCTCTGCATCTTTTACAAGCAGATTCTTTATCTGCTGATAATCGCGATGGCACGGCCAAACATATTCTACCTCTCCAGGGCATCCTTCTTTCGGCCTCCTCGGAAACTTGTAATCCTTCCTGAGCTTAAATAATTTACCCTCCGGGCATTTCTCACGGATGGTTATTTCTGCCGTTTCCCCAGGTGTCTCGATTTCTTTGATATTGGTTGGAGGGGCCAGCGGAGGGGCGCGCGGTGACTGAGCCGTCCGCGCGCTAGAGCCAGAGCCCGCATCGGCTGAGCCGACGGGTTTGGTCTTCTCGGCCGCAGCAACAGCGCCGGGTTGCCAGGCCGACACTTCAGTAAATAAAAGGACCGCTATGCCACCTGGCGTTGAACTACTCGCCGCAACAGCTAAGCCGCTCGGTATTACCGTCGGCGCTGCTTTGTTAAACTCTTTGAGTCTGGTCTCTGGGCCTTTCCCCTCGGTGGCATTCCAGGACAGAAGTTCCCCCCGCGGGGCAAAAAGTAAGCATCATCCGTCCATGGGAAGAAATCACCATAGGCAGCCCCCTTTGCAAGGAAGTCTGTAAATTCATCTGAATAAAACGAATGTGTAGCGCCACCTCCTGTTCCGTTTGAAACGGCCGGGAACTCTTTATCGGTCAATGATTCCTTAAATGGGAGCGCGCCAAGTATCGACCTGGGAATTGTGCCTTCTTCGGAAGACCAGCCCTGCCAGTACGTGACAAGGTCTCGGACTTTTGCCTCCTGTCTGGCGCACCCGCCCCCCCTCACGGGGCATTTTATGTGGCCATCCCAGACGGCTGAGCCGCCGGAAGGCTGACAGAAAAATAGCACAGGCAGTTTGGCTGTTTCACCATGTAATCGGCACATAATTGGGCGGCAATGACCTTTCGGAATTTGCTCCCATCGTTCAGTTTATAATCCTGATGGCTAGCACTGCAATGGAAAACGCTCCCTGGGCGGTGCTTAAGCTGGCGGCAGAGGCTGACACCACCAAGGATCATTATTCTGGGGAACAGTCCTATTGTTTTGTAATGTTCAATCCGACGATTCAGTCTGGCTCGGACCATGGTGGCAACATCGCCTCACATTGCACCGACGCCGTTATCGCCTTCTTGCCAGCACTTCGAGTCCCCGCCGATATACATTATATCTATAGTTCCCTCATGGGACCGTTGCATTATATCATCGATCAAATCCACGGCGTCCTTTACCATCTGTCTGAGGCCCCCTGCAAAAGCGAACGGGTTCTCATATCTTTTGGGTCCGCTACCGACTTCATTTAATTTGTCCGAATTATCGACTACGTCGTTGAAATTCCAGAAAGTGAAGCGAGTTGGAGTGTGTGTCCCTTCTTCATAAGCCCATTGCTCCCCCCACCGAAAGCTTGCGGAGGTGCCGGCAATACCTTTAATTTGTGCTCCACTCATAGCTGCCTGTACGCCCCCGAACACTGATTGTCGCAGGTTGTATTCAGGCATAAGGCTCGGCTTAGGCGCCCCTGATGCGTCTTTGAACACAATCGTAGAATCAGAAACAATACGAATAGAACATGACCAACTATGACGTGACCCATTCCGCATCTGACTAAGCGGACGGAAGAAATCCGTCACAGGTTTCCCCGTGGACGACATACGGCAAGGTCTTCTCCCGTGAACGGAATGCACGAATGACCATTGACTTCGGCGATCTTTGTGATCGCCTGACACTTCTTAACAAAAGTCAGGCTATTCGACCAAAATTTCATCTTCGGAACCGTGACCTCCATATAGAGTTCCAGGATTTCTTCCACCTTTTTCTCGCCATCAATTTTGGGGGGGGGGGTCGGATCGCGCCCGAACCTCCCTTGCATCCGAAGATACTCGAAAACGTTCCAGGGGCCACGACCGAGGTAAGGTGGGTCTTCCGGCTCAGGCTCTGTCGCTGCGGGTCCCGAGTCCGGCGGCCCCCCCCCCCCATCTCCCCCTGAGGGTGGGTCATTTCCTGAGGGAGACCCGCCAGATGGCGGCTGCTCCCCATCCCCGCCGGCTGAGCCGCGGGGCGGTGCACCACCGCCACCCCCACTGGCTAAGCCGGGAAGGTTTTCGATGCAGGGAGGCCGGCCGGCAGGTGGTTCGCCGGCCGCCTGTTTCCCGGCCCCAGGATTATCCAATGATGGCTGATTATTGCCCGCGACTGCTGGTTGGCTATCCACGGCGATCGGGTCGTCGGGCGCCTCCGTTGCAGTCCTCGGCTTCTTTTGCGGTGAGTCCTCATCAGCACCTGGGTCGAGTCCGTCTCCAGCAAGCCATTCCTCGAAATTCTGTGGCCTTTTCCAGGGACGTTGTCTTTTCCTCCAGTGCACGGCCTGCTTGGGTGCATCTTAGAAGTACGCCGCCTTTGCGGCGGCGGCAAGGGCTTCCTCGACCACGTGCACCGGTGCACTGTATTTTCCTTTGAACACTGGAAGAGCGAACATCGTTCCCCATTCTTCCCCAGTGGCCGAGCCCTGGGGAGGCTTTCGGGGGGAAGGCCCCCGAACGTCAATCCAGACCTGTGGGAAGCCTTTTCTCCAGTGATCACCCACCGGCACGCTCACGCAGTTTCCCCAGGGGGTCTCGCACCGAACGGCTGGGCCGACGGTAGGACCAAATACTTCTCCCGGCTCGAGCGGTCGTACTATGCCACGATGCCCCCCTGGGTGGGTCGCGTACACCCTACTGATCAGCTTCGTCTTCTCATCAGCATACGTCTGAAGGAACGTTCCCACGGGGATCCTGTCAGTGTCAGGAGGGGCACAATCGAAACTGCAAGTGGCCTTCCGCTCAAACATAGTCCAATGTGCAGTCCATGGATCTTGCGAGACCTGGGAGTATAAACGCTGGAATATCGTCTGGGACGTTGATTCCAGGTCCGCCTTCAATGCGGTCACGACCGCGTCACTCCTCGCATAGAGTATGTCGCTCTCCCACATCGTTTAGCGCCAGCCCCAGCCTTTTGACGGCACAAACTTAGTAGTCCCGTCTTTGGGTCCCGGTCGGGACCATTCCCTTAGTTTGTCAGGGGGGCGCGTGAAAATCGCTTTGTTTCTCCATGAACCGACGTCTTCAGCATTGGGGTCAGCCGCTTTCTTTGAGCGAGCGTTGTCCAGGGGGGCAATCTCGGCTGCCCTTTTCTGAGCATTTGTTCCCTGATTGATAGTCTCGACATCAGTTTCCATTTCAGTATCATATCAATCTCGGACACAACGTCATTTGGGCTAAAGGGATTGTTTCTTGTCCCATCCGGCTGAGCCGGTGGGCAAGCCTTCCCGCTCGGCTGAGCCGGCGTCGAGGCTTTTCGAATTGTGGCGGGAAGAGCATTGTTGTATTTCTCTTCCCCTTGGCTCTCGTCTACAACAACGTCGGAATCAAACTCACCCACGATGTCATCAGAATGGATCGAGATCACGTCTTCACCCGGTGGCACAACCGCCTTCTTCCTCAACGGTCGGCACATTGGTTCAGTCGTTGATCTCTCCGGCACGCGGAGGCCGCGGCAAGCGAGATTCGAGCAGTCACCGCAAGGCAACCGCTCGCCTTTACGGGGGGCTGGTCGCGGGGCAGCCCGCGCAGGCTGTCGAGCCGAAACGGCAGCGGCGCAAATAGGATTGGGAGAGGAAGTAGGACGACGTCGAGACGACACAACTCTCTCTGCGGCATTGGCAACGGCGAAATGAAGCTCTTTGGCAAAATCATCAGTGTAATCTTCAGCGCTCTTACACTCTCGTCCTCTAGCCTCAACATGCTCATGTGCGCCATCACATCTACGCTCTAACCCCTCCGCAACAATGGGAGAGGTGGTGGCTATCGTCCAGGGCTTCTTCATGAAATTACCCTTGCTATCCTTCAGTCCGCATGCGCACCCGTGCAACGCCGCCTTTACAAAGCCTAACTCTCGAAGAAAACTCTTTACCTGAGGATCTCTCCAATAATTACATTGGGTAGGCCATTCAATACATACAACGCCCCCCGCGTTGTGCACAGCGCGGGCAACCTCACGGAAATTCCAAAACAAGTATCGGAAATCGGGTCTAACACCCCGAAGCCTTCGCATAGCCCTATGATATCCAGTACGGAAATATTGCGCCTAGTTCACATATTGCCAGGGGGAGCCACCTGTGCACGGCATGGAGCCCCATAATGTGATATGTTTTCCCTCGAACGTAACTATATCGTTCAACGCTATGTTGAATCCCTCATCCGTCCTCATGTCTTCCTTCTCGGTGTATCGAATCACTTTACATGAGTTGTTAACGGAATTATTCGGGTCTCCTATTCTACTTTGGGGGCCGCATCAGTATTCTAACAAAAGTCTTTCCCCGGTCCACTGAGTGGCCGGGGCGCAATCTTCTCGGATCCTAAACTCTGTGTATCCCGTCCATCTGCTAAGGCAATAGTCACCGTCGCTAGAATCGCCATCTGAGTCGCATTCAAATGGGTGATGATACCTGCTTTCCTCGTCGCGCCAATTATCAATGCGGTCCATCGTCAAACCTAGTTGGGAATTGACGGCGCAGGTGCGACGTTTATCATCCAATGTATGGAGTTCGACGGGGCAATCACCGATTGCCGGCATGAATGTGACGAGTCTCGGGACATAGTGGCATCGTTTCAAACTCTGCCCCTGTCTCACCCATTCATCCCTTTGTCAGAGAAGTTGGCAGCCACCGCAGAGTGCGGATTAGGAAGCGGGCGGTTTTCGTTAGGAACATCCCCCATATCTTCAGGCCTCATGGAAGGCTCTGGCTCGCTTTCGCAATCCGTTATTCCAAACTTGGTTTTCATTTCACGATCAGAGCTTCTTTTGGTTGTGTTCTCGATCGCTCTCGTTTTCTCTGAGCTTCTGCTGTAACCTTCTTTGCCCTTCAAAGGAGTGATATTATCTGCATCATCAGCTGAGCCGATTGCACTCGCGATTGCCAATGCCTCCTCGGCTTGGCCGGGGGCAGCCACAACGGGTTTGCCTTTGTTGAGGCGCTTTTTCTTTTAGTTTGACTTTTTACTGGGCATAGCAGCTCCTCTCCGCATGGCCGAACTAGGGCCCAGGCGGGGCCCCCCGGGTTTCCAGGGAAGTCCGTCCGAAAACATCGAGTCAAGATAATCTTGGCACCGCTTAGCGGCCCAGAACTTAGGCGTCACAACGTTGACAAGATACAAAACTTGACCCATGCCATGGGGTCAACAAATCGTTGTGTTCCAATATCAGCAGCCTCATGTTGCGTTCTCTCGTATTGTAATTGAACGAGGCCACGAGAAAATTGTTCGGACACAGCTGCTGCATCAATTCTATGTGTTCTTGGTAGATGCATCAATTTCATCGACCCGCCTGCCTCAATGACCTTACAAACTGCTAGGTTATCTTACAAGAACAAACATCGCACCGGTCTGTCCAGCAGGATCTCCCACAGCGGTAATGCCGCGAGCAGCTCCTTGCGTAACGCAAGGTCGGCCGCGACGATCTCAGCCTCGAGAGTACTGTGAGATACGCATGTTTGTCTTTGCGAACTCATCGATTGGCCTGCCCGTGTATACGGGCCCCAAATTGCTTGACAACTTGCGCTCGTGCTTCTGTGTTCGAATGTCACTCGCCAGATCTGCATCAGAGTATTGTTTTTAATGAAACTTCTTCCATTTTGCCACCCACCCACACGAGGTCATACGATAATGGGATGTACATTTGATGTAGCATATGAGGCGGAAGAAGTCCATGTCTTGCTGTTCTGTCCACTTCGTAAAACAACTGGCAGTTTGACACACAGCACGGAGGAAGTCGCATCTGGCCAATCTCGCCCCGTAAAATATCTTCATCAACACTTTTGCTGCAGTGGGTTGAAGCACGCCCGACTGAGTCGGCGGCTCAGGGTCATCGGGGCTAGCTGCTGCGGCGCCAAGGCCAAGCACTTCTATCTCCTGGTCGGGGGGGCCGGTATCAACATTAATTTGTAACGCTGACGCTATAGCCTCCTCAGCTGGGGAGTAAATTTCTCCTCTGGGGCCGCCCTGTCCATCTTCTAAGTCGGCAAGTTCCTGACCGAACGGGGCGCCCGCGGCCGGATGTGTAGCCGGGTCTGCGCCCGTCAATTGAACGTATCATGTAACACAGGAATCAAAGAATTCTGTCATATCGTATTCTATGACTTTCACTAGTTTTGGTTCTCTCGGCTGGCATGGCTCGGTCGTCTGAGACGCCGAGTCACCTCCAACAGCCGTTGGAGGATCTATTTCTATGCCCTTAGGGCAATTTTCCGAAAGTTCTTGAAGTAACTTCCATCCCTGGGCTAGCTTGTCGGCAGGTCCCGACAGCTTGAAATCATCGACATAGATGATCAAGAAGATTTGCAATTCTTTGTGGAAGTAACAGCTACGCCACGGACTACATTTCACAAAGCCTTTAGCCGTGACATGTCCTTCACAACGCTGTTCCCAATATCCGCCCGAATCAGGGTGCCCGTAGAGTGATAAGTACAGTGGACATACGGGGTTCCGCATGTTGGACCATGCTTTGGGCCATTCGTCACGAGGCAAGAAAACCCAAGTAGGAGTGTGCCCAATTTCGACTGCGTGTAGGCTTGTCGAGCATCAGCTTGTTCGATACTATGGCCTTCAAACAGCCCGTACGCATCAGCTGCTTTGCTGGCCTGCATGGTCGCGGGACTGCTGGAAAGTTCCTGAAATAATGCCACGTCCTTGTTTTGATCTCTGACACTTGAACCGTCAAAAACTACCCGACCTTTGTACTTACGGTCTTTGTGTCCTAGCGGCAATTCTGAATTCCTCCCAAAAAGGATCACAAATAAACTGCCAAAATGGGCTGTTCTCCCTTTGAGTTCGGCAACAACATCGGAATATTCCCTAACGCCATCCTCTATCCACGTGCCAATGTCGCGCAATCTGTCCCACTCTTTCCTCAAGGCAGCTTGAGCGTCTTTGTTTGCCTTGGCCTCGTCTTCCGAGACAGATCTGGCAACGGCGGCATCTATGCGGGCACAATGCCAGTCACTGGGAAGTTGGAAGGGTTCATCAATGACAGATATTAAATCAGTAAAAAAGATTATATAAGCATTGCAAATCAAATCTTTCTTTGTCACGAAGACTGATATCTACGGCTGAGTTATCTTGCAACGGCATGCGAGGCACGCTTCGCCGCGACGCGGCGGCCGCCGGACTCGAGGTCTGGCTTGCCCCACCGTTGTCCTCAGATTTTCCGTTATCATCATCGGACAAGGGATCCCTGCCGGCTGAGCCGGAGGGTAGCCCGTCTCTTGCAATAGCGCCTCTTTACCATGTGTGTTTCCACCAAATGTCCTCGTCGTCCGACAGATGTTCTTCGGGAACATCTTCCTCCGATGAATCTTCAGCCTCAGATGTGGCTTGGCGGCCCTGGATGTTTCGCGACGCCGCCCCTCGCCCACTGCCAGGGGTGTAGCACAGGCTGCCACATTGTATTCGACGTAGCTGCCCAGCCACCTTAGGTGCAGTTAGCCTAGCTTCGGGGAGAGCCGCTAGTGGCTGAGCCACTGCGGGGTCGGGCGGAGTCGGTGGGTCGCCCACATCTAGACCGATGTCACGCAGGAGACCGAGACAAGGACCGGGATCCTCTATACCGAAGAATCCTCTCTTTTCTGCCTTGCATTGTTCCACGGCCTGTCGGCGCTGGGCTTGATTCACGTTGAACCATCGTCCAGGATGCACTCCAGGATTGGCAGACTCAGGTAACTTCTCCAGCCATTGGGCACTGTATTTTGGGTCTGGGTCTGTGACCCACACTCGGGTTATAGGCACATAATCAGGGCCATAATAAAGAACACCTCGTATACTACATGTCTTTCGACAGCCTGTCAACGGAAGCTTTTGAGTGAATTTTTCTTTTGTAAGTCCAGCAACAATCCGTCTGTCTTCAAAGTATTCCATCGCATCCGAATTTTGAATTGTTCGGGCAAGAAGTTGCCCTTTCCCTGGAACCTTCTCACGCGGCTTAGCCGCTGAGAAGTTGGACTGTCTGTCCAAACGACACTCGAGTTGTGCGAGTCCCAGTTCTTGGTTTTTCTCTGCAGGATGGGAATCGCGCTGAGGGCCCCTGCCGTCAACTACCAAAGGCACATCACCCACATACAGACCCCCAGGACCGTCATCGTCTAAATCGGCCTCAGAGTCAAAGCGCGGGGCGCCCTCGCCTTCTTGGGGAGGCGGTGGCACCAGAATGGCAGGATCATCAGCATTAAACGTGTTGTCCGGTCTTATCCCTGTGGCCGGCTGTGGTCCGTCTGGAACGGCCGCAGCCTCTCCTGTCTCTGTAGGGATTGTGACGAGACGTAGCTCTGTCGCCGCTTTCTCGTATGCTTGTCGCAAGGGAAACTGAGGCGATTGGTCATCAGCAGTACTATCTAAGATGTTGCTGTACATTTGATCAGACTTCTCGATTGTAGGTCGTTTCCCCTCTGGTGTACGCCATGATTCCATATTCAGACCGTCCAGTTGTCTCAGAGGTATAACGTAACTATCCGGTCCAACCAATCCCCCCGCTTTGTGCACATACCCCAAGTATATCCCTGGAATCGTCGCGCCAGTCTTGGCGGTGCGAAACAGGGATTCAGGTGGAGGCACATAACGGACAAGTGGTCCGAAGGGAAGAAGCGGAGCATTGAACTGGCATCCGAAGCGTCTTTCCCAACTGGACTGCCCTTCAGCGGGGGTCCTAGTAGTGTAGCATAGACAGAAATATCGAACTGCGTAGGTCCAATATGGTGGTGGAAGACCAGCCTGCATCAGTAAGGCTCTGGCCCCCATCTGCGCAACACCGTTCGCACGCTCGGCGACAGCAATTTGTTTCTTATTTCCTGGGATGGTAAGATCATGGGCAATATTGAGTTCGCAACATGCCCTGGCAAGCTCTCTTGCACCATCTGTGTAACAATATTATAATTTTCCTCCGGGGCTCTCAGGTTTACTAAAAAATTGCAAACGTGAACTGCAGACTTGTCGTGTACACCCTGAGCGGCGAGAAAATCCGTAGCTCGGTCGCGAAAAGTCACACACGCGGTCTCATCGTGGAGTCCCCGCGAGAGTTCATCCATCACAAACCAATGATCCATCGTCGTCAGTTGTCCGAACGAAGTGGGACTAGCGTATGGGCGGGGAACCTTTAGCCCTTTGTTCTGCGCTTTGCGCTGTTGCTTTCTGATAGCTTTGGCCCACTTGCACACAGGACAATATGGGTTCTTGGGAATATGAATTAGAAGGCGCGGTAGGGAGGCTGCAGCCTTTTTGAGCCGCTCGGCAAGGGTCTCCGACACCTCAACCTCCGCAACGTCTGGGTCTAAATCTGGCGGTGCGTCGACGTCGACTAAGTCGACACCGTCAGCGTCTCCAACCTCGCCCTCCTCGGGTCCTGGGGCCGCGTTGCACGCGCTGGAGTCCAGTCCTCGGTTTACTTCGTGCGGGAGGTATCCTGAAACTCCGCATCCGTAGTGGCATCTGCATGCGGCAGCGCAAGCCTCGGCTTTGCCGGGCTGCTCGTCGAATGGACGGACGGCTTGACCGTGGTCGAGTAAAGCTGAGAGACATTTAGAGGCAGCAATACCGGTCGGCGTCCGATCCCAACCGCATTCGCTTGCCACTTGAGGCGAATAGTAGAAGTAGGTTATGGCATCCGCAGAGTCTATCGAAGACGGGAAAACTGGCGCGATCTCAGTCGGCCGCCCATCAGCGTAGCTGCGGGTACCAATCAGCTCATGTGCGCGCAGGTCTGTGGTTACGCGAGTCTGGACAGCATGGGGCGGAGGGCCTCCCGCCGATTCCACGTTGTCCAAGAATGCCTCGGCGCCCGGCGTCACGCGACACCACCGCTCGGAAGGCTCACTCCTTCCGGCGGCAGCCGCGCACATCCACTGACCCAGCGCCTCCTTGCCTGATAGGGTCAAGTATGGTATCTTGCCCTCAACGGCCAGGTCCACTCTTTGGCCGTTGGGCGACAATAGGTAGGGCCTTTGGCCTGCTGGCCAAAAGAAACTAAAGCCGCGATCCATGCACCGCTCTCCTACCGAAATCACGCACGGGGTCTCCGGCACGACTAAAGCGTTAAAACTACCACCCTGAGACTTGGGACACGCAATGCGAACTGAACCGAGGGCCTCAGACTCCCCCCCCAGCAGTGTTCGGAGTGATCGATTGCGGAAGCTTTCGGATCAATCTCATTGCACCTGCGCTCCTAATATATTTCTCCGCTATGAGGTTGTACCCGCACCCAGTATCTATAATGAAGCTCAGCGCCCCCAGATACGCAGCGTCTTTATCTGTGCATCCAGCAGCGGCTGAGCCGCGCGGGCCTTCTATCCCCCCTTCGCCCTTCAACCAGAGATGCCAGACATGATCTTGCAGGTCTGATGCTCTGATGCGAGCGTCAGCGACGGATGCCCTCGACTGCATCGACATATGTCTGCGCATTTCCCCTGGGAGCTTCCATCTATCTTTGCTACTTGAAGGCAACTCTTTCACGTCGTGGCGACGCGCCTTCCTCCAAGTGATAGTCGGCCCCTCAGTAGAGGGGTGAAAACGGACACGGAGATCGCATCGGTTACTATTCCGATGTCGCATGCAACTCTTACTAGGGGGGGCGCACTAGTACTTCTCGATCGCGTCCCGAGAAAGAGGGCACAGGAAATTCCAAAGGACATTGACGAGACTCTCGACCTGTTTCCTGCTGCCCTGGTGAAACTCACCCTTGGAAGTACCCCAATAGTCTCCTCCATCGGCATTAGATGCAACAGTCAAAAATTTAGGGCTATTTTGCTTCTGCCCTGGGAGGCCCCGCAATAATGGGGCGGGGCACGCGACGGCGCCCAAGCTGATTGAATCAGCGGGTCTCCTCCAATCCCCCCGCTTTCTGTTCAACCGACGCAGGCTTCGCCACGCCTGCCGAACAAGGGCGGCAAGAAAGAAGACCATTAATAAAATTATGTGTATCATTCCTCCAGCACTGACGGCTGAGCCGCCAGCGTGAAGCCATCGTCACGTGACTGGATGACCTGGGGTGGTCTTGGCGAACCAGCAACCCTTTCCGCGTGAGCATTTTCCCGTTTCCTTGTAGGAGCGGCAGACCATGTCTTTGCCTTTGCCACCGCCTTTGTTTTTTCTCTCCGTCCTTTTTACGCTTGTCGGAGTTAGCACTAGAGGCTCTGGAGCCACCATTGCTTCCCGTCGAGGAGATATTGGCAGCGGCAGCATTGCCCTGTTTGGCTGCACGCTCATATCCCAAAGATTGTCCAGCGCCAAGTCTCGCTTGTTCCCACTTGTCACGGTTCAGCTTCTCAGCATCGGATAGCCCACTATGGGCTTTGTTACATCCGTCTTCTGGTCTTCGACAATTCTTGAAATCTCGGGGGCATGCGTAACACGGCATGGCACTGTCTTTCCCACGCGATTGACTTCTATTATTCTGCTGTCCTCCTTTCCCACGGTTACCAGTCGGGGTCTGGGATCGGCCCTGCCCCTTTCGGCCCCTGTCCTTCGATCTCCCTCTAGGGTTCTTATCCTGGGCAGGAGCGGCACTGGATTTTCGCCCCGCACTCGGCTGAGCCGGCGCGGCATTCTAGGGCTTCTTATGATTGAAGGGGCAGCCCTTTCCTGCGCGCGGGCAAGATTCGCCCTTGCGCACGTATCTGCACGCGGTCTCGCCCTTAGTCTTTCCGCTTTTCATGACATCTGAGGGCTTCCCCAACTTAGCAGCAATCTCCGCCGGGGCGGCTTTGCTGCCTGCATTCTTCCGGTAGTCATTGCCTCCGCCTCCGCCGAATCGTGCTTGCCTAGCACGCTGATTCAAGGTGCCCTCATGCACGCTGATGTTCCACTCTTCTTTTTCTCGCAACATCTTTTCTTCAATCTGCTCCATCAGCATTCATGGCTCTTTACGCCATGTCCCATTTTATCTTTTGACAAGTCGTATAACTGGCATACAAAGTTCAGTTTGCTCGCCTTTCGGCATTGTTCAAGAAAGTTTGCATGAATCGAGGCCCCCATCTCATCGGACGGAGGCTTAGCGCCATAAAGCTGTTGATACACATATGTCCATTCATTGTAAAAATGATACAGGTCAACATCGGGCTTGCGCGGGTCAATGATCACCTTGAAGAGGTCACGTGAAATGCGATGTTGCCCCAACTCCGATCTGACCGAACACCAATGACAATTTGCTCGCACTATCTCGCGCCCAGTCATGAGTCTCCCCTCGTTCCGGGCGCTGAACTCCACACGAGTAATCTGTTGGAGGAAATGAGCATGATGACCAGGCTGATATCGATTATTTCGCATCTGATTGAATTGCTCGATGATATTCGTTGCGATCATGAAGTCAAGACGCTGGAATCGCCCTGCATCTTTGAGTTGCTCATCCTCCACAGCTGGACCCATAGCCTCAGCAATCCAGCGCTGTGCTGCCTGGCTCTCGGGCGATGATCCAGCGATTGCGCGTGCTGCGTGCATTTTCCACTCGCGAATGTTCGTTACATCAGGAATGTCCAACAAGTCAATTTTCTGGTTTTTACCAACCTGTCTCCACTGATCCAACGGCGTGCTTTCGTCAATTACTACCGAGTCGTGCGGTCCGCCGGGGCCCTGAGGCCCCCTGCGTCCACCTCCACCATCAGAGGGGTCTGAACCCCCTGGGCTTCCCGGAGGCGACCCACGTGGTCTTTTACCGCGATCATATTCATGCGAAGATACGGTCTCAGTGTTAGGAGCGTCGCTCTTGTCGTCTCCTTCTCCGCCCTGCCCTGCTTCGCCCGACGACTTCGTCGCCGTCATTCCCGTGGGGCCATCTCCATAGGATGGGCGGTAACTGGCGAGAGTATTACCTTCGCTAGGTCCAATTAGCTTAATCCCTACGGGAAGTCCATTCTCGGCGGCGCTCGGATTCGCCGGAGCTTCTAGGGCAGGGCCTGGAATAGTAAAGTGTTGACGCAATAACGGCCTCACGGGAGTTTCTTGCGAAAGCAACGGAAACCCGAATGAATTCGATGTGAGTCCGGCTTCTCGTTTATTTTCAGTATATGGAATCGGGTCAGTGATGATAGCCTTAAGCCTCATCTTTCCTTTCTCTGCATTAGCTGCGGTCGAGACAATCTCTTCTTCTCGCATGTTGGCGGCTGATCTTTCACTCTTCCACAGGTCGCATCTAGAGCATCTTCTAGTGCTCGCATCGATAGGTTCTTCACACGCCGACCTACCACATCCGACGCAACTGTCCGTCTTTGGACAAAAATAAACGGCAGTGAATTGATCCACGGAGAATGTGCCCCCCTTCTCCTCGGGGGGAGGATGCGTTGCACCTCCTACCAGCAGGGTCGATGCCCCCGCATTTGTCAAGGTCGTCTGATCAAATCGCGTTGGGACGGGTGCTATGCCAGACGACTGAGCCGTCGACAACTGGTGTATGTTCGTTCCAGTCGGCTTAGCCGGCGGGCATTTAGCATTGCTCGATTTCATGCGCTGGAGGGAAGATCTAGCTTCTTCATGCGATTTGAGCTCTTCCAGATAAAGATTGTTCTGGTCGGTTATCTTCGCAGCTACGGCTTGGGCGCTCGCTGCTTCCAGCCTGGCGTATTTGAGCTCTTCTTGTAAGCTCTGTTTTTCTCGTTCCGCCACAACTGTCGCGATTTGCTCTCCTTCTATCCTGGCCGCCGCGACGGCAGCGGCAACCGCATTTGCATCGGCAGATTCCTTGTTTGCGATCATGACGGCCTGTCTCTCCGTAGTCAGTAATGCTATGTCTTTATTTCCGGCTTCCCGCTCCACTTGCCGTTTAACGGCCTCGGTCTGATTATACAGATGCTCGATCAGCGCATGTTCCCGCTCTCTAGCAGCCACGGCTAAGGCGATCCGCTCAGCCTCGAACGTTTTTCTAGCTTCGACCACAATGTCAGTTAATTCCTCTCTGCCCAATCGAGCCCTTTCGGCCAGCTGCGCTTCATTGGTCAGAAACTCTCTCTGAGTGTTAGCCCCCGCCAGCCTGGCCTGGCCCTGAATAGATTGCACGAGGAGATACGTGCAGTGATGCTCGTCCATTGGGTAGCACTCCGCGCACAGCCATTGAATGTTACACTTATTGCAAACGTCCGAGCAACTCTTGCACACTGGGTTCCTACGTGCGCCGTCTGACCTGTTGGCTTTTTGCTGGGCATCTGCTCTCCGCCTGAGGCGCGCAGTCAGGGTTGGGGTTCCAACAAGCCTCCATCATGGAAACGGTACTGTTGCTCCTTGAAGTAGATCTCGCCCCTGATCTTGGCATCTTGGATGTTCCCCTGCTTGAAGCATTTGATCTGGGGCGAGTGAAGATACTTTCTGGTGGTTTAGGCGCATTTAAGAACTCCTCATCCTTTTCGTCTTGTGTTATTAGCTGAGCACACGTAGCTGGTTGTCCGACCATTTCTGTCATCCTCAACAACAGCCGGAATCGAGGGTTGCCAGTCACCTGAGGTGGTGGCATTGCGGAAGAAACCTTCCTTCAGCGGTGAGATGTTTAGCTCGTAGTCCTCATTCCGTTGTTTATTGAGGTGAGGCGCGGGGGTTCGTCCTGCGGGCCCCCTCTCATGCTTCATCTGAGCCTCCGCCCTGTCCGCCTGAGGCGTCAGGATACTAGTGTCTTCATCGGATCCATCTGGAGACCATCTTTCGTCTTGAACGGGGATATATTCTTCCATCATCACGGACAATGCTCGGCTCAGGGAAATATCACTATTAATGCTATCAAAATCTTCCTCCATGGAATATATTCCGTGATCTTTTTCAATTGGGCCATCACTGTCCTGACCGAATTGTCCGTTAAGTGCTATTGGGATTGGGGCGTTGACACTCGCGCCCACCCATTCGGTCGGGATAATAGGATACGTATTCATATTCCCTTGGACTTCCCCTGGCCGGCCGGCTTCACCAACGGCAATAGCCGTAACGTGCGGGGTGTTCGGAATTGAGCTGATTGACTCCGTCGATTTGGCACTCCATGACGAAAACGCACTTCGTCTAGGTCTTGATGTTACGCCATCTCGCCCGTACGGGCCTGGGGTTTGCTCACGATCACCTATCGGCGACCCCCGCGGGAGATACGTCTACCGACATCTCGGCGATCCCCTCGGTACTTCTCCCCCCCACTACCCGAGTGGCGATGTATGAAGGAGGGATCCGGTCCTGAACTGGACCGTCTCTGTCTGCGTCGCGTCCATCATGTTGTACAACGCGCCTATCGGCGCTTCTCGAGGTATTGGACACGATGCCAGTCTTATCATAGCTCTTTCCCGCAGCGACTGAGTCGCGGGGCACATTTGAAGGATCTTCTTTTGTATGTGACGGCCCCGCGTCCACTGAGTCGCGCGCTTCGGCTGATAACCAGTCTTTCCTCTGAGAATCGGGATAAGATGACAAAGGAATTAAGATCTCATGTTCACTCTGCTCAATAAGAGAGAGACGGGATGAGACATTGATAAGACAGGTATCCGCTAAGCAAGACTACTCTAACAGGAATGTGAAGGGAGGAGGCCGGCCGGGGGCGGACGACGACGAGCCGCCCGCGCGCCCCAGCGCGCTCCTTTTCTCTCCTGCAAGCCAAGGTTGGCTTGCTCGAGCAGTCATACAGTTGCGGAACGCAGCTGTCAGTTCCAGCGGACAGTGCAATGCATGCAACCTAAGTTAAGTCTTAATTGATGATGAGGCGAAGAGGAGCTTATTTACTTCATCCTCATCATCATCATCATCATCATCAGATTCATCGTCATTTTCATCATCATCATCATCATCATCATCATCATCATCATCAGCAGCAGCAGCAGCAGCAGCAGCATCTTACTCCTATTCCACTTCCCCTCCCTCCTCCTTTTCCTCAACCTTCTCCTCCTCCTCCTCTTCCAATTCCGCCCCCTCTGTGTTTCGCAAGTGCTTACATCGCTACTCCCCCTTCTCATCCTCCTCCTTCGCCTCCTCCTCCTCTCCTTGATCCCCTACTCGATCATCATCAATATAACATCGCGCCAACATACCATCAGATCACCACACCATCAGCATCATCACCATCAGGAGCAGCGTCATCGTCTGCATCATGTTCAGCATCACCGGCATAATCAACATCACAAGCACCTTAATCTACATCAGCGACAACCTCATCAACATCATCGTCATCATCGTCAACATAGATTACCCTTTCCCTGGCAGCTACCACCGCCGAAGCCGCGACTCACGTGATGTTCGTGCCGCGAACGGGCACGAAGGCACGTGCACGCTTGCGGGCAGCCTGCCCCGGCGGGATGCACACGAATCCGCGCCAGAGTCTGCGCAAGCCCGCGCCTCTGGCCACCCCGCCACGAGCCCTTGCGTGTCCAGCCTGCGTTGCTTGCAGGTTGAGGGGGAGGGCAAGGGGGAGGGGCTGGAGGGGAGAGAGGAGGTGGAGGAGGGGTGGTGGGGTGCTCTGTTTTCTCCATCCTGTCCTTCTCTTCCTCTTCCTCCCTTTTTTCCTCCCTCTCTTTCCGCCAAGATCCTTGAGGTTCGGCACCCTGGCTTTGCCGTGGGCGCGCGCGGGTCGACGGGAAGAGAAGGGAGCAGGAGGGTGAAGGCGCGAGGAGAAGGCGGAGGAGGGGCAGAGGAGAAGGAGGAGGAGCACGCAGAGGAGGCGAAGGAGGTCCCGAGCGATGAAGGGGGCGTCTGGTGACCACACGCCTCTGAGCCAGAATAAAAAGGGTATGGAGGGGTGCCCGCCGACGACGCACACCAGGAGGAGAAGGAGGAGGGAGAAGGAGGGAGGAAGGAGGAGGGAGTAGAAGGAGGAGGAGAAGGAGGAGGAGGAGGAGAAGGGCGCAGAGGAGGCGAAAGAGGATAAGGAGGAGAAGTAGGAGGAGGAGGAGGAGCAGCAGGAGGAAGAGGGAGGGGAGGCGAAGCAGGACGGCCAGGGCATGCTCAGGGCAGGAGGGGCTCGCCCAGGCCCGCCACCGAGCCCGCCGCGGCGATGGCTGGCAGCAGGCGCACGCAGTCCGAGGGTTTCTTGTACTCTGGGTGCTCCAGGTCCTCCACGGTGTAGGTGCCCTCCTGGAGGGGGGGAGGAGGAGGAGGAGAAGGAGGAGGAGGAAGAGGAGGAGGAGAGGATGAGGAGGAGGAAGAGGAGGAGGAGGGAGGAGGAGGAGGAGGAGGAGGAGGGAGGAGGAGGAGGAGGAGTTCCGCATCGGCTAAAAAGGCGCAACCGCATTCTACATGCATAACAGAAAACGAAAACGGCTTAAGGTCCGGAGTCCTCGGGAGGTGGCACAAACTGCATACGGCGCTCGCGCGCCCGAACCCCGAGAGACTCGGCCTCCTCACTGGAGCCGAAGCCAAAGAGAGCATGATCTCTCACAAGATCAACCCCCGACCCGCCCCTCCCACCCCCCCCAGAAGACGCGAACAGAGAGATGCTGGGCCTGGGAGAGGCCAGCGGTGGAGGGCCTTCCAGGTCCATCTCGCTAGCCAAAAAGTCGCGCGCCCTGTCCGAAAGCACGGCGGCACGAGACACGACCTACCCTGTCTTGCTGGGGTGGCAGCCCTGAAGGATCCACGACACCTGCATCTCTCGACCCGAAGAGCGATGGCCAAGACACTTCGACGCTAGAGCGGACTTCCCGAAGTGGCCCCGCACAGCGCAGATCGAGCCACAAGAAGTGCAAAAGGCGGCAGCCCTTTGGGCAACCCCTTTAAGACGGCGTGATTGCGAGCAGGCAAGATGTGGAACCAGGCCACTCGGCCTTAGCCTCGACGTGTCCCTCCACCCCACCACCCTCACCACCAGTACCGCCGCTACAAGGAGGAGGAGGAGGAGGAGGAGGAGGAGGAGGAGGAGGAGGAGGAGGAGGAGAACGAGGAGGAGGAGAACAGGCAGGAGAACGCGAGGGGCGGAGAGGAGGAGGAGGGAGGAGGGAGGAGGGAGGAGGGAGGAGGAGGTGAGTAGGAGGATAATGAGGAGGAGGGCGGAGAAGGAGGAGAGAGGAGAGGGGGAGGAGGAGGAGGAGGAGGGAGGAGGAGGGAGGAGGAGCGGAGGAGGGAGGAGGAGGCTGGAGGGTATGGTGCTGAGGGTGCTGATGATGCGGCCAGATCCAGCTGGCCCTGATACCGAGGCGGTCGCCCCCACTGAGGGGGCCGAAAGCTGAGCCGATGCCCAGCCAGGATTTCGAGGGGCGCCCAGCGTGACGACGAGAGAACGCCAGGGCCCGAGAACCAAAACCAAACGAGGCGGATCCAGCCGCGGAGACGCCAACCAGCCGAACGACCGCCTAACTGCGCCACCGCCGCCCGCGGCGAGGCGCGCAGCAGTTCAGATCACGACCACATCGCGAGGAGGCCTGAAGCGCCTACAGGAGGCGGCTCTTCTGGTAGGTGTCGGCGACCTCCTATGCCTCGAGGTAGTTGCAGAGGACCTGGAAGAATGCCTCGAAGTCGTTCTTGATGCCGAGGCGCTCGCAAAGCGTCTGGAAGCGAACCCTGAGCTCGCTCCCGTCGCGCTCGACGCCCTCGAGGTACAGGTCGGCCAGCGCCTGGAACTCCTCGTCCGCGGTGGGGCAGACCTCATCCTCCTCCACCTGGGCAGAGCTGGCCCCCATGGGCTGAGGTAGGGGCGCACTGGTCTCCCTACCATCGTCGCCCTCCTTCTGGCTGTCCTCGTACTGCTTGACCTCATTATGCTTGTCCTCTTGCTGCTTGTCGTATGGCTGCTCGCCGGCCAGCTGCAGGGCCTGCACGTCTACCCCCCCCCCCCCCCGAAGCCTAGCAACTTTCTATGCCAGAGACCCCCAAGTCTGAGCAGGCCACGGAGCATTCCTCGCCCTTCTCGGCCCACTCCTCGTCGTCGCCGTCGGCGATGTCGAACACCTCTGGCATCGCGAGCTGCGGGAAGCTCGGGATCGACGGCAAGCCCGTGCCACTATCGCTATCGATCGGCTTGGCACCACCTTCCCCAGGATTCGGCCTGAGGTCCTTCTGCCCCACGTCCGTGACAAACTGCACAGCATGCGATTGACGAACGCTTACTCCACCTTCCCCGCCATCTGCGCGCACAGCTGCACTACCATCGTCCTCTTCTGACTGCCAGTCTTCGCCTAGTCCAGCTGCCACGCGACGCCATGCCGCGGACGTCCTGTCCAGGCTCTGGTAGTCCTCGGTGTCGGCCTGCACGTTCAGGCTGATGGGGTGTGGCGCTTGCTCCAGCGGTTCTTCTTCTTGGGCGGCTGCTTCTCCTCCTCCGTCTCCTCCTGCACGGGGCTCTCCTTCTCCGTCATCTCCTTCGGGTGGCACTCCGCCGATCGATCCCCCACTCCGACCATGCGTATGCCGCTGCTTCCTTTTGCAACCTGTCGAACTCCTGGTCCATGCACACTAGCCCGCGAGAGCGAAGCGCCGCGTCCAGCTCCCCCAGGGTCATGTAGGACGTGTCCGAGTGGACCTTCACCTCTTGCAGTTTCTGGAGCCTCTGCAGCTGCAGCGTGGTCTCGGGCGCCTTGTGGTTGCCATCATTGTACATGCAACTCTCCCTGAAGCCGAAGTTCTTCGCTCCACAGCTTGGGCACTGCCATATCTTGATGTGCACCGCCTCCCCAGAGATCTCCTTCTTCTCCTCCTGGTGCTTGCCAGCCAGCTTGTCGGCCATGAAGCGTTCCCTGGCCAGGAACACCTGCAGTCTCTTCGCCTCGTAGGCCTTCACGTCCTCCGGCTGAAAGGCCCTTTGCCAGGGCACCCGACGGGCCCTCGGTGCCGGAGGCCTGGCCTTCGCTGGCGCCAGCGGCATGGCTTTCGCTGGCGAGGCCGCCGTCTGCTCGCGACGCGTCTGCCGGGCACGATTGCGACACGCCGCGAACTCCATCGCAGTCG
This sequence comes from Prorocentrum cordatum, assembly GCA_963575745.1. Taxonomy (NCBI): domain Eukaryota; class Dinophyceae; order Prorocentrales; family Prorocentraceae; genus Prorocentrum; species Prorocentrum cordatum. Next base: position 3,777 of record CAUYUJ010008820.1, on the reverse strand, counting down.
AAGACCACGACGAGCTCTGACTGGCCTCCCGCCTCCACGTACTGCTGCTCGAGACAGCCGAGGATCTGGCCAATGCCGTCCTCGACGCAGAGTGAGCTCGCCACGTGGAGCCTCATGCCTCGATGGCCGCCATGGCCCCGCGCGGCAGGCGCCCCTCCGAAGTGCGTCGCGCGACCCCAGCTCCAAGCTGAGCGAAAGGGCTTGGCAGGAGGGAGGAGGAGGAGGAGGAGGAGGAGGAGGAGAAGGAGGGAGGAGGAGAAGGAGGAGACGGAGGGAGGAGTAGGAGGAGGAGAAGGAGGAGGAGGAGGAGGAGGGAGGAAGGAGGAGAAGGAGGAGGAGAAGGAGATGGAGGAGGGAGGATAGGGGATGGCAAAGGCCCCCTCAGGGAGTGGGGGTCAGCTCTGGGTCAAGCTCAGCTCGAGACTTAGATGCTCAAGCCAGTCAAGGTTGACATTTCTTCACAACCCAAAAACCATCAAGGAGGGGAAGGTAGCACACTATGACGGCCGAAGAGCATGCCCGAAGCGCCTTGTCCGCCTCACATTGGCGCGAGGAAGAAAGTAGTCGAGCCTCAGCAGCCAGTCAAGGCTGACACGATCAAACTGCTTGCTGCCTCTGGTGCGGGCCTCCTGATCGGCCGAAAACTTACGCAACTGCCTGGCCAGTTTGAAACAACCTTCAACCAACAGTCTGTCAGCTTCGGGGATCCTACTGGGCTTGGCACCCTCCTTGGCATACGCATCCGCCGCTTTGTTACCGGGGTACTCGAGGCGGCTAAGCGTACCGTTCTCAGCATCTCTGACAGTGCAATGAGCGGGCACATTGTGCCTCAGGACACCGTCAAGCCTGTAGTGGACATGCTGCCACAGGTGCGCACGAGCGTTTTCGGGGTTGACAGCCTGGAAGGTGCCGGAACCATATCCCAAGGTCCCAGAACATTCCGTACAGGCTAGCCCCTGGAAGAACCAACGCATGGCGAACAAGGGATCTCACAGCGTAATCTTCGCCACCTCTCGCAACTTCAAACGGAGAAGCGTCCAAAGGCACACGCCCCTAGATCGCACGAGCAACTTTCCCCCACCCGACCGTAACGATCACCGCCCACCCTGCCGATCTAATCCTAGGAAAGAGCGTGTTCTACCGCTGCTGGCGGAAAACCGGGGGGGGTCACTACCGGTTCGAACCCCTACCCCCCCCCCCCTCCGGAAAACCGAGGGGGGGTCACTACCGGTTCGAACCCCTCCCCCCCCCAGTTCATCATGAAAAGGGGGGGGGGTCACTACCGGATCGAACCACCACCCCCCCCCTCCCCCCCTCGACCCCCTCGAAAACCGAGGGGGGGTGCGGACAGTGGTAGGGACGGTGGTGGTGGGGACAGTGGTGAGGGGACAGCGGGACAGTGGTGGGAACAGTGGGACAGTGGTGGGGACTGTAGTGGTGGGGACAGTGGTGAGGTGGTGAGGACAATGGTGGGAACAGTGGGGACAGTGGACAGTGGTGGGGACGGTGGTGGTGGGGACAGTGGTGTGGGGACAGTGGGAGGTGGAAACAGTGGGACAGTGGAGGGTACAGTGGTGGTGGGGACAGTGGTGAAGGCGGTGGCGAGGACGGCGGTGGGACAATGGGACAGAGGTACAGTGGGAACAGTGGTGGGGACAGTGGGGACAGTGGCGGGAACAGTGGTGGGAACAGTGGGACAGCTCAGTGGGACAGCGGAGGAGTCAGTGGGACAGTGGGGACAGTGGGGATAGTCGGCCAGTGGTTGGGGCCGTGATGAAAGTGGGGAGAGTGGAACCGTGGTGGGAACAGTAGTGGGGACAGCGGGGACAGTGCGACAGTGGTGGGAGCACTGGTGGGGACAGTAGGGACGGTGGTGGAACCAGTGGGGACAGTGGCGGTGAGGACAGTGGTGCTGGGAACAACAGTGGGGGATGTGGCGCGGACGGTGGTAGGGACCGGGAGTCGTTTGCTGGCGGTGAGTGGGGGGGTGGGGAGAGGTTCGAACCGGTAGTGACCACCCCCTCCGGTTTTCGAGGGGGGGGGGGGGGGGGGGTGGGTGGGTTTCGAACCGTAGTGACCCCTCCCCGGTTTTCGAGGGGGAGGGGGGGGGGGGGAGGGGTTAGGGAGGGCGTGGGGTTTTGCCGGGGGAGGGGGGGGGTGGGGGTCCAGCAGGGGGGGGGGGAGTTTAGAGTTCGGATTGGGGGGGGGGGTTCCCTGTGGCATCATTCGTCCTCGATCAGCGGCTCGAGGACGAATGATGCCACAGGGAATTCGCGACGCCTCGCCTGTGGCAGATTGTTTCCTTCGTTTCGCCCCGTTCCCCTCTCCCCTGGCCCCGTCCCCTGCCTCCTGCCTTCCCCCTGCCCCCCTGCCACCCGTCTCGCACAATGAGCCGGAAATCCAGCAATGCAGAGATGGAACAGTAGCAGTGTTCAGCATATTTGCACATTGGATATTGCATTTTTTTCCGTAGCCGTGATGGCTTAATGGTTCATGCGAGTTGTTCCAGAGCCGGCTTCGCAGTCACAAGCTTTAGGCCGGTGCTCAAGCCGGGCACGTCGAGCTATTGACAAGAAACATACACAGTCCGGCGCACAACGTTGGGGTGCGTGACTGCGAGGGCGCTGGTAAAGAAACAACATCATCACATTCGTTCACGTCTACATCACGTTCGTGCCGTAGTGTGATTCTGCTTCTCTTCACAGAGGAAAACGAGCGACCACGGAGGGGTTTGGTTCATAATCCTGTACCGCAGCTTGTTCGCTGACGACATCTACATCTTGCTAATTATCGGCAGCTTATCCGTAATTCACTTCCATATTCTACACGTTTCTCTCCTATTACATATTCACTACCGTTTTTGGAATACAGGAATCGTCAAAATATGCAAGCATTCTCACGTATAGTACATCCGATCCCGTACAAAGGCGCTTCCGGCAAAGGGTATAGGAGTCAAGGTGGATATCGGTCTCCTGGTGAATCGGCGAATTTTCAACAACGAGCCGACTGTTCGCTGTCTGCCTTCCTTGCTTCGCGCGCCCCGCTGGGGCAGCAAGGGAACCGACAATTTATCACCCAGGAGCTCGGCAGACAATTGCAACGACTTGGGGGGTTGAGTGGGGAGGTACAGGGAGCTCCCCAAACAGGCCCCAAACCTTATGATCCCGATCACCTCTTCCAGCGATTGTTTTTTATCCGACATAAATCCTAAGCGTTGCGTGACATATGATTTATCCGACATAAAATCTGAGCGCTTCGCGCAATATAAGTTAATATAACATTGCGTGAGGGCGCGTGAGGGTTATGGGCGCCCCAGGGCGCAACCTATGGCGCAACCAATAGGAGGACTCTTTATTATCGGGATTTCTGAGGCAATGCACCGTTGCATCCTTTGGCATTCTCAGCACAATGCATCTTACGATTGATATCGAATGCTCTCGCCTTCCTTTCCCGAACCTCCATCTTCCTACACCCAGAGCCGTTCTGGCTCAACGTGTTCGGGTGTTCGGTTCCTTGCACACGTCCTTGCACTTCCATATGATGGATTCCATATGTCGGACGTGGAGCATCCAATCGCGTTGCATCTGATATCGAAGTGCTCTCTCACATCAAACGGAACATGCCATTTCAAAACAAGGGACGACTTGGTTTCATGCTTATTCAATGTTTTGAACACACTCGGTGCTCAACAGTTCGGAAACGTGGGCCAGCTCAAAAGGAAATGTCCTCACCCGCGTACGATTGATGCAGTTGAAATTTGGCATGGAGTGAACTATT
>CAUYUJ010008819.1:0-37930 GCA_963575745.1 Prorocentrum cordatum | reverse complement strand
GTCGTGCGAGTTCTGCTCCAGCTGATTCTGTCAGTTCAGCAGCAGCATTGTTTGACGGCGCTCCACCAGTGGCCAGTCGGGCGCTGTCAATAGAGCGCCCGCTGCCAGCATGGTTTTTTTCCATAGCGCGTTCAAGAAAAACCTTCTCTGCAGCTGTTTGCCGCCACCGAAGGCGCGACGGACCTGTTCGAACACCAGAGTCGGACGGTATCTGTCCTGCCGCCCTGCTTGTCTCACCTCAATTCTGCCTGGGCGGACGCTGGCTTGCCATCCCGCTGGCTTTCGTAGCAGGATCCTGGCTCGCGCCCAGTCGAATATTCGTTGCCCGCTCTTTCTGTAGAAAAGCACATCTATCACACCCACCCCTACACGAATGTTCCCTAGCAGCTGTTTCCGCCCTCCTCTTTTCCTAGTTCGTTCCTCCCTCCCCTATTCCTTCTCCTTTTTCTCTTCCTCCTCCGCCTCCTCCTCCTCCTCGTTTTCCTCCTCCTCTTCCTCCCCCAGTTCCTTCTCCGCCTCCTCTTCCCCTTCCTTTTTTTTTTTGTTTTCCTCATTTGTGTTTTCCTTCCTCCTTCTTCCTCCCCCCCATTTCGGGAGACCCCAACTCGCGCTGCCGCTCCTCGAGCACCGCGGCGAGCCCGCTGGAGGCCCACCCGCCGGCGTCGCGCTCCGCCGCCTTATGGGCCGGACCCGTTTTTCCCTGGCGTTCCCCTTGTCCTCCTCCTCCTCCTCCTCCTCCTCCTCCTCTTCGCTTCCTCCTCCTTCCCCGCCCTCCTTTTCGCCCTACCTCCTGGCTCCCCTCACCCCTCTCTTTCATTGCCCCCTCCCCTCTTCCGTCCTCTCCCCCTCGCTTTTCCGTTCTCCCCCCCCCTCCCCTCTTCCGTCCCTTTTTCCGTCCTCCTCCCTGCCCTCCCTTGCCCCCTTCCCCCCTTTCCCCTCCCCCATCCTCTTTCATCCTCTCCTCCTCACCGCCCACATATACTAGACGCTCCAGCAGCTCACGACGAGCCTTGAGTGCGCGCGCGGCTTTCGAGCACATGTGTTATCGGATGCCGCCTGGCAGGGCAGCCAGAGAGAGCCGCGCCGCGCAGACGAAACCCACCCAGCCAGAAAAAAACTGCACCAGCAAAACAGACCATTTCCCCGGCGCTCGCTCCTGGACCGCTTGTTGATTGCAGCCGCCCAGCGCTCGCGCCGAAGGCCCCCAGAAACCGCCCCCAAACCGTCCGAAGAGCGTGTGGAGACCGCCGACGACCGCCAGAAGACCGACGAAGACCGCCCCAGGCCGATGGGCAACGAGGGGCCCCTGGGCGAACACGTCGCACGCACGGCAGGGTCCCCCGCGGAGGCCGGAGAGGCGGCTCTCTCTCCAGGAGGGCGGCGCGAGAGTGCCGGCGTGATCTCGCGTCGCGCGCCGCGGGGCGCGACGTTGGCCGACCCGGCGGCCCCTTCCAATGCCGAGGCCCGCCATCCTCAGGATTTGTCGTATGCAACACCCTACCCTGCCCGCCCCAGTGAGATTCCACCGCTGGGGCCAATTTCAATATATAGATGCTCGGGGGGGGGGGGGGGACAGACTTCCTACCCTGACACGTCGATTAGTGGATTGTCCGTTGTCAGTTGTCCAGAGGGCGCCGCGGCCGTCATTTTCCAGGCTTGCGCCCGCCAGGTTTTGGCCCGAGGTCGTTTTCACCAAACCACGTTTTACTAGAGGGGGGTCTGTCCATCCCCGAAAAGTCACGCCTAAAGGAGGGAGGCGTGTATACCAGACCCAGACCCAGGACCCTCGCCCGCCCCGCGGGACAGGGCAGAGCATGCTGGTTGTTCGGGCGGACGCCAGGCCACCGGGGCCAGGGCAGTGCGGCAAGCTGGAGTACCCATGGGTTGCCCTTCCTGGCAACCTTGCAGGAGACGAGGGGGGCCCACTCGGCCTGGGAGGGGGGGCCTCGACAACGATGATGACGACCCCCCCGCCACCCACACACCGCCACGACAGTGATGGCCACGGTGAATCGTTTATGGCAGGACAGCGATGACCACAACAGGTAAGTTGAGCATCGTTTATGGCAGGTCCGTTCAGTAAGATGACGGGAGCCTTGTGAACCCTCGCAATTCCGTCTTGAGAGTGCAGCAGCGCCGATTTGCGTCTCGTAATCGATGAGATGCGCCAAGTGAGTGTCGATCAGGGTCGATACAGTGTCGATGAACGTCGACTCGCAAGATCCTCCAAGATGGTATGAGAGGGAACCATGTGCTTTCAGCATTGTTCATGGTAGGTTCGCTTCGTGTCTACCGGCGGCGACCCCGTCGTAGGCGTTCATCGTTGAACGCCCTTGGCGATCCGGAATTTGCCGATTAAGATTGGTCTGACGTTTCCCCGCGGTTCCGATACCAACGCCAAAGTCGGTACGATACGAATTTGCTTAATTTTCGCCGATCTCCACTAGGACATGGTGTCTCAATCCCACCAGTTCACCCTGTCAGGTTGGGATAGGCCATGCGAAACCTGAAGGAACATGCATCCCCTCACCATATGGGGTCCGTTATATGATGCCCGTGGACGCACGGCTTCGTTAACATGTGATTCCTCCTGAACTCGAGCGTTTAGATAACCCACCAAGCCCTATAGTTTCTTACGCGAGCATATTGTCCCGAGGATAAGGCCGACAGGTACGTGGGGCAAGCATCGAATTGCAGTGGTCTGCTAAGTAGAGAAGGGATCGTTATGATCAGCCCGTGCAGTATCTATGAGATAATGATAGGCGGCGCAGACGAATTTCCCCCTTGTCATCCTCTGCGTCGGTCTTGTCCTCCTCTCGTGGCAATGTTGGCTCAAGGCTGAGAGTTCCACAGGGGAACAAGTGGACACCGCTGGTCCGCGGCAGTCAAGACCTCTTGCGGTCGGGCCAGCTCTTTCTTTTCTCTTGTAACTGACGTACGGAGTGGCGGGTAAACAGAGGTCTTTCTGCTTCCTCGTGCGTCGCGCAGTGCTCCATGGCGCCTGCTCGAGATGGTGATGGTCGTGCTCCTCCTCGGTGGCGCGATCGTGGCAGCTGTCGAGCTCAAGGCGCCAGGTGGGGTCACGCAGGCGCGTGAGTCCTCCAACCTGCCGACGGGGATGGTGCACCTCAACGGGCTCGATTGCAGTAGCAGCTTGCGCGCTCATATGAAGTCTGTTCGTCATGCGGGCACTGGGAGTTCAAGAGCAGGAGCCGCGGGGCGTGCTCCAAGAGCGGCATGACTTACACATCTGGCATCATGCCGTGCGAGAGTGCCGTGCGAGAGTGAGACCGCCAAGAGGGACGTTGGTGGTGAACACATTCCCGATGAAGTCCCTGACGATGTTCGTGAAGCAGCGGCCAGGTTGCTGGTATTTCGTCCCGAGCTGCAGGCAGGTCTACGCGAGCTCGCTCCGCTTCATGAGCCTGCCCCCGTGCTGTCTGCTGCTCAAATGCGCATAGGGCGCAGTATGCAGCACATGTTGAAGGTGCTCATCGCCGAGTCCCTCTGTGCTTGCATTGCAGGACGCTGCGCAGAGGAAGGCGAAGCTGCAGACCCGACGCGAGCAGTTCGACGAAGGCGACGAATGCAGCGCTCGCCGCTGCCTCAGCCCAAGAAGGAGCTGCGAGAGCTCGGGCCGAAGCCGACCGCGCGCCGCAGGCCTTCAACGCCCGAGGCGCGGATCGCCGCCGGCGCGGAGGAGACCCGCAGGGCCACCGAGGAGGAGCCCCGGGCCGGGGCACGGCAGGCCGCGCCCCCCTCGTCGCGCCCCGGGCGGTGCGCCAGCCTGCGCCCCCGGCGGCGCCGCGGAAGCCCTCCTCGGCCTCCGCAGGGCGGCACGCGCGTTATGCTGGTGACCCAGCGCCTGGTAGGGGAACAAAAAGTGGCATGAACATAACATCTCGGAGGTCCGCGCGGGTTTCTCGGATCCGCGCTGGGGCCCCCCGGCGGCGCCTCCGGCGCCGCCCCTGGCGCGCTCCGCGCGCCAGGGAGGGGAGTCCAGCGCCGATCCAAGAAATCCGCGCGGACCTCCGAGTTTTTATGTTTATGACACTTGTTGTTTCCCTACCTGAGGCTGACAGCGATGCCGGCCAGATGCATGTGGGCGCCCCCAGACTGCGCCTCCATGCCGGCAGAGGAGCTCAAGGGAAGCGGCGCCGGGAGCGCCAGTTCCCGCAGCCTTTCCTGGAGGCGTGCCGCACCGTGCATGAGGCCGGTTGCAGGGTCGACGCCGGCGCTGGTGATGACGGCAGTGGCATGGGGAGCGAAGCAGGAGAGTAGTCTGAACAGCTTCGGATTTATCGAACGCGTTGATGTGAGGCCAATCTTACGCCAGAAGAAATTGACAAACTCGAGACGCGTCATGCTGACAGGAGCCAAAGCTAGAACGGTCAAGCGTATCCGGGTGTCCCGTGTCAATCCCAACCCTCGATTTCAAGACGTGCTCAAGGCAGTTGCTCAGACCATTCCTGTAGCACTGATGTGTTTGTGGCACGCGGCAGGATCGTGAACCTAAGCTTGCAGCGAGAAACGACCAGAGGAAGAGAACGAGAGGCGTGAAGCCCGGTGTCTGCAACCTCACCCCGTGGTCGGCTACTTCATCTTATTTTGCGTCAGCAGTGCGGCAAGGAGCCGATGCGTTTTCCTGTGTGAACAGCGGTTGCAAGTCCATGAGCTCCCCGCTGCCAAGGAAAAGCGTGCTGTCATGTCCTGGAGGCCGCACTTCCGGGCAGGGGCCTAAGCCAGCGGGGGGCGTGACCCACGGGGGGGTCAGCCGCGCGTGGCTTAGGAAAGTTCAAGCCAATGTGGGCGAAGTTGAGTATCTCGGGTCTGGAAAAGGTTGAATGTCTCTGGCGCCCAGGACCAGAATGGCCGCGATGGTCGTTGGAGTTTTCTCTTCTGTCTCAGGCCTTGGAGTCTGGGGGAGAACCTGCCCGAGGTGGGAAGGGGCTGCATTTATCCAGGCCCTGGCCACTCATTGCATGTTTGCTCGTGTCTGCAACATTCGGGCGGGCGCCATGGGGCCCAGCGGCTCCCCCCTGCCAGCGAGTGCCCGACGTCTTGCGCCTGATATTTTCCTTCTGTGTTCGTCCGGGGCATACTTCGTGATGGTTTGCGCGCTGGCAACAGAGGGGCCGGCGCCCTTCGCCGACGCGGGCGCGCGCCATCCGCCCCCGTTTCGCGAAGCCCCGGCGATGGGGCACCCGGGTCGCCCGCAATGTTCAGGAGGAGAAAACACACACAGACGCAAGTAATCGTCCATTCCCAGGAAAATATGGGAAAATATGGGAAGTGGGGGGGAAGACAGAAACCCAGAAAATATGGGAAAATATGGGGGGGTATTTTTATTTGTGTGTATTTATTTGTGTGTCCCAGTTCCCCTTCAAATGTGTCGCAGCAGACCTCGTGCAAGATGCGGAGCAGGCCCAATACGGATCCACTTGGTTTCGGGCCTGACAGACTTCGGCGGGGGCGCTCCTGTACCAAGTCATGAGTGAGCAACCTGCTGGCGCGACGCTGATCCTGTCCAAATGGGGGGCCTAATCCCGCGCCGGCTGGAGCGTCTGGATACAAGCGCTTCCGTGCAGCATTTGCTCCGGCAGCGGGCCACCCAGAGCATGCGTGCACATGTCGAGCGCATCGAGCCTGCGAGGCTGTTGAGTGCCGGGAAAAGTATCTGGGGCGAGGGGATTTCGCAAACCTGATTGCCGCTCTGGAAACCCATGTTTTTATGTGGCTCCGGGCCACGAGGCCGGCCATCCCAAATTTTATTCGGATTGTTTTCCGACCCAACGAGCAGACCTATGCAAGACTCATTAGCACGTGCCCCACGATGCACGTTGCGCGCCGAGGTCGAGCGTGAGGATGCGCGCAGGTGGACATCCGAGCATATGGCGCTGTGGGTTCTCGGCGGACAAATGCTTCTCGGCTTTGATTGCGGCGACTTTCATGAGAGAATTGCATGGCGAGCTTGCGCTTTCTGAAGGAAGCGCTCCTGTCGTCCACCTTGGGGTTTGAGATGCTTTCTGACATTGCAAACTCGCGGGGCTTCATTGGTTTCGCTGGCCGCGCGCTTTCCCCCCCCGCCCTGCGCGCGCGGGCGCGGTGATCCACGCCCCCCGGTCAGGTTCCCTCCGCGATTGGAGCTAGTGTAAAGCGATCCTGCATTGTTTTGTCGCAAGCATGCCGCGGGCCAAGATTGTGCGCTGGAGGTTCTGGGGGGTCCCTCCGCGCGCTGGGCGGCGAGTCCAGCTGCGTCAGCGCGAGAGTTCTGCGGGCCACCGCGACAGCCAGGAGGCGGCGGAGGCCGACGCGGCTGCCCGGCGGAGGTAAGAAACTAGGGCTAGGGGGCGCGCTGCCTAGGCTTCCGGCGCAGTGGAGATTTGCCGTGATGTTCCGAAGCTCTACAAGCCAGGAACCTCATGGCGGCGGGTCCTGGAGCCACCAAATCATCGCACGGTCGCCCCACCAGTTGCATATGCGCCGTGCCAGGGATGTTCGAGCCTTGGGGCCCGCCCCACCACTGCGCTGTCCTTGACCAGTAAGCACAATGGAAGTTTCATGCATCGGTTGATGCGCGAGCGCCCTTCCATACTTTGCGAGCTTGGGCTCGCCCCCGATCCCATGGCACATGAAGTTCTCTCGGGCTTTGCGAGCTGCCAGCGATTTGTTTCGAGGCGCTGCCGCCCATTACAGGTGGCGTCGCGATGAAGGAGCCGTCGCCGTTGCTGCGCCGGTGATCCGCGAATGAGAATGGTATTCTGGTTCCGCAGGTAAGTGGTTTGATGAGTTCCGTTCAAACTGTGGGTAGGTCGTGGACGGCATTCCTGCGCCTCGGGCGCCCCAGCGGTCTTTCGAGGCCCTTCAAGGGCCCAGCGCGATTCAAGGGGGCGTCTGGTGCATGCGCGGATCGGGGGGGGTGCTATGGATGGGAGAATTGGGAGATTCGAAGGGTGAGCTGTCTGATTGCATGCTGGCGAAGCTCAAGTAGCTGGTGAAGCGCTTGATGCGCTGCCCGCGCCAGTCCAGAGCCTTCCGGGCTCTGATGCGCATGCCCCCCCGGTCGCGCGGACCACCTGGGGGGCCAGCGTTCATGTTTTCAGCGATCATTTGTTATTGAGGACAAACTTTCGCAAGTCCCCGTAGCAGATCAAAAGGAAGATGCTTATCCTATTGGATATTTGGGAGCTTGCCTCCGCCGGGCCTGAGGCCCGTTCAAACGCGCTGGACCTTCGTCGGGCGAATCTCACCCGACACCGGCCCGAATTGACGCCATGCAGGTTTCTCCTGCTATCGAGTTGTTTGCAGACGCGCGGACAAAGGCGGCCTCCCGAGGCTCAGTAACTCCTGAGGTCGCAGCCCCATGCTGGCGGCCTGTGGCAAAGCATGTGTTGGAAGGTGCTCGCCATCATGCGGGCGGTTCCTTCGCTTCGGAGCACGGACCGCGGTCCTGCCCGTGAGAGGTCTGGGGTCAAATCGAAGGGCCCCCGCAAGATGAGACTCGCCACCGCCCATCGTGGCGCGATCGAGCGTGCGCGAGTTTTCAAGCGCGCGCGCCGCCGCCGTTCTCTCCTAGAAAAGGGCCATATGAGCAAGTTATGGTCGAAGCCTCGCTCCGCTCTGTTCCCGTCTGCCCGGGCCGCGGGGGGCCCGCGGCCCAGTCGACGGCCCGCGAGGTCTGCGGTCCCAGACGCCATTGGTCAGTCACTGCAGAGGTCGAGCTGCGGGCGGCAGCCGAGCATGCCTTCCTTCTTGTTGCGCGCGGCTCGCACTTGATCGCAACAGGAAGCTGCGTGCTGTACTAGCCGGCCGCTCTGCGGTTGATCGGGAGTTTCTGTATATAGAAGAAGGTGCGTGCGCTTGTTGGCGAGGGTGATGAGGTTCCTCCTCCTCCTCCTCCTCCTCCTCCTCCTCCTCCTCCTCCTCCATCCTTCTCTTGCCTCCGTCTGTCCTCCTCCACCCCGCAGCTCCATCATCTTCTCCTTCCTCCTCCTCCTCCTCCTCCTCCTCCTCCTCCTCCTCCTCCTCCTCCTCCTCCTCCTCCTCCTCCTCCTCCTCATTCCTCCTCTGGGCACCTCCCCCGGGGCGCGGATCCACCGGATCTGTCCGGATCTGTCCGGAAACGGTGCCGGAGGCCGCTCTGGGCTCCTCTGGGCACCTCCCCCGGGGCCGGTTTTGTGAGGATGTCTCAAGCGAGGGCGCCGGTTTGGGATTCGTCACCGGATCCAGCGGATCCACCGGATCTGTCCGGAAACGGTGCCGGAGGCCGCTCTGGGCTCCTCTGGGCACCTCCCCCGGGGCCGGTTTTGTGAGGATGTCTCAAGCGAGGGCGCCGGTTTGGGATTCGTCACCGGATCCAGCGGATCCAGCGGATCCACCGGATCTGTCCGGAAACGGTGCCGGAGGCCGCTCTGGGCTCCTCTGGGCACCTCCCCCGGGGCCGGTTTTGTGAGGATGTCTCAAGCGAGGGCGCCGGTTTGGGATTCGTCGGCGGATCCAGCGGATCCACCGGATCTGTCCGGAAACGGTGCCGGAGGCCGCTCTGGGCTCCTCTGGGCACCTCCCCCGGGGCCGGTTTTGTGAGGATGTCTCAAGCGAGGGCGCCGGTTTGGGATTCGTCACCGGATCCAGCGGATCCAGCGGATCCAGCGGATCTGTCCGGAAACGGTGCCGGAGGCCGCTCTGGGCTCCTCAGGGCACCTCCCCCGGGGCCGGTTTTGTGAGGATGTCTCAAGCGAGGGCGCCGGTTTGGGATTCGTCGCCGGATCCAGCGGATCCAGCGGATCCAGCGGATCTGTCCGGAAACGGTGCCGGAGGCCGCTCTGGGCTCCTCTGGGCACCTCCCCCGGGGCTGGTTTTGTGAGGATGTCTCAAGCGAGGGCACCGGTTTGGGATTCGTCACCGGATCCAGCGGATCCAGCGGATCCACCGGATCTGTCCGGAAACGGTGCCGGAGGCCGCTCTGGGCTCCTCTGGGCACCTCCCCCGGGGACGGTTTTGTGAGGATGTCTCAAGCGAGGGCGCCAGTTTGGGATTCGTCACCGGATCCAGCGGATCCAGCGGATCCACCGGATCTGTCCGGAAACGGTGCCGGAGGCCGCTCTGGGCTCCTCTGGGCACCTCCCACGGGGCCGGTTTTGTGAGGATGTCTCAAGCGAGGGCGCCGGTTTGGGATTCGTCACCGGATCCAGCGGATCCACCGATCTGTCCGGAACGGTGCGGGGCCGCTCTGTGGTGAACCTGCTGTGGTGAACTTGGGTGGTTGTAAGATTTAGCAGACTTAGCAAGTTGGTTTCGGAACTTACAAGTTGCGCTAACTGAGCGCAAGCAAGTGCAAGTACTTGCATGTTGACGTGCAGCCACTGCATTTTTAGCTCCCGAATTTTTTTTTTTTTTTTTTTTTTTTTTTTTTTAATGAGCGATGCGCAAGGCGAGCGACACCTGCATTGGAAAGCAATGTTTTTTTTGCGCTGTCTGCGCTTTAAGCAAGCCGGTAGCAGATTTCACGCGAGGGTCTCACTACTTGAACATGGGAGGCACTATCGTGATTGACCCGCCTCCATGGCGCCTGCATGCCTTGCAAATCTTCGAACCATTCCAACCAGCCGCGCGGGCGTCCCACCCACCGCAAAAGTCCACCATGCATTTTGCACAGTTGCACGTGTGCAATGCGGACAGTTGCTTGCAGACGGTGCGCCCGTATAGTTGGTGGTGGTTTGGAAACTTGACAAGCGCCCCGCCATGGCAATGATGATGTCGGTCGTGTGCGCCAGCTGCAAGTCGTCGTCGGTTGGGGCCGCGGTCAGCGCGCCGAGCCGATCATCGTAGCGAGGGGTGTCCCAGATTGAAAACAGCGACGCCATCGTTCCGTTCGCAGCAGCGTGAAACCAAACCTCCCCACGCGCCTTGCCACCATTGGTAACGGAAAGCAGCGCGATGTCGCGGGGCTGGCATATCGACAATGTCGACACCCGAGCTCTCAGAGCCGTGGTCGCGTTGTTCCAGGGGAGGCGCTGGCCGACCTTCTCCTCGAGGGAGGCGTGCATCTTCGTAGGTGCCGCCTTAGGGCGCACCAAATGCGGCGAGAAATCGAACGCGTTGGTGCTCCGTAAAATTGCCAAATGCAAGCATGTGACCTCGGACAGCACGCTCCTCTCAGAAACTTCTAGCTGCCGCGTATCATTGCAGAACCGCTTGGGCACTCTGTGCTTTCTCTCGTGTGCAGAACACGACAAAAGGCATCCGAACTTGATCATGTGCCCTGAGAAATGGACCAGCCAGTGGAATTTCGGCGTCATTTATTCCTGCCACCCTGCTGCTTCACAAGCATCCAGAAACGCGTTCGTCCTGTCCCTGAGAGCGTCAGCAGACGCACGGGGTGATGCTGCAGCTTGGATGCGCCGCGCCAAATCACACAACCGAGCAAAAGCGGTGCACTCCGCGCGAGCTACCCCTGCAGGCAATATAACCGTCATCACATGCGCATACATCATTGGCAGCAAAGTCAATGCCTCACCCGCCTGGCACTTAAACACTTTCGCCTTGCCGTTGGAAGTATCGCGGCCCTTCTGAAAACTTAGCCAAGTTGTCAGCGCTGCCGTGCGCGATGGGCGGTGACCACATCTTGATGCGTTCCTCGAATCATGAGTATACGTTGGACAACCCATTACTCTTACAACCTGCAGGAAAGAGATGCGTCGAAATGTTAAAAACACCCCGAATAAAGAATGCGTGTATCCAGCCGTGGCAATACTGGTCAACAGGTAAGATAATGCGATCCAGCTGTGGATCGAGCAGCATGTTCTGCTCATTATGGTGGAAACCGAACGCTTGCTCGCGGATCCTGGGGCCGCACTCGTCATCCTCGCCTTCCCCTTCCAACCCCCCTCCCCTTCATCATCTTCCCACCCTTCATCATCCTATAGGTCACCATCCCTCCTTTGGGTTTGCAGGCCCCCCGCAGGTCTTGAAATTGGCGTTGGTGTCCGTCGCGTGGAATGCAGCCAGCCGCCGCACGCTCCCCCTGATGTCATCATTCGTCGCAAAGTCGATGTCACCCTCACGCATGACGTCTTTTCTCAGCAGGGTCACCCCATCTTCGTCGACCAGGGAGCTGTCCATCGCAATTGCATTGCGGCAACGCATGCAGCATTTGGTACCTGCATCTCCTTTAAGTAGCCAAACCAACTTCTGGGCACCGCCGCCCTGGAGAAACATCCCAAGTTTGCAATGTAACCTGACTCCAGGCTCCAATGCAACGCCCGCTGTGTGCAGTGAGCAATCCGACCTACAAACCATGTCTTTTATAAGCATGTTGAATGCTTGTGCGACGCCTGCATCTATATCGGATACACGTTTTGACCTCAGCTACGCAGAACCACGCATCCTCTTGCGATACCACTTCTGGCCCCAGTTCTAGAAACGATACGTAGAACATCCACATATTCCTTGACTTGTCTGGGGATAATTGGTTGCCTGGTGTTACCTCGTCAGAATAAACTATCAGCTACCATGGCCGCTCGAAAGAGCACGGTCTCGCCGCCAAAGTCTTTTGAATGGGGGCCCGCCAGCTGCTGCATTGGTTGTGCGCCACGCACAATATCGCAGGGAGATTGGCAACCCGAAATTGAATCTCCGAGTCCTCGGCAGAGCAAGTGATCTCACGGAACAAGGTACCATAAGGAGTCGATTGGTTTATGGCCGAATCTCTAGCATCACTGATATCCTCCCGTGGTGCTGAGAAGGGTTCCCACGTGACCTCGTCCAAGATTTGCAGCCAGCGCAGCAGCATATGCATGCGGACATTTCCTCCTCAATGATTCTACCTTCTGGTACTTGTCAGGTTTGGGCACCATGAGCAGCGCAACCGCAAACCCGCCCTCGAGCCATATACGGCAACTGCGGGGCGTTGGGGGTTGGCGCGGCGATGGCGCATAGAAGCGCATGCGTTTGCATAGGAAATATGGGGGACCTGAAACATATGCGACTCATCATTTGAAAAAGAATGCCTGCACCGCGGGTGCAGTCACCGTTGCAGTCAACTGCACGCACCACTTCATCGATCACATCAAGGATTGCATGGCAACAGCGTGCGCATGGCATGCGCAATCGCCTGCGCCCCTGAACGCATGTCCTGCAATCGGGCGCGCGTGATTGAACGCATCTGTGAATGCAGAGATCCTGCAGTTGCAACTGGGTGCACTCATGCAATCAAAACTGCAATCAAGATTGCAGGGGGCACATGCGTGCTGCCTGAATTCCGCATGCAGTCATAACTGCATCGGTGTTCGTGCGCCCGCCCCTCCCCAAACTCACCTCGCCATGATGCTTCCCCATTGTGCCCCAACTGCCCATGCCAACCCCCCCTCACCCTTCCCCCCCCCCCCCCCCCCCATGCGTCCCCCGTCTGAGAACGGACCCCTCCGCCGATCGCATCCCTTGAGCGCGTGACCATGGCATGCCGCGATGTGCAATCACGCAAACAACATTGTGGCCGCAGCTGCAAGCCCGAAGGCCGCGCCACGGGCGCGATTGCAGGGGGTGCTGCAGCGATGGGCGGAACGCGCGCTGCATGCGCGCATGCCGACACGTAAACACGCGGAGAGACGCGCCCAAGTGCGCAGGCAAGGAAACATTCATGCGATACATTGTTTTCTCATAGGTACGCTAGCGGTGATCGATTCGCAAAGCTCCGAAGGAACAAGATGCGAGCAATGACGCACAACCCATACTCTATACTCTATAGGGACCCGTCAGCCCACGCATCCAATCAGCGCTGATGCTCGACATATCTGACATATATCAAGCGTTCTTCTTGCTCCTCCACATCTCGCTTGCCGACCTGTATGCATCCTTTGCATAGTCGAGCGCCTGCTTCTCGGTGCGGCCGTTTGCCTTGGCCCACTTGAGCGCCCTTCCGTACCACCTGGAAGCGACCGCATTCTGCGTGCACTGGCCGTCACACGGTTCAAAAACGATCTTGAAGACACCGCCCTTGGACGCCCGCGACGCCGCAGCGGGCTTCTTCAGGGCGGGCGCAACGCCCATTGCAGCAGCGGGCCTCTTCTTGGCCGCAGCTGGCTTCTTTGCAACATCCGTTGCAGCAGCGGGCCTCTCCTTGGCTTTGCGTTTGCCCTTCGTCACCAAAGCGCCGAACGCCTGCTTCTCGTGCGCCTCCTGCGCGACGCGATCCGCAGCCAACGCTGCGCCGGCAGCAGTGGGCGCTGCGTCGCCCGCCGCAGGAGCTGCGTCACCATCAGCAGGAGCTGCTTCACAGTCGCCGAGTGGAAGTGCTGTGGCCATGGGCTCTGCAGCGTGAGCTGCATATGCGGCTGGGGCCGCGCCTGCAATGATGCTCTTGCCTGGCTTGAACGACGCGGCTGGCGCGTGAGCAGAGCAAGCGCCCGACTGCCCTGCAGTGTACAAACCATGGATCTGAGCGGCCAGTTTATTCAAGTCAGAGTTGCCGTCCCGGCTCGAGTGGCAACCACCGTGCCGATCCTTCTGAAGCGGGGTAAAGCCAGACGGCTGCCAGTTGCCAGCCCGCTCTCTCTCTCGAGCAATATGTTGTTGTCGCGCAACGGGACGTGCTTGCCTAGGAAGGTGCACACGTCGATGAACTTCTCGACGGGCGGGTCGTCATCAGCATAAGCAGCCGTGCGCAACGGTGCGGGCAAATCCGCAGGGCGCTCGGGATACGTCGTGAGCGTCGACTCCGTGCATGGGGCCGATGAGTTTATCATGTGGTCCACCAAATCGCGAAAACTGTTGTAGATGCTCTGGTAGCTAGGCCAAGACTTGGTGTTCCCATGCTCGCACCAAATCAATACTACCATCGCCCATTTCGAGCACTTAGCGTGCGCTGGCTGTAAGATTCCCAAACGATGCAGCCGTGTTGCAAGGATGGTCATTTTCTTGGTCTCCGACGCTCTGTAGTCCTCCAGGACCATCCAATCCTTGCCCGTCACGTAGTTGTATATGTGGGAAAGCGTCTGATCCCCAGCATCGCTGATGCTACTTGGGACCGCTGCAGCGATGTTGGCGACCTTGATATCGACTGCCGCCAGCACTGCACGTTTCACGGAGGCTACCGTGCACTTCTTTTCAATCAACTCGGTGAGGACGATAGCATCTGGTGCTGAAAGCGCTGTGAGTGAGTGTATGCGAGTGCACAGGGATGCAGACAAGTTTTTTTTTGCTGCAGCTCCTCGCCGTCGGGGCGCTTCGCCAACAAGCCCGAAAAGTCAGAAACGTCGCGCGTTATGTCCTCGATGCTGACCACGTCGGACGGCGCGCGGTGCACCCTGAACCCCAGCAGCACCTGCAGCCCCTCGAGGCTGGATCCGAGCACGGCCATGGAATGCCGATCGGAATTAACAAAGAGAAAACATGAACGACTACATGGGTCGTCACAACTTGCGCAGGACGCATCGCATGCATGACAGGGTGCAAATGGTAATGCGCAGATGGGAAAACATCATGATGTCGGTTTAAGGCATCAATCCCATGCGCGTGTCAAGCCGATTGGCTGCATGGATGCGTTTCCGTTTGGGGGGCTTGCGGGTCAGACTCGCAGCTGAACCTGGTTCGAACAGCGAGCGCGGGCCAGGGGCATGGCATCGGAAGCACCGCAACTGGATCACAACGCGAGGCAACGAAACGCGGTGGCGGTGGAAGGCAACATTTGTCTAGCGCAGAAGCGCGCTGCTGGAGCTCCGCGCTCGCTTGGCAAGATCGCTCGGCAAGATCCGTCTCATCGGTCCTCCTCCTCCTCCTCCTACCCTCCTTCCTCACCCCCCCCCCCCGTCCTGGCCGTGCTGCGTATCATGAAGGCGCTGCAGCCGACCGAGCGACGTCGGCTTCGACTGCGCGGCGCAGGAGCGCGATCCAGTCCACAGGCGCCTCACATCGACGAAGACCTGCTTCGCGTACTTGTGCTGCTCCGACTTGTTGGCCACGCCCTCGACGAAGCGCCTGAGGCCGAGAGCCATCTCCTTCCATTCGTTGCGACTCTTCGTGAGGTCGCGGATCTTGGCCTTCATCTGCTCCTTTGCTCCTTCTCGCTCGGCCGCAGCGCCCGCGGCGCATGCGGCGGCGCCGCCGCGCCAGCCCGCACCTTCGGCGCCATCGCGAAGGAGGCGCGAGGAGCTCAAGCGAGCGCGAGGAGGCGCGAGGAGTGCGCGCTAACACTTTGAGCAAACCAGCTACGCTACATCCCCACATGCCCCTCCCCATCCCCACCCCGCGGGCGCGAATGCAGTGGACTGCAGCCCTTGCCGTCGGGCGCTAATGCAGTAGACTGCAGCCTTTGCCGTCGGGCGCTGATGCAGTAGACTGCAGACATTGCCGTCGGGCGCGAACGCAGTGGACTGCAGCCCTCGGGCGGCCAGAGGGAAGCAATGGGCAGCAACATGATGCACAATCTCAGGAACATCTGGCGAATCGGAGAGCAGCGGGAGGCGCTGCAACAAGCGTTGTAACGAGAATGAGGACTGCGTCGGAGGGCGATGCAGTCTGTGGCGGAGGGAGCGAGGGCGGCTGGAGACAAGACGCACGAGGCGGAGGGAGATGGGGTTCACAGATCCACGAGCGGTCGATCATCCCGCTGGGATCGCGCGCGGCCTCCTATAGGCCACGCGAATGCGTGGCAACCGCGCAGGCGGCAGCGCGTCATGGCGCTGCTCCAGAGCCTGCGCTCAGCCAAGTCTACCTCTTATGCTCTGCACGAGCCTGGACGCATAACAACACTTGAAAGTGCGAATGCACTTTGAAGTGCGGAGGCGACGTCACTTCAAAGTGTGATCACACTTCGAAGCGCATAACTTGTTACTTCAAAGTGTGAATGCACTTTGAATTGAGGTTTCATCGCGCTTCAAAGTGTGATCACACTTCCAAGTGAAGCCGACTACACACTTCACAATGTGATCACACTTTGAAGTGACGTGGGCGCCGTCGCCGTGGTTCACCCACGGCCATTGTCAGTTGCGAAGCCGGCGTGCCTTATAGCAGCGCCCCCATCACCTCAGAGAGGAACGCGAGCGCCTCGGAGACGCCCACCAGCTTCTCAAAGTGGAAATCGGCCCGACTTGGGCTTGTCCTTGCCCTTGCCCTTGCCCTGGCCCTTCGAGTCGAAACGCTCGCGGGCCTCGGCCAAGATGCGCTCGACCGTGTCGTAGTCGGCACTCTTGTAGGCCTCGGTGGCCTTCTCGCCCTGGTCGGCGAACCAACCGCTGCCCTTCTGGATCTCGCCAGTGGCCATGGCCGCGATCACCGCGTCCCACCCTGCCCAGTCCTCGGCGGCGTACTTGTCCGCCAAGCGCATGAGCCTCGCCGACCAGCCGCCGCGCACCTGCTCGCCGCCGACGGCGCCCTTGTTGTAGCGGCGGTCCATCGGCGTGGGCGCCGCGGGCGGCGGCGGGAGCGGCGGCGCGAGCACCGAGGGCGGTGGCGTCGATGGCGGCTTCGGCTGCTTCTTCGCAGCAGGCCACGCCCTGATGATGCCGCCCCCTGCCGCCGCCGCTGCATCAGGCGCAGCCGCAGGCGCAAGCGATGCCGCAGCTGCGGCCTGCTCGTCGGGCATATTCTCGAGAAACTCGGCGCAGTGCACGACCTCGAGGAAGTGCAGCGGCTCATCCGTGAGGCCCTCGGGCGACTCCTCCTCCTCCTCCTCATCATCATCCCCTTCATCGCCCTCCTCCTCATCCTCCTCCTCGTCCTCCTTCCCTTGCAGCTCCCCATTCCTTCTTTGGCCGCCCGAGATTCGGTTTGGCGCCCCCCCCCCCTCTTCGGTTTGACGGTTGCCCCCCCCCCGCCCCTCTTTGTCGCCAGCCCTCCGCCGAGCCAGCGTGCGTTTGTGATCCCACTGCCCCCTTTTCCCGCGGGCGGAAGGCCGTCGCGCGTGGAAAAACGCACCGAACGCGCCAGAACGCGATCTCACAAAATACGAAAAACAACGTGTTGTTTGCATGGCCCGTTTTGGTCGGTAGTGGTATGTTTTTTTTTCCACGCGCGACGGCCTCCCGCCCGTGGGAAAGGGGGCAGCGGGGTCACAAACGCATCTGCCCTGAAGCAGGAAGGGGAGAGGAGGGAGGAAAGACAAGGGCATGAGGAGGGAGGAGGAAGCTGGACGAGGCTGAATGAAAAAAGATGAAGAGGGGAGGCATGAGAAAGAGGAGGAGGAGGAGGAGGCGGAGGAGTAGGAGGGGGGGCGATAGCCCATCGAGCCCTATATGGGCCCAGTCGTCCCCATGGGCCGTCGTAGGCCAACCGCTGTTGCAGGCGCACTGCAAAATTCAATCTCCCCCACCCCTTCCCCCGCCCGCCCCCTGGCCTTGACGAGCTCGGTCGGCCACGTCGTATGGTCGCCGACCCCGCTGGCGTACACGCAGCCGTCGGGGTAGTACAAGATCGAACCCACGTCCAACGTGCTGGAGACCACCCAGCGCGAGAAGGTGTGCTCCTCGTCCGCATGCACAATGTACACCAAGAAGAGCTCGCTGGTGTTGGCCCCGTCGGGCGCGCCAGGCTCCTGCCGATAGATCGGCGAGCCGTTCACGTAACCCGCCTTGTAGTACACGCCCTGCAGGCACTGCACCAGGCCGTCGTTGGCGTCCTCGTTGCTGCCCTGCAACCTCCTGAACGCGAGGCTGTCCGCGAACTTGGCCACGCGCTCGCCCTTGCGCGCCTCCGTCGCGGTGAGCAGCATCTGGAAGTCCATGCTGTGCGGCCGCGACGGCTTGGCA
The DNA here is from genome assembly GCA_963575745.1 of Prorocentrum cordatum. Classification (NCBI taxonomy): domain Eukaryota; class Dinophyceae; order Prorocentrales; family Prorocentraceae; genus Prorocentrum; species Prorocentrum cordatum. The sequence goes on along the minus strand of CAUYUJ010008819.1, from coordinate 20,189 downwards.
CGCTTGGCAGCCTTGGCGTCGTCCTCGGCGGAGGCCGGCCAAAAAAAGAAACAATCCCGTAGGTTGGGGCGTGCAAGCCCCCTCCACGAGGCCCATCGGGGCCTGATTTTGCAGTGGGAGCTGCAACGATGGCGCGCCCAGCGCGCCGCCGTCTGTGCAGTCCACGCTCACGCTGCCTCGTCGTGGGCCGCGATCGGCGCACGACGAACCAGCGTAAGCTTGGCGAAGACGGGCGGGCTGATAAATTTTACCGTGTGTAATCTCCTGGGCGTCGCCCTGCTGGCCAGCATCAGCTGCTGGCGGCGCTGGCGCTGGCCCAGCCAGGAGCTCGCGCGCAGCCGACCTGGCGTCGAGCGCCCGAGCGCGGGGCCGCGCCTGAAGCCCTCGAGGGGCTCGCGGGGGCCTCGGCAGGCCCCCGAAGCCTTCGAGGGGGCCGCGGGCGCCTCGAGGGGCTCGCGGGGGCCTCGGCAGGCCCGCGGCGCCGCAGGCCGGCGCAGCTATAGCCACGAAAGGCTGGAGCACAAACGGCAATGCGGCGAGGGTGCACTCAAGGAGGAGGTGGAGGTGCTGCAAGCAAATGAATGGCCAAGCTTGGCAAACACGCGGTGAGCGTATCTGACACTGCAAATGTCGAGCAACGTATCGCTGAAGACAGGCATGCGCAAAACAACGGAGCAACGCTGCATACCTCTGTGCATTTTATATTTATATGCGAACAGTTGCTGGTACGCACTGGCAGGTGCCGATGTGAAACATTGGCCGCGTGATCCAAACAATCGCGACTTGGCGCATCTGCACGGCCACGTGCATCACTATCGTTGACCTCGTGGTCACTCTTGTCCTGCCATCGCGCTGGCATCCTCATCCTCATCGTCGGCACCGCCCCTCTTGTAATACGACCTCTTTGATGTGACGGCGGCGGCCGCGACGCCGTGCGCGAAGATGTATTGCGCGAGCGCGCAGATGGAGTCGTCGGAAGCGTTGACCCACATGTGATCGGTGCCCCTGACTGGGGGCAGCATCTTGACCGATGGGAAGGACGCGTCGCCGACTGAGGCCAATTCGACGTCCATCACCATGGGCGGCCCCTCTCTCTGGGCCCTGATCTCTTGGCGTGATTTACGCTTTGGCTTGGGCCTCCGCTTCGGACTGCTCCTCTGAGCAAAGAGGCGCCGCGGGGGGTTGCGCATAGGTGCGGCATCTTCACGAAGGAGGTCGTTCCTCGCAGCAAGAAGTGCTTTGTACCCAGGAGCGTTGGCGAGAGATGGCCTGGCCGTCGACTTGGGGCATTCCTCCCCAGAGCAGAGCAACACAGATTTTGATCAAACTGTAATCGCATGGGCGCACCATGGCGCACACGTCGTCGCTGCATTTCTGAACAGCCCTGGGGGCCCACATGTGATCGCCAACATTGACCTCAAGCCTCCAAGCAACCGAACATTCCAGCGTGGCCATGCGCCACGGCCCACGAACACAACGCGCGCAGCGCTCGAGGCAAAGCGCCTGACAAGCGGGCCATCAATGGACGGTGCGCATGGCACGCGCATAAGGAGTCGGACGCGCGAAAGAGAGGATGGCATGATCAAGACAGATGTTGAGAGGGGAGAGAGTGACGGAACAACGCATTGATCGAGATGGAGAGATATGGAAAGACGGAGAGACATTCGAGTTGCAGGTGTAACGTTGAGCATGTGTGTTTTCGCATATCCCTCGTTATGGCTCCACCCGCGCCTCTCCCGCAAACGACAGCATGCATGAGTGCTGCGGAGAGGGGTCGGTGGCATGCCCTTGAAACACAACTGGGCGATATCTCAAATGTGAAAGCGTTGCATGTGTATGCAGCGTGCGTCGCAGGGCGCTTTTGACCTGCGCCATTCGCACACCGTGCGGGGCGCGTTGCGCTGCAGCGCAATCAAACAGAGAGCGAATGGTGGTCGCACTAAATCGATGGAATTGGCAGTTGTCCGTCGCCATTTGGGGAAGGCCTTGCTCTTCTTGGCCCTAGCCTTGCCCTTAGGCTTGGCATCCCCCTCCGAGAGCTTGACCCTCTTTGCAGGCTGCAAAGGCGCATGGTGCTCCTTGGCTTTATAAACGAGCAATTTGTCGAACTGCTGCAAGGTCTTGGTATTCCTGTGAGCTTTGAAACTGATATGGACGGTGCTCTGTTGAACGGGGGCCACGTTGGCAAGGACCTCTTTGCCCGTCTCCCGAACCCACCAATAAGGAATGAAGAAGACATCTTCTGATTCGGCCTTCTGCTGATCGGTCGCCCTCGTCGGGGGCGATACGTGCAGCACTGCGGACCCGCACTTGACCTGGACCGCGCCCTGCGACGGCTCTGCCTTGATCTTGTTCAGCTCAGAGAACGGGGCAAGGACGAGCTTGCCCTTCTCGACCTTCTGGGCAGCAACGACGACGCTGGGGGTAAGGCCGCATTGCAACATCGTGCCATCATTGGCAATTAACTCGAAATATTTGAGGGCTTTGAACACAGTGCAACGCGCCTCATCCAACTCCATCAGATGATGCGCCGAAGCGCACGTCCCTGCAGACATCGGCACTGCAAAGGGCACGCTGCCCTTGTACGGCGCCCACTCCTTCACGAAGGGCGCGAGGGCGACCTTCACGTCAAACGCTGGTTCAGTAAATGCAGTCAGCTGCCCCATGGTTACTTCGGCTGAACTAATGGACACTATCTTGTACAGCCCCGCATTCGCGTTCACGGCGCGCTCAAACACGACGCCCCCAACAGTGAAACCTTTGGTTGCCAAGATGCGCTCTGGGTTGCGCAGGTCCTCTTCGGTCATCGCGACCGCCCTGTCATCTGTAGAATGCGGCTCGCTGGCTTCAAGGGGCGCATGAGATTTCCACTCGCCGTCTGTGTCTATGACAACGCCGCAGCCATACATGCTGGCTGCCTCCGATACGAAGTCTGAGATACTCGGAACCTGGCTCTCATGCACGACGCCCTCTGGCCCTTGCTTGCCCTTCCCGACTAAGCGCAAACTTGAACGAGTGAAGTTTTCCCAGCCAGCATGTCATGCTGCTCTAGATCGATGTGGCCGCTGTCGCGCAGGGAGCCTGCGATGCGATAACATTTGGAAAGGTCCCTGTCGAGCGCAATCGCTTTGTCCTTGACGGATTTGCCTTTCAACCTCTCAACGTCGCTGGGGACCAATAGTTTCGCCACGCCGTCCGACTGCTTATCGGAAGCAAGGTTCGCAAGGATGCTTGCGATGCGCGGGAAGACGCACGGCTCGAGATCACCGAAATGGACGCCGACAGCTGACGCAACGAAATCCTGCCCGAGCTTCTTGTTAGCACAGTGCATCTTGCCAAACCGATCAATGAATTTAACCAACGGGACGCCAGATCCCCCGCCACAGTGCTTTGCGAGCTTGCCAATCTTATCAATGTAGTCCTCTCGGCGGACACTCATCCCCCCGTGCAGATGCTGCGCGGCACAGGCGCGCGCGGCCACAGCGCAGACTGCATGCAAGACGCATGTCGGATAAACGCAATCGGTAACGTGTTGCTGGCGTTTCAACGCGCCGTGGCCGCGCCCGCGTGCGCCGTGCGCATTTGCAAGAGATGCATTCCCAAGTAGCCTGCCTGCCACGGAGGCCGGTTCATCTTCACTGCATCAACGCAGTCGCCGGAAGAAGACCCAGGTGGCATCAGTTCTGCAAATTCTGCAATGCTCACGCACACTTCGAGCTCCGACATCAAACTGGCAACGTTGTTGCTCGCGTTGAGGGCGCGCTGTGCCAAATCTGGAAGGTGCGGCCACGTGACTTCTGCCTGCCACGGCAGGACGGTCCAACGCCAGCCCTTCTTGAGGGCGTCGTGGAAACGCACGTCCTTGGACAACGTTTCGGCGTTCATCTTCCGACTAGTCGGGTCGGCGAGGGTCGGTTCAGGGGTGGAACAATCCGCTTTCACTGCCTTGAAAAACTGCGCGGTGTGGCCCGTCCCCACCGTGCAGAACCTCTCCGCGCCCGTCATCGGCGCCAGCATGCCCTTGCTGGACGAGATCAACTTTTGATTGAATGCAACTTGGGACGACCTCATCGGATCCGTGGGCATGCGCTCGAACGCAACAGCCTTCTCGAGCTCTGCAGGGTCAACGCCGATCTTGCTGAGCATGGCGCCAACCCTGTGGACGTTGTAGGCGTTCACGCCAAGACCAGAACGGTTCGAGGGATGGATCATGAATTCGTCAGCCTCGGCGACGATCTGCTTGGCGACCTTATCCTTCAAAAGGCGGTCGACGCAATCCTTCCAAGCTGTGATCGGGCAAGCTTGCCATCGCGATGCATCTCGATGCGCCCGCTAATGAAATCCACCAGCTCCCGCGGATAGAAATTCTGCATCGTGCGCACTGGAAATGCAGCAGCTGCAGAAGAGAGAAGCGAGCTCGAGCCTGACACGCCTACACATCGTCACTGCAAGTCCCAATGCTGCGACAGCAATCTTTTTTGATTTATAATGTGGTCTCACTTGAAATAATGCCACGCGTTGTACCGAATGCATGCATGATGCATAAAAAACTAATTGCGACGCATCGTGGAGAGTGCAGTTGCTGCAAACGCGGACCAAACTTAATCGCGGAGTCGCTCGTCGAGCGTGAAATTGCCACTTGGCACAGAATCCAGCGACGGATGCGTCTTCACGCATTTGAAATATTCAATTCATGATTGCCCCGTGGGCAACGTTTCAAAATCAAAAAGGAGCAATGCGGGCCCCACCCGCATGCAAAAATGTGAAGTGGCATTCTGACTTTAACATTGGGCAAATCCCACTTCAACCATCAACAAAATGTCGCTGCGTCAAGTTGCAACTCGGCCTAAGTCAAGATAAGGCAAGACAAGTGCTGGCCAACTGATGCAAATGTTATGCGACTTGCTAAGGTAGCTACGTAAGATACCTGATCTTACAAACGCTTAACCGACTTGCAACTATGTTGCAGCTACCTTACAACTACCTTCCAACTACATTGCAAGTACCTTACCCAACCCAACCCCCAGGTTCACCACAGAAGAGGCCCCACGAGGCCCCCAAGAGGTCGCACGATGCGTTTTGAACTGCCCCGGAGGCCCCCAGGCCTTCTAGGATGCCGCCCAAGAGCGCCCGGAGAGGGCAAAATCTCTGATTTGCATGTATTTGTTCTATGTTTTTTGCATTCTCGCTGTTTCGTGCTTCTGGCGCTAAAGCACCGCCCAAGAGGCTCCCAAAACCGTTCCCAGACGGCCAAAGAGGCCCCCACGAGGGCCCCAAGCCGGCCCAAGAGAGCCCCGAGATGACCCCAGAGCCGCTCAAGACGGCGCAAGAGGCTTCCAAGAAGGCCCCAAGAGGGGCCCAAGAGAGGGAACGCGAACAGAAAAGCCAAGCTTGACACGTATAGAAGACGTCGCAGTAATGGAGGATTAAAGCGCTGTGGCCTCTCGTCGGGATATTCTGGGTCTGTCGTGCTGACTCCTGGGGGCCGTTGGGGCCGTCCTGAAGACGTTTTGAAGCCATCTTCGGCGTGTTGGAGCACTAGAGGAATAGTGAAGGGCACCGGGAACCAGGAACCGGGAACCGGGAACCGGGAACCGGGGAACCGGGAACCGGGAACCGGGAACTGGGGAACCCGGAACCCGGGAACCCGGGAACCCGGGAACCGGGAACCCGGGAACCGGGAACCCGGGAATTGGAAACCCGGGAACCGGGAACCCTGCCTAGATGGGCGGCGGCACTGCTAGATGATCCGCGAGCCTACGAGTGCCTGCGAGGACGTAGAATAAGATGTGAACATAGATGCATCTTAAGATAACAACATCATGCATCTTAAGATGTATCAAGTTAACAACATCACTCGTCGTAAGATTCAGCATGCCTCTATCTAAGTTCGAGCTCAGATCTGGGAAGATACACTATGATAAAATATCGCAGGAATGCAACCGCGAATGCTCATGTCGCTTAGCAAGCAATGCGTTCCTAAGATTCCAAAGGCAATATTTTTACGGATAATGCCATCCCAAATGACAAACGCGCGGTTTTCCAACGTTGCTGCGGCGCGTGGAACCGACGAAAAATATTACAGAATCAACGGCAAATGCGCCCGCGCGCAGAACATTAAACCGAGCGCGCCGAACTTCAACGCAGCAGTGGTCGCGAAAAACAATCCACGCGCCTGCGGACGCACCAAACATCAAATACGCATGCCCGCAAAACGCGATCGTCGCGAAGCGTCATTCGCAGTCAAAAAAAACGCACGCACACGGCTCAGATTGACGCCGCAATCGCGACGCCCGCGCGCCCGCGCCGAAATTCGGCTCCTGAAGTCCAAAAATCAGCTTCCTGAATTAACGCGGCCGTGATGCGCCGCCCCCGCGCAGCACTGAAATGTGTCGCGCTAGATCCCGTTGCGCCGCGTAGCTGACGTTCGCGCCGCGATGTCTGTACGTGGGCGCGCGCCCATGCGAAAGTGCCTGCGCGCGCACGTGTAAATCTGCATCATTGCATAAGGGCTCCAGCATGTGCGTTGAGCGCACGAGCGTGCGCGCCCGAGCGCGCGCGCGCGCGCGGGCGCGCGCGTTGTGCGCGCGTTGTGCGCGCGGCGCGTGCTGCGGACAAGACGTCGCGCATCGCGTTGCACGCTGTCCTCGCTGCGCGCGATGCTTGTGCAGCGCGACACGGCGCGAGCATTTTGTGACGTGCTTTGCGCGCGATGCGCGTTGCGTGATCAAGCTGATGCGAGGGCCGCGCCGACGCCTTCGTAGGCCGCCCGAAAAGTTTCGGGGGCTTCGGGGCAGAGGGGAAACGGACGCGGGGGGCTTTGCGGCGAGCCATGGGCGCGCCCAAAGGACATGGCACCCGCAATGCGCGCGCTATCACCTGGGCTTTGGTCGGATCTCCCCATGCGCCGAAATCGTGGAACGCGCGGGCGCGCCCGTTGTGCGCGCGGCGCGTGCTGCGGACAGGGCGGCGCGCGTCGCGCTGCACGCTGTCCGCGCAACGCGCGATGTTTGTGCAACGCGACACGGCGGGAGCATTTTGTGACGTGCTTTGCGCGCGATGCGCGTCGCGTGATCAAGCCGCCCCGAGGGCCGCGCCGACGCCTTCGTAGGCCGCCCGAAAGGTTTCGGGAGCTCTGGGGCAGAGTGAAACCGACGCGGGCGGCCTTGCGGCGAGCAATGGGCGCGCCGAAAAGACATGGGACGCGCAATGCGCGCACTGCCACCTAGGCTTTCGTCGGAGCTCCCTAGCGCCGAAATCGTGGAACGCGTGCACTCGCGGCCGCCATTGCAATCGCCGCCAAGACAAATTCTATAGGATTCCCCAGTGTTAGGAATTATATTCTAACACTTAACACCATAATTTATGTTGTTATTCTCCACGCAAGAAATCTTGTTGTAATCCGCAACAGAAGGAATCCTTTTGCAACCGCCCGCAAAAGGAACCCTGTTGCAATCCTCCACAAAAAGATACCCGATGGTAATTCTTCATGAAAGGAATTCTATTGTAATGCGCCGCAAAGGAAATCCTTTTGTGGCGGCCAGGAAAAAAAGGGTGGGCCAGAGAAAAAGGAAGAAATAGTAATAATAAAAATAATACGAATAATGCAGCAACCGATAAGCACGCCGCAAAAGAAATCGCATTGAAACCGTCCAAAAGAAATCATATTGCAATCCACCGCAGAAGTAATCCTTTTGTAATCGCCCACAACAGGAATCCCATTGAGATCATCCACAAAAGGAACCCGATTGTAAGTCTCCACAAACGGGGTTCTAGTGCAATGCGCCGCAAGGGATATCCTTTCGTGGCGGCCAGTCAGCAAGTAGGGGGCCCGAGAAAAAAATGAAGAAGAAATTGAAAATGTAATAATTGATAAAACAAACAGAAAAACACGCCGCAGAAGAAATCCGAATGAAACCATTCACAGTAGAAGTCAATCCTTTTGTGATACGCCACAGAAGGGATCATTTTTTTAAGCCGCCAACAAAAGGAATCCTATGGAAATCCTCCACACGGGGAACCCTATTGTAATCCCGCGCAAAAGGAATGTATTGTAATGCGCCACAAAGACAATCCTTTGGCGGCCAGGAAAAGTTTTTTTTGGTGGGGAGAGGAAAATATAGAAAATTGCATTAACAACAAATATGAGAGGGGGAGAGGGAGAGAGAGAGAGAGAGAGTAGTAATAATAATACTAATAACAAGAATAATAACATGCGACTTTCTCGGGCGGTGGCGGGCAACAAAAGTCATTGCGTTTCTGACCCCGCCCGCTTCCCCCCGACCCCCTTCTCCGCCCCCGCCCGCTTCCTGGCCGCCACAACAGGATTTCCGTCGTGGCGGGTTTCAATAGGATTCTTGTTGTGGGCGATTTCAAAAGGGATGTCTTCTGCGTCGTTTCGCGTTTTTCCTTCGCGCCCCTCCCCGCAGAGAGAGAGAGAGAGAGAGAGAGAGAGAGAGAGAGAGAGAGAGAGAGAGAGAGAGAGAGAGAGAGAGAGAGAGAGAGAGAGAGAGAGAGAGAAAGAGAAAGAGAAAGAGAAAGAGAATAGAGAGAGAGAGAGAGAAAGAGAGAGACGAGAGAGGAGAGAGAGAGAGAGAGAGAGAGAGAGAGAGAGAGAGAGAGAGAGAGAGAGAAAGAGAGAGAGAGAGGGAAAGAGCGAGAAAAATGAAGAAACCGAGAGAAACAAGTCGGGAACCTCATGAAGCGAAGTCGCCCCAGGAGCCCCGTGGCCCCGTCGGGGGCCCGCGGTCCGCTCACGCGCCAGCGACCCTGAGAGGCGCGTGGCCGCGACGGGGGTCGGCGGACCGCTCGCGCGCCCGCGGCCCGAGCGGGGTCGGCGGACCACTCACGAGCCCGTGGCCCCGACGGGGTCGGCGCGCTAACACGCCAAGAGAGGCGCGCGACCCCGCGGGGGGGTCGGCGGCCCGCTCACACGCCCGCGGCCTTAAGAGGCCCGCGGCCCCGACTGGGTCGGCGGTCCACTCCCGCGCCAGCGGCTAGCAGGGGGCCGTTGGTTGGTTGGCTGGTTGGCTGGTTGATTGGTTGGCCGGGTGAAATTTTGGCTGGTTGGCTGGTCGTCGAGAGGCAGAATCGACAAAAGGTTGCAGATCCAAGTCAGGTGAGAGCCGAGTTTTGAAATGGAGCCGCCGCGGGCCCTCGTGAGTGTTCTTAGAGCCCCAACATGGTTGCCACGCTGGCCCCGCACTTAATTCTTTTAGATTTTTTGATCGCGAGCCGCACTGGTAGACTGGATATGTGCAAATATGTATACATACACATCTAGTGATGTAAACATATACACACACACACACTCGTTCACACATATGTACATATGTAACCACGCGTGCATGCGCGCACAAACATGTAAACATAGCCAGTTTTGGGTAGATCAGCGCATTCATCCGATTTTGAATTGTGTTGGCAAGCGCCGCTCTCCGATTATTGCTCATCTTGGCTGTGACGGCCCGCGCATGTACGGCAATATACCTTCTGAACACTTTCGCAGTGTTGTTCACCCGTATGCTTCAGCTTCGCATGGTTCTCAGGGACCACGTTCTGAACCAGTTCGCAATGTTGCCCCGCATGACACGCATACTTCACATGACTATCAGAGAGCAAAGTGCGCGATCGACTTAATCCAGGCCAGGCAGGAGCTCAACGCCAGCACTACGTACATGTATTGTTGGGACAAGTGGCTTAACAGTATGGAGACGATGGTTCTTGAACAGAGAACAGGCGTGTACCGCCGTCGGTGGGAGCTACGCAACCCCTACGATCCGTACACGCCGACGCCCGAGATTGAGTTACACCGACAGTTGATGATTACTGCACTCAAGGCCCAGGGGGACCACCTGTTTGAAGTAGCGAACAAAATCAAAAAGATCCGGGACATGTTCTTAACTACAGATGGCGCGGTTGCGGGGCCGTGGCCACCCGTTCCAAAATTCCCGAGCAAGTTCCCGAGGCCCTAGAGCACATAAAAAGATACGGCTTCGGGCGCGCGCCGCCGCGGCACGCAGTTTGGCGTGTCGGGTTGACGCGGTTGACGCGTTTGGCGTCGACTGTGGGACTTCGGAGTGTCTCCCGACTTGGTCTACCATAGGGCCTCTCTCCCCCAACGCAGGGTGTACCATAGGGTCTACCATGGGGTCTACCATAGGTCTACCATCGGGTTTACCATAGGGTCCCCAAAGGGTCTACCATAGGGCCCCCAAAGGGCCACCATATAGTCACCAAAGGGCTTCGCCATAGGTCCCCAAATGGTCTCTCCCATAAGGTCTACTATAGGGTTTACCGTGCGGTCCTCATTGGGTCTACCATGGGGTCTACCATACGGCCCCCCCAAGTTGCCCACCAGAGGGTCTACCATAGGGCTACACACTCTTAGTTGCCCCATGGGTTCACGCGTTTATGAGGCCGATGTGAATTCCGCCAGATGCGAGACTCTCACGCGCGGTGCTTGCGGGTGAATGTGGGCGGGTCCTTCGCCAGGGTCATGGCGTTGACGGGTTCGCAGGGTCCTTCGCCAGGGCGCCGCTGGGTTCTTCGCCAGGCTATGGCTGGGTTCTTCGCAAGGCTATGGATGGGTTCTTCGCCAGATTGTTCATTGAGCCCTCCTGGGCAGACTTCAGAGTATCGCAGTACTCACAGTTGCCATGCTGATGCGAATCCTCACCTTGCTCGTAGCCCCTTTTCGATCAAGCTGGTCGCCTCTCGCGAGGCGCGCGGCCCGACTGACTGGGGCGAGCTGCGCGTTCGCCGCCTCTGGCAGGGCGCTCGAGATGCTCGCGGCCATGAACACCGACGAGGCCCGCAGCAATACGAAGCTCGCCCACGGCATTCCACCCGAGATCGTGGATGAGGGCAATCGCTACATCCGTTACGACGCGTCCAAGATGGGCCCGAACACAGCGTGGGCCAACATCGAGGCGTTCCTTCTCAAGCACAGCCTCCTCTGGGAGGAGACCCCAGAGCCAGATGCCATCGCGGTTCACAGCGACAACAGAGGGGGGCTCATGTGTTCAGGAGAGGACGTCGAAGATAAAGGCCGTTCCATCATAGAAGTTGGAGTAAAAGTGCCGCATGGCGCGCTGGCCATGCAGCTGTGTCCCCTGGATGATCCGACGCGGGAGGTCCACGTCGTGAACAACAAGCTGATGATCGAGAGGGCTGGCGGCAAGCTCGCCGAGTGGACGGGGAAGGAGCGGCTGCTGACCCTTGCCACGAGCCACTGCAGCCAGTTCTCGAAGGCCGCGCTGGCGAGGTGCACGACCGACGTCGAGATTCTCCAAGATGCAGGCGGCAGGCTGTCGAGGGCGAAGTTGGAGGAGAGAGACCCGAACATGAAGGCGTTCTTGGATGGCTGGAAATTCAAAGTAATGTCTTGGAAGTGCGAGATTGCGTGTCCTGGTCTCGCACACCTATCGCAGCTAGCCCAGAACACCGATAACAAGGTTGGCAAGGCAATGGGGGAGCTGGAGACCGCCATCGCCATCATGAAATACAAGGCGCGCGGCATGTCATGGGACAGCGCCGCTGTTGCTGCGAGCGCGACGTCCGCTGAGGACAAGTCGATCCCAGGGATCCTTGCGATCGCCAAATTCTTTGGCCACGACGCGGGCGCGCCCCTGGTCACCCGCCTGGAGAAGTTCAGGAGCTCGCTGCAGCTGAAGGTGAAGATGGGCGGCCCATATTTGGTGGACATCGCGAACATGGCGTTCAAGGGTCAGAGTTTGAAGAAGTTCCCCTTCGTTCGGTTGGGCTGCGTGGCAGTGAACCTTCTCACGCACAAAGTCGAGCATGACATTGGCATGTGCTTCCAGAAGTCCGATCTCACCTGGATCCAGAATCCGACGAACTACGCCGCAGTGGATGCATTCGAGTCGTCGGCGATGCAGTTGGACGAGTGGTTGGAATCGATGGTGGTGGAGGGCCAGCTTGGCGAGAACGATCGGTGTAACATAATGTTTAAGTTCCTCATCCGCAATTGTTTGCACCTGCGTCAGAAGGAGAAGCTCGGCTACGAGAAGAAGGTGTTCAACAGCAGCGCCGAGATCCGCAGCGCGGCTGCAAGCGATATTCAGAAAATCACGGGCGGCGTCGGCCATTGCAAGTGGCAGCCTATGGCGGTTACCACGGGGGGCGAGTGTCATCAGCCGAAGGCGGGTGCCCAGCACACGCCAGCGGCTGCCGCCGACTTGAACTCAGAGGCGAAGGTGCTCGAGAACAAGGGGTTCACCGTCGGGAAGCAGGTGCTCGAGTGCGGGGCGACACCTTTTTCGGGCCTCTACGCGATCGCGAAGATCTCGGACGGCAAGGTCGTTCTGGAGAAGGAGACGTTCGGCGGCTTGCAGCGCGCCTTCTCGGTGGAGTTGACGGCGATCGAGTTTGCCCAGAAGTTCAAGGCCGTTGCCGACGCGGCGAAGCTCCCGATCGCGATGTCCACCAGCGCCTCCACGCGTCATGTCCGATCTCGCTCGCACTTCGTCCACGACTGGGCGCGGTGCAGGGCGTGGAGAACCATTTCTTCTGTTGCGATCGGCTCGTGCATCGACGACGGGGCCTGCTTCATCTACATGTGCAACCCGAAGAAGCTGTTCACCAAGCGGGCCTTCGAGCCGAAGCAGCTCCAGATCGTTCCCAGTACGACCCTTGACGGCATCAGGCTCGACGAGAAGATGAAGTGCGTCAACTCGATGGCCTCGATCACCGTGTATCTCGACGACGACGGCGAGGCAGTCGACTTGCACTTCGTGCTCGCAGCGCCGCCCACGTCTTCGGTCAACGAGCCGACGAAGTGGGACGAGAAGGTCACGTTCGAGCCCTACTGGTGGATGGCGTCGACCAGCGACGAGAAGCTTGCGACGGTGACCAAGCAGATGGTGTGCAAGGAAGGGGTCGTGTCCCCTACATTCGTCAACAATGAAGCGCTGGGTGCGAACGCGGAGATCATGTACTTCACCCCGAAGAAGGAGAGCGCGCCGAAGACCTCGCTCGAGGAGCGCGCCACGGCCATGCAGGACCGCTGCCCCGTGCCGACGATGAGGAGGAAGCGGTTCAAGCAGGCCCCATGAGCCTCGGCATCTTCTATTGGCAACCTGCATAGACAAGAGATGGAAGGCCCCTTGCGTTGGGCTTGGGGAGGTTCTCTTGCTGGAAAACTTCGTGTGTCATATTGTGGTCCGATGTTTGTAGTGCCGTATTGTTTAATAATGAGTGTTTGTGGGCTGAGACAGCAGCGTTTTTCAGGACACGGTTCGTTTTTTTCGATCGTGCGTTTACAATCGGTGCGGTTTGATGTTGGTCAGCTGGCAAGCGACAAAAAATATGGAAAATAGAAAGCGGTGTGGTTTGATTGTTCAGCAGAGCTCAGTGCCACATGAAAGTCAGCAGGCGCGTTTAGTTCATCACAGTTTGCGTGGGAGGGGGGATGCGGAGAAGGAGAGGGAGACTGATGAGGAGAAGTAGGGCAGGGAGGATGAGCATCAGAGCACCCGCACACCCCATGCATTGTTGAAGTTTCGCGTGCCCCCCCACCAGCCCATCCAGAAACAGTCACCAGACGAGTTACCCTGAGCATGGTATTACAGGGGTCTTTGCAGGGCTTAATCTTCGCGTACCCGCGCTAGCCCATCCAGAAACAGTCACCATGCAAGTTACCGTGGCCATGGTATTGCAGAGGTCGTTGTAGGGTTTAAGCTTCGCGCGCCCTCACCAGCCCATCCAGAACCAGTCACCCGACGAGTTGCCCCTGATCGTGGCATTGCAGTGGTATTTGCAGGGCTTTGCAATTGGCGTTGCAGCACATTTCCCATGGCCGTAACAAGTGTGATGGCTCAGGCTTAATCAGTGCACCTCGTCATCGCGACTGTGAGTTTCCGTTCGTGTCAAGTCTTGTGATGGAAGGTCCACCGCCCGCGGAATGCGATGGTGCCGCGAGCCCCAGTCCGCCCGAGACGGTGGCCGAGGAAGATCCGCGGGAGGCGGCATTAGCAGAGCGCCCTGAGTTCGAGGAGGACATCCCCGAGTCCGAGAAGGAGAAGCTCCCCGAGTTCGCGGAGGGGCCCGAGAATGGGAAGTTCAAGATGACCTTGAAGCACACCTACACCAACTTCCACAACATCCCTGATAGCGTCGACGTGCGGTCCGTGTTCAGGGACATGATGTCCAAAGCAGGCCGCACAGACTTCGAGGATGATACGCAGAAGGGTGGCGTCAAGCGCAAGATCAGCGTCACTTACGCGTGCGTGGAGACGTGCAGCCCACAGTCTACCCAGCGGGCTCACCCATCGAGTTCATCCAGCGACTGAGGCCCGATCTCGGCTCCAAGTTCCTTGCGCGCGGCGATTGCGCCGCCGACCTCCACTGCGCACATGTCGGTTGTGCGTTTGAAAAGTGATGGTTGTTCCCACGCAAGCAAGCGCGTGTTATTGTTTTCATGTTATCCCCAATGGCTATCGCCAACTTCCGCCGCCCCGCGCTTCCGCGCAGCCCGTCGCCCTTGGATGGCCCGAGGTCGGTTCCTTGGGCCCTCGAGAGGGCCCTTGGTCGGTTCTTTGGGCCCCCTCTCGGGGCTTTCATGCGCGTGCGCGCGGTCGGCCCATGGAGCCCCGCGGCGGAGCCCTCTTTGGTCTTCTCGGGTGCGCCCCAAGACGGCCCATGACAGGCTGCCAGCAAGTGTTTGTTTGAGAGGGCTCCCCAAAAGCGCTTCCCACGGTTGCCCAGGGTATGCCCCGAGAGGTCCAAATGGGGCTCCAGAGAGCCACAGGGCATTCTTGGGCCTTCTTGGGCCCTTCCAAAAGCCTTCAGATGGTCCCAAGAGGGCCTCAGGAGGGTCCCAAGAGGGCCCCAAGAGGGCCCCGAGAAGGCCCCAAGAGGACCCCAAGAGGGCCCCAAGAGAGGCACCAAAGGGGTTTCCAAGAGGACCCTACGGGGGATCCAATAAGGCAAAGTGGCTGAAAATATGTTCAGCCACTTTGCTTCCCAAGACATGCTTCTTTGGGGCCCTCTGAGGGCCCTTGGAGGGGCCCAAGAGGGCCCCAGGAGTGTCCCAAGAGGGCCCCAAGAGGGCCCCAAGAAGGCTCCAAGAGGACCCCAAGAGGGCCCCGAGAGAGGCCCCAAGAGGTTCCCAAGAGGACCCTAAGGGGGATCCAAGAGGGCAAAGTGGCTGAAAATATTTTCAGCCACTTTGCTTCCCAAGACATGCTTCTTTGGGACCCTCCGAGGGCCCTTGGAGGGGCCCAAGAGGGCCCCAAGACGGCTCCAAGAGGGCCCCAATCGTGATTCCCATCTTTTGGGGCCCTCTCGGGGCCATCTTGGAGCCCTCTTGGAACCGTTTTGGGGCCATCTTGGGACCCTCCAAAAGTTCTCAGATGGTCCCAAGATGGCCCCGAGACGGTTCCCCGAGGGCCCCATGAGGGCTTCCAAACCATATGGAAAAGCTCGTTTTGAAAGCCTCTCAAAACGAGCCCTGGCGGTGCCCTTTTGGAGCCGTCTTGTGGGCTTCTTGGGGCAGTATGGGGCCTTCTTGGGCCCTTCCACATGGGCTCTTGGGCCCCTCCACATGGGCCCCCGAGTTATTTACCCTTCTGGGGTCGACTTGGGGCTGTCTTGGGGGGTGTGGGTGGGGCGTGTGGTGGTTAATCGTAAGTTCCGCTCGGGGCTCGTGCTGGGCCGCCCAAGCCCCCCGCCCGAGGAAGGGCCCCGAGAGGCTGCAACTCCATGCGACGGCTCATCGCCGAGTCCGCCGCCCTTATTTATCTGCTGGCTCCTCGCCGCGCCCGCCGCCCTTATTGGGGCCCGTCCTCCTCCTCATCATCCTCCTCATCATCTTCATATCCCCCTCCTCCTCCTCCTCCTCCTCATAATCATCATCATATCCTCTTCATCCTCCTCCTCCTCCTCCTCCTCCTCCTCCTCTTCCCCCTCCTCCTCCTCCTCCTCCTCCTCCGCACCCCGCATTTCTACCGCGTTGAATTGCCATGCATACGCGTTGCATTTGCATCCCGTTGCTTGCCTGGGGGGCGCGGTGATGTAGTCTGCTCCTCGTGGCCTTCTCGTGGATAGCATTGCGTCGCATTGCGACTGCGCTGAGTTGCCAGGTCACTTGTGCGAGCTCGGGCCCTCTGGTGGGATTATGCCCCTGTCCCTCAGCAGGCGGCGCGGCTCAAGCTTCTGGCACGACTTTACCCGCTCGCACGCATATCGTCCACGAATGCCCTCTGCCACGATCGCATGGAATGCGTCCATCAGGTTCAATGGCAGAGTGATGACCATATGTGAGAAGGATATCGTGGACATCGGTGGCACGAAGTGCATGGTTATAGTTCCGTGGAGGGCGCCGCTCATATCGCTGCTCACGGGCGTGCCGCAGACGGTGATATCCGATACTGCCAAAGTCAGGGGCATGAAGGTCAGCATCGCAGGACACGAGCGTTTCAAGAGGCTCGTGAAGGCGAGGAACGCTGCACAATCGACCAGTCTCCTCGGCAACGACATGGTCTCGGAGGAAGGCGTCCAGCGTCTGTTCGGTGACGGGGCTGGCGCCGAAGCAGATCAGCCGCCCGTCGTGTTCCCCAGGCGAAAGCGCAAGCGCGATGGCGAGACCTCCGACGATCCCCCGCCAGGCATGATCACGGCGACGGTGGACGGAGTGCGGATCGAGTGCGTGAGGCCTACGATGTCTCGCGAGAGTCTCTGCGTCCCCCTCGACGAGACGAACATCAGTGCGCTCTTGGGTTACCTTCACCAGGGCATCAACAGCCTCGAGGACATCGCCAGCGCGCACGAGTGGGCGGGCCGTTACCCAGGGCGCTACAAGAAGAAGGAGACGGGCGCGTGCATGGGCCAGGTGGACCACGGTACGCCGACCAAGCCGTGCGAGGGCAAGGACCTCGGTGCGTCTCCGAGCAGCGACGTCGGTGCGTCTCCGAGCAGCGGCAGCGGTTCGTCTCCGTGCAGCGGCAGTGGTGCGTCTCCGAGTGGCGGCACAATCCTCGAGCAGCTTCGCCGATGCTCCTCGAGTGGCGCGCCAGTCGGCGCCCCCTCCCAGCAGTGGCGTCTGTCAGCCACACACGGTGCATAGCATAATTGGCAGTGCCCGCGCGGGGTGCGGGCCGCCGATTGGGCGGACGTGCGTCGCGGCGCGTATGCGCGCTGCGGTGTTGGCAGGCGGGTTAGGGGATGCCCGCTGCATAGGCGAGTGTAACTGACGCACACATGGTGTTACGATTGCCTCTTGAAGACAATGGTTGCCCCCTCAGTCCTAGATTGCCTCTGATACCGTATTCGCCATTTCACCGCATGCGACGACGAGATGCGGGCCCACTGGGGCCCCCGAAGACGACGACGACGACGACGTCGGGCCCCCGAGGTGATTGACAGGGGTTATCTTGGAGCCGTCTTGGGGCGTTCTTGGGCGCATCTTAGCCCCCTATTGGGGCCATCATGGTGCCGTCGTTGGGCCTCGAGGGGGTGCCCTCAACGAGCCTCGGGGGAGCCCCGAGACCACCCGTGAGGGATGATACTGCGCGGCGGAGCGAGCGACGGGGGCTTCGGTCGAGGGGGCGGGGGCCGCGAGGTTGGGACGAACGCAACTCCGATGTGGTTCGGCCGCCCGCGTCGGCGAATGAACTGGCCGCACACTTGAACAGTCGGATCCGACTGTTCAAATGAGTTGCGCGGCCACTTGAACAGTAAGATCCGACTGTTCAAGTGGTGGCGCGGCTCACTTGAACAGTCGGATCCGACTGTTCAAGTGGTGACGCCGCTCATTGGAACAGTCAGGTCCGACTGTTCAAGTTGGCGGCGGCACCTCCCGATCTCTGGGCCCCCGCCTCCACCCCCTCGTCCACGTTACCGCCAGCGCCGCCCCATCTCGCGCCCCTCGCCGCCCTCCCCCGACCCTCGTAGTTGCTACAGTCAAGCGTGCGGTTGGCACACTCACCGTCCTCCACAGATCCCTTGGGCGCCCCCGAGCCCCGCTTCGGTGTGCGTATCGGGCTCAAATGTTATGGCGTTGCACGCCGTGTGGTTCACATCGCACTGGTTCGGCACTCCGCGACACAGCCATGGTTGCATCGCTTGTGAGGCAGCTTGTGGACTTGAAGGAGTTCCATGCCAAGCACCCAGACAAGTCGGCCAAGCTGCTGCAGCCCACGGCCACGTCGATCGTCGCCAAGATCAGCCAGCTGCCGTCCCTCACGCACGATGAGACGATCCAGCTGATGGACGCGGCCGCGGCAGTACTTGGCGAGTACGCCGACATGGTCGTCACCGCGTGTACCGATCGCATGCTGGCCACGGTCGCCCATTCGGTGGCGACGTCTACGAAATGCCAGAAGTTGACCAACGTGCAGTGCTTCCTCACAGAAGCCGATTGGGAGAAGTTGGACATCCATTCTGGTTTCCAGACGTGGCAGTCAACGATCAGCGACCGCTTGCAGAACCTCGGGGTATACTCCCCGCACGAGCAGACCGTCAAGAGCGCGATTGCGTTGCTGCTGTGGCTCAAGCACCAGAAGGGCGAGCCGTGGCCAAGAGTTGAAGACACCGCCGACATGTCGGCGGACTTCAAGGCGACGTTCCCGATCAAGCAGGAGCTGGCGAAGTTCAACCCTGGCATGCATACCTTCCCCGACAGCCCCAGCGACCTGCCGAAGCACATCTACGATCGTGCGTATGGCGACTCGCGGCCTGTCGAGCGGGTCACCCCCGAGTTGGCAGGGATCCGCATGCACAGGGTCAGGGTTCGGAAGGCCGCGGGCGCGAAGGGCGCGACCGAGCCTCATGACGTCGCCCCGCAGATGCGGAGGCAGCCACTTGCGCTACAAGACCGCCCAGCAGCCAGCGACGACCAGCAGACCATCGCCATGCCAGACGGGTCGACGATCACGATCCTCAAGCCTGGCCCAGGCAATCCGCAATCGAGCAGGGGCTGGCCCCAGCCGCGCAGGCCATGCACGCTCGAGGACTACGACAACGAGCAGCGCCCGCGGGGGGCCGCGCGCCGCGACGGCGCGGGCTCGGCGGCCAGCCACGATGCGAGCCGTGCCTCGCATGTGGCAGGCGGGCCACCGCCCGAGCCGCCCGCAGATCGCCCCTCCGAGGGGCCCCCGCCCTCGGCAGAGCCAATCGGGCATCCGCCCGCGGCGGCGCCCGCCGTCGACCCCAGCATCGAGGCGGAGAGGAAGGCGTTCGATGCGCTCTTGATGTCGAAGGAAGAGAAAAAGGCCAAGACCGCAGCTGAGCGCAAGGCGAAGAAGGCTGAGGAGGCGGCCGCGAAGCAGGCTGCCAAGAACGCATCGGGCACGAACAAGAGCAAGAGCACGGGCAACGGCAGTGGCACAGGTAAGCGCAAGGGCACGGGCAGCCAGTCGGGCATGAAGCGCCCCGCTGCCGCGGCGGGCTCGAAGCTCGGCCCGAACGCGTGCCCGAAGAAGGCCAAGGTGTTCGCTGGCGGCAACTTCGCCGAGTTCACGAAGAAGAGCGACGTGCCGAACTATTCGAGTTTCGGTTCATTCACCAGTCGGGCTTACAAGGGTGCGTTGTACCACACTGGCGACGTTGAGATCGCCAAGCGTGCATTTGCCGCGGCAGCACAGTGCTGGACCGCTGTGAATGGCTAAGAATGCTGCGCATTCGTTGCTGTAGCTGCCCAGTCGTAGTAACTCCTCTAACCTCTCCGACGGCGACGGCGACGACGACGACGAGACCTCATCCTTCCGCCTCTTGGCACCCACCTCGTCCCACGCTGCTTCTCGCTCATCCCAGCCGATGGGGCGCTGGGGTTTGCATCGTTGTTGAGACAGAGGCTCGGGAAAAAAAAGGAAAACACTGCCGTTGGGCGTCGGTATTGGCCCCGATGCGGGTCTATGCGTGCTCGTTTTGAATCAGCAGCGCCGCGCCCTCTCTTCGCCTTCGCATGGGTTCCTCGCATTGAACCCGTTGGGTCCCCGTTTTGAAGCCGCATCGTCACGCGCCCGCGGCTTCCTCGTAGCACGCGTGCGGGTCCTCGTTTTGAATCCGCAGCGCCGCGCGGCCCCTGCTCCATCATGTTGGCTCTCTTGGGACCATCTCATGGCAATGTCGGAGACCCCAGTGGAGGCCATCCTGGAAACAGCGCGGGGCCACTTTGAGGCCGTCATGGGGCCCGTTTGGGCCACCCCTAAGGCCCGCTATATGCCGCGTTG
>CAUYUJ010008818.1:27500-37940 GCA_963575745.1 Prorocentrum cordatum | reverse complement strand
GCGCTGCGGGCATTCTCTGCTTCACCGTTCTGCGGCGGGCTTCGAGGACGGTTGCTGCTGACGTCTCAGGAACGGCGACGATTTGGGAAGGTCAGGTCGCAACATTGACGTTGCTTCGCAGCGTTGGAGTCCCAGGGACGGTGCTGTGGCACGGTTGGAAGTGTTCAACTGCTTGTTTTCAACGGGTCTCTTCCCGCAGCTACAGTCGATCTTTGCAGGAGCTTGTGAAGAGGGAGCCTGGAGGGAGGGATTCGTGCAACATCGCTGCTGAGTCTTGGACTTGCACTCCTCCTCCTCCTCCCCTCCTCAGCCTCC
Organism: Prorocentrum cordatum; assembly: GCA_963575745.1. Classification (NCBI taxonomy): domain Eukaryota; class Dinophyceae; order Prorocentrales; family Prorocentraceae; genus Prorocentrum; species Prorocentrum cordatum. Next base: position 37,625 of record CAUYUJ010008818.1, on the reverse strand, counting down.
TCCTCCTCCTCCTCCTCCTCCTCCTCCTCCTCCTCCTTCCCCTCCTCCTCCTCCTCTCCTCCTCCTCCTCCTCCTCCTCCTCCTCTGACCACGACCACGACCACGACCACGACCGACCGAGCGACGACGACCGACCGACCGAGCGACCGACCGACCGAGCGACGACGACGACGACGACGACGACGACCGCGGGACCGAGCGACCACCGACCGACCGACCGAGCCAGCGACGGCGACCCGCCGACCGACCGACGAGGTCCTGCCGCCCCCCGGGGAGCACGGCGCCCAGCTCGCCGTGCGCGTGCAGGCGCTGGAGGGCCTCGTCGGCGCCGGCCTCGTCGTCGTCCTCGCCGCCGCCGTCGTCCTCCTCCTCCTCCTCCTCCTCCTCGGCCTCCTCCTCGTCGTCGTCCTCGGCCTCGGCCTCGTCCTCGTCGCCGTCGTCATCCTCGCCGCCGTCGTCATCCTCGCCGTCGTCGTCGTCGTCGTCGTCGTTGTCGTCGTGCAGGCGCTGGAGGGCCTGGGGGACACGGGCGCGCCGAGGCTCTGCGTCTGCCTGGGCTTCGCGCCCTCGGGCGCGGGGCCGAAGGCCCGCACGCCGGCGGCGAGATCGTCGTCGTCGACGTCCTCGTCGACGTCCTCGACGTCCTCGTCGACGTCGTCGTCGACGTCCTCGTCGACGTCCTCGTCGACGTCCTCGTCGACGTCCTCGTCGACGTCCTCGTCGACGTCCTCGTCGACGTCCTCGTCGTCCTCGGCCTCGTCCTCGTCGTCCTCGAGGTCGTCCTCGTCGTCGTCCTCGCCGCCGTCGTCGTCGTCCTCCTCCTTGTTGTCGTCCTCGGCCTCGGCCTCATCCTCGTCGTCGCCGTCGTCATCCTCGTCGTCGTCGTCGTCCTCGTCGTCGTTGTCGTCGTTGTCGTCGTGCACGGCGCCAGGCCCCGAGCCCGGCCCGCCTGCGGCTCACCTTCGTCGTCGTCGACGTCGTTCACGTCCCCGATGCATCGGTGATGCGGCGCGATCCTCGGATCCCATCTGCTCGGACCCCACTTGGGAGGCCTTTGAGAGTTCATATCCCAAACTGACCCCCCCCTGGGGTGCCGAATGGGTGCCGCGACTGGGGATGGGCTTCTGGGCAGCGGCCGGCGCTCGAGCGCGAGCCTCGAGGGCCGCCCGAAATTCCACCCCCACCTCCGAGAACCCGGCGCCCCGCCTGCCAGGGATGCCAGCGGGTGCCGCCGTGGGGGGCGGGGATCTCTGAGGATCAGGAGGAAAAGAAACACACAGACACAATTCATCCTCGATTCCCCAGAGAATTTGGGAAAATATGGGAAGTGGGGGGGAAGACAGACACCCAGAACACGTGGGAAAATAACATGGGGAGTGTGTTTGTTTGTGTGTACTTATTCGTGTGTCCTGGGGCCCCTTCAGAGGAGGGAAGTGGAGCAGTGGCGCAGCGTCCTGGCTTGCGTATAGATCCAGGGCGTAGAAAACGCGCCCCTGCCCTGGTTTGCGAGGCGCTGGGCGCTGGGCCGCCTGTGTGGGCTGACGGGGTAAACCGCGCATGTCGCGCGTGTCGCGCGGCGTCCTGGCGGCTCTCTGGCCTTTGGCAGCTCCCAGGAGGTTTACAGACGGGGCCCTGAAGAAGGAACCCTTTTCGTTGGGGAGGGGCTCCGTATTCCTTAAATGTTTCACAGCTTGCCTCAGGTTTTCCTTGTGTTTTCGATCGGAAGTCGAAGTTCAACTTATGGAAAAAAGGGGCCTCGTTCCTGATTTAGGGTTCCTTAGGTCAACGCCCCGACTGTACAGACGGGGGCGGAAAAGAGGGGGGTGATGACTAGGGGGGGGTATCATGGCGTGGGCCATGATATGTCCACAGGTTTCATGGTGCCTCTTCTTGTTTCATGATGTCCTTGGGCTCCCCGCTGGGCCGCGCACATGCCGCCGGTCATGATTTGCACCCCCCCCCTCTTGGACACCCCCCTCTTGGCCGCTCCCAATACAGACCACGCACTTGTAACCCAGGGTGGGGGCGTTCTTTGCATCCTTTGTTGTAGGCCCACCAGAGAATGTTCTGAGAACCAGCTGTGGGATGCACGACATGTTCTTGGGGCATTTCCGGCTGAGACTGCCTCGGTTCCACGCATCGGGCCTCTGTTCTACCAACATGGTGTTTGTTCTCAGAACATGCTTGGGTCCCAGGAACAGGTCGTGGTTGGCCTATAGGAATGCCGGACCGGTCGGTCTCTGCTCAACACCTCCGGCCCCGGCACCCCGCTTTCCAGGGATGCCAGCGGGTGCCGCCGTCGGGGGTGGGCATCTCTGAGGAGGAAAGGTGCAGTCAGTCTCGGCGGCGCGCAGAGGAGGGTAGGGGCGTGAAAACGACCACAGCCACTGCTTTTCTTTGGCTGCCGGCTTCCAGCCCGCAGAAACAAAGCAGTGGCTGTGGTCATTTTCGTTGAGCTTGGCACCGGGGAAATGACCACAACCACTGCTTCCTTTTCGGCCGGCTGGAAGGCGGCGCAAACAAGAAGCAGTGGCTGTGGTCATTTTCCCGTCCCGCAGGGTAGGGGGAGGGAGGGGGGGGGCTTCTTAGAAGCACCCCTGCTTCTTCGAAGGGCGCGGGCCTCATCTGTATCACCGGGCGCGTTCCACTACTCGCAGAGTGCCTACTCGCAAACGTCCGAAAAACACACGTCCGCTGTGATGCAATGTATCGTAGATCCTCCGCGGTGGATCCAGGCCATTTGCGAGTAGTTACTTGGCGAGTAGTGGAGCGCGCCCGTCTACCGTAGGTGGAGGACCGGCGCCCTCTCAGAAGCGGCCTCATTCTGCGAAGCCTTCCTCCCCCCCTCTTGTGCGCGCCGCCAAAAGATTTCAGAGGAGGAACAGGTACAGTCAAGTCGCATACGGTAGGTTCGCGTCGTTTCGACTGTCGGCGACCTGGCCGCCAGCGTTCAACGTTGAGTGCCGCCGGCGACCTAGTATCGGTCGATGTTGAACGATCTGGCGTTTCGGAAACAGCCGAACGTTCAGGGTTGAACGATCCCCCGCGGCGTCAGAAACCAACGCCCACGATGGCACGACACGAACCTGCCGTAGTAAGGATGACCAGCTTTCCAAGGCTACCCTTGCATGTCCCCTCGGCCCATCCTTGGCGACTTTCGCTGATCAACCCCGTTCGAAAACGCCAAGCTGGTCCTCCAAGGCCCTTGCGTCATTACCGCGCATCCTCATTATGCGACTTGACTCTACCGATCCCTCTACCCTTCCCGCGTTTTTCCCCCTCGTGGGCCTTTGGGAGGCCCTCGTCGCCACGGCTGGATTCGCCTCGAAATTCTGGTCAGACCGCGCCCTGGGAGAGAGGCCCTGGGAGCTGCAGTATCTGTGTCTTGTGGTTTTCTCAGTCTAGCCGATCTCGGGTGCGGCCACAAGGGATGGAGTCAGAGGAACGGGCCGCAAGCAGATGTATCGGCGATGCATCGGCTTGGCATCGCTCGGACGTGTGCATTTTTTCTCGGCGAAAACCATCGAGGACCATCCTGGACCATCGAGCAAAAAAAGCACGCACGAAACCTAAAAATGCACGGGAAATGGACGTCCGAGCGACGGCAAGTCGGTGAGGCGCGATGCATCGGTGTGGCGAAAAGCGGGCTCCGCACCGAGCCGCATCGCCGATGTCCTGGGGCGCCCTCCTGGCCACGCCTGGATCCGCTTCGGAATTCAAGTCCGAACGCATCCCGGGAGACGTCCAGGGGGCGATCTGGGGGGGAGTGGCCGTTTCGGGCTCGATGTCTTCGGGCGTGTTCGTCGGTCCTCAGCGGACTTCCAGGAGGAGGAGAAGGAGGAGGAGGAGGAGGAGGAGGGAGGACGGAGGACGGAGGACGGAGGACGGAGGAGGAGGAGGAGGAGGAGGGGGAGGGGGGAGGAGGAGGAGGAGGAGGAGGAGGAGGAGAGGAGGACGGAGGAGGAGGAGGAGGGAGTGGGAGGAGGAGGGGGGAGAGGAGGCGGAGGAGGAAGGAGGAGGAGGAGGAGGAGGAGGAGGAGGAGGAGGAGGAGGAGGAGGATGGAGGATGGAGGAGGAGGAGGAGGAGGACGGAGGGAGGAGGAGGGAGGAGGAGGAGGAGGGAGGAGCAGGGAGGAGGGGCAACCGGAGAGCCGAGCCGTGGCCGGAGGCCACGGGGGCAGCGGCAGGGGGGGGGGGGGGGGGGGGGGCGGACGGCCGATCCTCGGGCGGCCGAGATCGGCGCGACCTGATGGGGTGTGGTCGGACCGAGGCATGAGATCGAAGTGGGGTTCGGGGAGGGTGTTTCCTCCTGCCTTCCTCCTCGCCCCTCCTCCTCCTCCTCCTGCCTCCTCCTCCTCCTCCTCCTTCCTCCTCCTCCTCTCTCCTCCTTCTCTCCTCCTCCTCCTCCTCCTCCTCCTCCTCCTCCTCCTCCTCCCCCTCCTCCTCCTCCTCCTCCTCCTCCTCCTCCTCCTCCTCCTCCTCGTGTTCTTCGTGCTTGTTGGATGCTCTTGTGCATCCTGGGGGGGGGGTACCTTGGGATGTTCTGCGAGTTTTGGTCGGCGGAGGGTCCCATGTTCTCGAAGGACGCTTTTCTGTCCTATGGGCCCAACTGTACGGAAAGAACTGGGACGAAGACCAACATCACCACCCAGCAGACGACCCCAACCCAACCCGAAGGCTTCAATTTGCCCTCCATTTCCAGTGTGGGGGGGTCGGGAAACATTGAAAAGACACATGGAACCCGTACCCCCCCCAACCCGAAATGCTGGTCAAGTTCGGGTCTTCGGGTTGGGTTGGGGTGGTCTGGTAGGTAGTCACAACAGCATGTCCTGCCCCTTTGAAGAGGCTTCGCCGTCTCTTTCTCCGCGGGCGATGCCCACTGGAGACGCAAGCTCGCCTGCCCAGCAGCGCCGCGCCGAAGGCGGGTACGTCGCCTGGCCGATCTCGGGGGCGGCCAAACGAGGGACTCGATGACCGGGGGTGGGAGGGTACAGTCAACCATGATAGTAAGGATGGGCAACCTTCCCAAGGGTACCCTTGCATCCTCGCCTCATCGTTACATCCTTCGCCGCTTTCGCTTGCCGCGCCCCGCTCGAAAAGCTTCGAAGTGGGCGTCCAAGGCCCTTGCATCCTTATCGCGCATCCTTACTATACTGGTTTACTGTATCATGATCGAGCGGGGCTAGGGTTAGGTCGGGCGTGTCCCCCTGCAGGCGGATTGTGGACGATTAATAAAAATACACAAAACATACCCCCAAAAAAATAAAAAAGGTCAAACAATCGTCCCCAGACTATTTTTTAATACAATTTTTGAATGTTCCGCCTGTAGAGGGACAGGCCCGACCTAAGGCTAGGGGCTAGGACAGGGATCAATCCGTTCCAGGGCGTTCCAGAGCCGTCTCAGAGCGTTTCGGAACACTCTGAGATGGCCGCGGCGCCCGCTACATCCTCCAGAACCGCCGGACCTCAGGGATCCCCGGTTTATCCTTGTTCGATTTGGGCCCTGTCCTGGCTTCGTCTTTCATGGCCAGGGCAATGAAGTCGCCCCGAGTTTCTATGCCCCTGTCTTCTCCGATTAGGGGCCTCCCACATGGGGTCCAAGTAGATTCGAGGGTGGACAGACCTCCTACCCTGACACGTCGATTAGCGAATTGGCCGTTTTCGGTTCGCGAGAGGGCGTCGCGGCTGTCATTTTTGCGGGTCCAGGTCCGTTGGTTTCGGTCCTAGGCCGTTCTCACGAAGAGGAGGTTTATTAAAGGGAGGTTTGTCCACCGCCGAAATTGGGTCAGAGGGACGCGCCGAATCGCTGATGCATCGCCGCCGTCGGCGTGGTGAAAATCGGACTCCGCGTCGAGCCGCATCGCCGATGCATCGCCGATGCGGCGTGATTCTCCGACCCCATCCGCTCGGAGACCATCTGGGAGGCCTGGAGTGGTGACTCGGAAATAGGGTCGGGGCACATGCCAAGAAACACCCTGCTTGCTTCCAGGGTGCCTTGGGTTTCGATGGTTTCGATGGTTTTGCGATGGAAAGCGTGACGCTCCCACACCAAAAACCAATGGACGTCCTGGTGTCTCAGGGTTGGGTTTCTTGTGGAAGGTTTCTTGTGGGCTGGCCTCCACTGTAGGGTGTGGATAGCATGCAGGCCATGACTTCGCCCTGGATTTCGTCGTCCCCTCTTCTTCTTCTTCTTCTTCTTCTTCTTCCTGGTCCCCCCCCCGTCTGCCCGTCTGTCCACATCCCTCGAGCCGTGATTTGTCACCCTCCCTCTCGGACGTCCCCAACGATCCCCTCCTGCTCCTCCTCCTCCTCCTCCTCCTCCTCCTCCTCCTCCTCCTCCTCCAGCCGTGCTGGCAGCTCCTGTGCTTGCAAGCACGTCCCTTCAGTGCGGCGCTCGTGCCTGCGAGCCCAAGATTTCCACGATCACAGCCTCTCATCGGTCGCCCATCGCCAGCGGCGGCCGACGGCCCCACAACCCCCAGAGCTGCCGGATGTCTTGCGAGGCCCCAGGAGGCCTACGTGGGCGTGCGGAGCGTGCCGGACGCGTCGTCCTCCTCCTCCTCCTCCTCCTCCTCCTCCTCCTCCTCCTCACTCCTTCCTCCTCCTCCTCCTCCATCCTCATCCTCCTCCTCTCCTCCTCTCCTCCTCCTCCTCCTCCCTCCTCCTCCTCCTCCTCCTCCTCCTCCTCCTCCATCCTCCTCCTCCTCCCTCCTCCGCCTCCTCCTCCTCCTCCTCCTACTCCTCCCTCTCCTCCTCCTCTCCTCCTCCTCCTCCTCCTCCTCCTCCTCCTCCTCCTCCGCCAGCGCGAACTGGGCGTGCAGAGTGCGGTGCGCTTGCGGGCGAGGGTCCCCCCTGCGCATCCGCAAAGCAGCTTGGGAACCTCAGAGGTGGGAGGAGGAACCTCAGCCAAGTGGAGGAGGAGGAGGAGGAGGAGGAGGAGGAGGAGGATGAGGAGGAGGAGGAGGAGGAGGAGGAGGCGGAGGAGGAGGAGGAGGAGAGGCAGGAGGGAGGCGAGCCGAAGTGCCACAGGCCTCTTGGGTGCCTCTTGGGGCGTCTTGGGGCACTCTTTGGTGGACGTGGCAAGGGTAAGCAAGGGCGCCCTCGAGGGCGCGAAGTTATTCGCGCTTCGCGCTTCGCGCTTCGGCTCCGATTCCTCCTCATCCTCCTCTTCTCCCCTGGGAGGCGGCGCGAGAGCGCGAAGTTATTCGCACTTCGCGCTTCGCGCAGCGCGAAGCGCGAAGTTGGGAGCCCTTGGTAAGGGGCAGGGCTCGACTGCTCCCGCTTTGTCGCTCCCACCTCAGGTCGGCAAGAGGCCTGCGGAGACCGCAGAGCAGCCTGGGAACATCAGAGGTGGGAGAAGGAACCTCCGTCAAGTGGTGCCGGTGGACGTGGCAAGGGTAAGGGGGCACGGCCCATAGGAGGCGCTAGGGGTAGGTAGGAGGGATAATCATTATATCGTATGCCTCTCTGTAGCCGTTTGGGCTCCAGTCTGGAGGACCGGTAACGGCCATACACAGGTTCCAAGCCTGTGGGAGCCACAGTACACAGGCGATTCCGCGAAGCCCACGAGAAAAAAGAAAAGTGGTGCTGGTGGACGTGGCAAGGGTAAGGAGCGGGGCTCGACTGCTCCCGCTTTGTCGCTCCCACCTCAGGTCGGCAAGAGGCTTGCGGAGATCGAGAAGCTCTTGCGTGGCGTCAAGCCGACCACAGCCACCCAACTCCCAGATGTACAAGACTCGAGCAAGACCCCCCCTATGGAAGGCGACCGCCGAGCCCAAGAAGGGTACGAAGGTCCTGGACACGGACTCAGACGAGATCAAGAAGTCCAAGCTCGCGACCCAGCTCGCGAGCTTCGAGGCCAGCTACAAAGCGGTGCCGCATAGCGCCGACAACGACTTGCTGCGCGCCTCCTTCCAGGAAAAGATCGACTGTATTCGCAGTCAGCCGAAATCACTACGGACACAACTGGTGGTGCACCGCAGGGCTACATCAGACTTGCAGAAGGCATCGGCCGTTGTCAAAAGGTGGGGTCCGACATTCACGAGAACCAGTAGCAATTTGAAGAATTACAAGAGTCTCTCAAAAATAAACGTGCTGCGCTGGAGGCCAAGAAAGTTGAGGTCGCCACGCTACAGCACGAGGTCAGCCAGGCAGCGCAGCAGCTTGGCTCGTCGACGGCGTCTGCGGAGAAGGCTGCGGACCCCCTCAATGTCAAAGCTGAGGACGCTGAGGACTTCTAGGACGAGGAGGTGTGCAAGTTGCTCGGATCTGCAGTCTGTGCTGAGCTACGCGAGCACATCGCGGGCCAAATGCCCGTCCAGAAGTATCCTGACATGCCCCCTGTTGCTGGTGATCCTGACAGTGGCGGCAGTTCTGCTGGGGCTGGTGGCAAGAAGCGCTCCCTCGATGAGTTGGAAGAGTCGGAGCGACAACAGCTCTATGAGGCCGCCAAGTCTGGACTAGAGGAGGCTTTCGCGGCACTGTTCAGTGAGCTTGGCAAGAGGCGAACATGTTCCTGATGACGACCTCCCCCGTCTCTCTGGGCTGCGGCTTCGAGGCGGTGCAGTGCGCCGGCCTGTCCAACTTGAGTGTCAACGTGCCTGTGTTGTTGCGGCGTTCAACGCCAGCGGTGGGCGTGAATCGGTCAAGGCCAGGTTGTTGAAATCGAACGCTCTCATCGTCCTATGCCAGGAGATTGGGTGCACGCATGGCAGCCTTGAGTGCCTTCACTCATGGGCGCACAGCAAACAGTGGAAGCGTGCTGCCCTGCCTGCTCGAAGGACGGCAGGTTCAGTACCATCAGGTGGAGTTGCTGTTTTTTGTGCGCGATGCCCTTGGGCCACGACATCCTGATGGAAGGCAGTTGATATGGGAACAGAGGTTGCAGCATGTCACTGTTGACGTCAACGGTTGGCCTCGCAGATCAATTTTCAACGCTTGAATGAGAGATCCCATTGGAGCAGCTGGCATGAATGCTGACATGCGCGCAGCAGCTGGACGATTGATGGTGCAGGTTCTTGGGCCAGCGCTCATAGGAGGAGATTGGGATATGGCACGGATCGATCTTGAGCAGTCGCCTTTGCACTTAGAAGGCGAACCTGGTCACGGCATGTCCAGAGCATGTTATCTCCAGAGGAGGTGCTGGCACCAGCACTATAGATTTCTTTTGTTTGGATGGATGCGATGGTCCGCGGGTATCGCGGCGTCAAGACTGCGACGCCATAGCACAAGAGAGCTCGTCGACCAGCCCAGCTGCAGCTCGTGGACAACGGAGTGGGATCCAGCGTGACATAAATTCGGTATCGCCGAAGCTGCCTGCCGCCCTTCTGCCTGGCCCCCTGACGAGGCCTGTGGATTGGACATTGCGTCGAGCATTAACGGCGCGAGCAGTGGAGATGGTGACGGACTCCAGCAGCGATGTGGCTGTGGTCTGGGCGCTGCTGACGCGCGCGCACGGTGAGTTCGCTGTCCCTCTCGCCGAGTACGTAGCTCAGAACGCTGGAGTTGAGTTGCCGGGGCCTGGAGCATGTGCCAGAATACTTGACCACGATGGGCACGCGTGTCGCACCCCATCAAAGATGCCAGTGGTGCGCAGAGCATCGGGCAAGGCCGGCAGTGGCTCCGCAACGGCATCGCGACAATCCAAGTGTTGCATGGCAAACTTGATGTTCTGGTGCAATGTTCAGAAATTGCGACGTCTGTCACCGCGCCATGCCCCGTGCAAGGACTCAACGCTAGGCTCGAGCTCGCGGCGGTGTAAGCTCGCTTTCTGGCCAAGTCTATTATGACGGATTTGGATATGGTCCAGGTTTTTGTTGATGACATTTCGGAGGATGTTGCTCTTGCTGTTCTAGGGCAGGACCCATATGCCAATGCTGAGCGGGCCGGGCGGCGTCGCGCAGCATCGCGTGGAGGGCCCGCGCCCCCCCTCCGCATCGCGAAGGTCAAGGCGACCCGAGCGCCAGCTACGGCAATCAGCATTCAGCCAGGTGACTCAGTTGTTATCGTGGCTCAAGAGTTTGAGATGCACCAACGGCTACGGCGAGCATCTGACGCGGCGCAGCCAGCTTGGAGCCAGTGGACCCACGACGCGCGGCTCGTTCTTGTCCTGCAGGCGCGGCTACC
>CAUYUJ010008818.1:0-22500 GCA_963575745.1 Prorocentrum cordatum | reverse complement strand
CTCCGAGAAGCCCCGCCGCCTGCCGAGAGGGCTGGCTCCTTCTCGCCTCTCCCCCCTCCTCCTCCTCCTCCCTTCTCGCCTCCTCCCTCCTCCTCCTCCTCCTCCCTCCTCCTCCCTCCTCCTCCCTCCTCCTCCCTCCTCCTCCCTCCTCCTCCTCCTCCTCGCCTCTCCCTCCTCCTCCTCCCTCCTCCTCCCTCCTCCTCCTCCCTTCTCGCCTCTCCCCCCTGCCCCTCGCTCGCCGCCGAACTGGGGCCGAGGCCATGCCAGTGGGGATGGGGATCCGGTGCCCAGACCTCCTCGCGTCGTGAAAAAAACACGACGGGAGGATTTTCTCTATTTTCGGCCTCCGGGGGCCCTTACCGGGCCTCGGGAGCGTCAAAAAACGACTCAGGATGAAAAACCGCTCCCGGGGAAGGGGTCCAGACCTCTGGGGGTCGACGTTGTGAAAAAATCCACCTACCAAACCACCCCAACCCAACCCGAAGGCCCAAATTTGCCGTCCACTTCCAGTGGGGGGGGGGGCGGGGAACGTTGAGAAAGCACCTATGAAGCCCGTACCCCCCCTCCCCAACCCGAAAGTCGGGTCCTCGGGTTGGGGTTAGGGGTGGTCTGGTAGGTAGTCAGCCAGTGGGGATGGGGATCTGGTGAGACGGTGCCCAGAAAGGCCGAGAAGAGCCCGGACCTCGGCGCGAGGTGCCAGCTGGAGGTCGGGCGCCGGGAGCCGTGCGCAAGCATTGCTTTTTGCCCCCGCCGGCGGCGCGGCACCGCAGCGGAGCGGCGCAGCAAGAAGTCGGGGGTAACGACGGGGGGGGACAGGTACAGGGGGGTACCCAGACCCCCTGGCGTCGTGAAAAAATCACGACGGGAGGTTTTTCGCTATTTTCGGCCCTTCGGGGCCCTCGCCGGGCCCCGGGAGCGTCAAAAAACGATTCAGGACGAAGAACCGGTCCCGGGGAAGGGGTCCAGACCTCTTGGGGTCGACGTTGTGGAAAAATCACGACGTCGGGGGTCTGGGTATGAATCGACCCCCAATCGCCCATTGATCGCCGATAGGGGCCCGATAGCCCCAACCTGCCCAGGAAGGTGCGAGCCCACTATCGGAGGCCTATCGCCGATCTGTCGGCGATGTATCGCCGGCTCCAGGTCGACGTATCCCCCCCCCCGGAACTACAGCAAACCCATGAACTCCAGAACCGACTTCCGAACTTCTACCGAACAACCCCCCGAACAGGAACTGAACAAACCTCCGAACAGGAACCGAGCACCCCCCCGAACAGGAACCGAACAAACCTCCAGACTTCTACGGAACACCCCCCCGGACCCCTTTGGAGAGGCCTTCTGAGGACGCCTGGAGAGGCCTTCTGGGGCCGCCCAGAGGCCTTCTGGGACCGCCTGGAGAGGCCTTTGGGACCGCGCCTGGAGGGGCCTTCGGGGGCCGCCTGCAGGCGCCTTCTGGGGCCGCCTCGACTGGGGACGCCTGGACTGGGGCCGCCTGCACACGCCTCCTGGGGCCGCCTGGAGACTCTTCCTTGGGCCGCATGGAGAAGTCTACAAGGGCCGCCTGGAGACGCCTCCTGGGGCCGCCTGGACACGCTTCCCTGGGCCGCCTGGAGACGCCTCCTTGGGCCGCCTGGAGAAGCCTCCAGGGGCCGCTTGGAGTCGCCTCACACGGTCGCCTGGAGACGCCTCCTGGGCCCGCCTGCGTCCTGGGGCCGCCTGGAAAAGCTTTCTGGGGCCGCCTGGAGTCCACTTCCTGTGGCCGCCTGGAGAGCCCTCCGGAGGACGCTTGCTGAGTCCGTCTGGAGAAGCCTTCCGGGGTCGCCTGGAAGCCGCTTCCTGGGGCCGCCTGGAGAGGCCTCCTGAGGCCTCCTGGACCCTCCTGAAGGGTGTGCCGAATAATTCTGCTGCCCCCGCGGTAACACGCCCACTGAGGCCGCAGGTGGACCTCCTCCAGGCACAACCCGTGCGAGGCATGTTCCGACATGGGCAGGGGGACGTCATGCGAAGCTGCCAATTGGCGCCACATGTGCAACTCCTTCTGGGACATGATTCGCGTGACGGGTGTGCCGACATGGGCGGGGGGGGCGCTGTACGAACCATGTCTCTGGGCTTTTAGATGGTGCTCCTTATGGGCACGATCCACGTGGTGGTGCTGTGCCGCAATGGCCCAAGAGCGCTCCACGAGGGGTGACCCAGTCGCCCCAAGAGGCCACCGCGAGGACCTCCAGGAGGGACTCAGGAGGGACAAACCATCCCTAAGGTTTTTGAAGGATTTGGGGGCTCTCGCCTCTTCTTTCGGACCAAAAACGGCCAAAGACAATTCTAACAGGCCCACTCTGTGCAGGCACGGAGGCGAATCTCTCTCTCTATATCTATAAATAAATGTATAGATGTGTATATATACGTGTAAAATTGAATACTATGATGTCATATAGGATTCTATTTCCATTGTTTAAAAAGTAATAGTTGTTTAAAGGAATGTGCTTGTGTATACTACAATATACTGGAATGGAACATAAGATGATCTGGTATAATGTATCGTAGTATAATATAATGCAGTAGGGTATCGATAAAATAACATACTACGATATAAACTAACATACCGTACTATGCATATAACGGCGCACCGGGTCCGGGCGCCCGGGGCCGGCGCCGCTCCCTGGCCCCAAGAGGTTCCAGAACAGACCCAGGACGCCCGAAGGTCGCTCCCAGACACCCAACATGGCCTCCAAGGCGGCTTCAGAAGCCCCCAAGACACCCCAAGCGACCCCCAAAAGGGCCCCAAAGAGAGCCCCAAGGGTCCAAAATAGCCCCATTCCCTTTGTAAAACGTATATGTTTAACAAATTGCTTGTTTTCGCTGTCGGTCCGGCCCAGGACGCGCCCCAGAGGGCCCCAATACAGCCCCAGAGAGCTCCAGGACGGCCCACGAAGGGCCCAAGACGGCCGCAAATGTGGGCCCCGGGGCCCTCGGGGAGCCCCGGGGCCTCACAGAAGACCGCCAGAAGGCGCCAAGGAGGCCCCCAGAGGATATATGTGGATGAATACCAGGTCCCCAGCCCGGGGGCCCCGCCCACCTCAAAACCCTTGGGCCCCCCTTTTTCAATACCCCCGCCCTGGCGCCTCCAAGGGGCCTCCAGACGGCCCAGGAGGCCTCCAGAAGGCCTCCAAGACGGCCTCAGGAAGCACCCAAGATGTCCATGAGGGCTCCGAGACGCCACAAGATCGGTCCAATACAGTCAAGATAGTCCCTACACGGCCCAAGAGGCTTCCAAGACACCCCAAAAGGCCTCCAAGAGGCTTTTTCAAGAGGGCCACAAGAGGCTAACAATTGTTGTTTTTCAAGGGTTTGGTGGGAGGATGTTTTGTGGTTCTCACCTTTGCGGCTTCCTGGCGCTCCAAGATAGCCAAAGAGATTCCCGAGATCGCCCAAAGACGGCCCAAGAGGCTCCCAAGACGGCCCCAAGACAGCCCAAGAGGGACCCAAGCAGCCCAAGAGGCCTCCAAGACGGTCCAAGATAGCCCCAAGACGGCTCTAAGAAGGGACCCAGACAGGGAATCCGAACGGACTTTTCGAGCCTTCGGCCCCAGAAAGCTCCCAGGAGACTCCAAGAAGCGCCCCGGAGGCCCCCAAGACGCCGCCAGAAGCCCCCGAAGGGCTCCCAAGATGCATGTCACGGGTGCGCGACAAACAGATGCCATGGGCCATGCTGGTGGTCTCTCCCCCTGTGCTGGTCTCGCGGGAGACGCTGCAGGATCCCATGTTCCCTTGGTTCATCGTCAGGCTTCGAGCCTCCATTAGGATACGCTTCTTCGCCGTCTTCGGCCCCGGGTGGGCGCCGTGCCTTGTGGAGGCTATTTTCCACCATCGCGGGCCCCGGCGATGAGGAGGAGGAGGAGGAGGAGGAGGAGGAAGAGGAGGAGGAAGAGGAGGACGACGACGACGAGGAGAAGATGGAGTGGTTTTCGGAAGCCTGTTGAGGGTTCGGAAGTCATCGTGGCTTACCACCAGCTCCCAGAGATCGGTCTTGCCTTGCTCTACCCCGATGCCATTGCATTCCCCGTGGGATCTGCTTTCTCCCCTGACCGTGGTAGTACAAATATTAGGTGGGAAATTCACAGGTTCATGACGCGTCCTTCAGGATGCACACGATCCCTGCTTCTGACTCGCTTCCTCCTGCTCCCTCCTTCTCCTGCTGCTCCTTCCTCCCACCCTCCCTCCCTCCCGGGGCTGCGTTCCCCCCGCCCCGGCCCGACCGGGGCCGCATTCGCATCTTCTTGGAGTAGTTTTTTGCCCCGGTTCCTGTTTCTCGACGGCCCCTGGGCCCGAAACCGGCTCCCCCAACATGAAAGGCAGGAGAGGCCCCGAGGGAACGCCGTCGGCGTCGCGTCGGGCCCGCCGCGCCGCCCTCGAGGGCGGGCGCCTCCTGTCCGGAGGCCGTTGAGGCCCGGGGCAGAGTGCAGGACCCAGTCCCTCTCGCTCGGGGAAGGAGAAGCGACACCACCACCACCACCACCACCACCACCACCACCACCACCACCACCACCACCACCACCACCACCACCACCACCACCACCACCAGGGGAGCCACCTTCATCGAGAAGGTCCGCGATGCCCCTTCAAGCTGGAGGTTGGGGATGTCTCGAGCGGGGAGGTGTGGCCACACCACCAGGGGGCATCCCCTGGCTCCTCGCCCTGGTGGTGGTGGTGGTGTCGCTTTTCTTTGCTCCCACCTCGCGTCGGGACGAAAAAACACGACGGGAAGCTTTTGCACAAGTTCCAGCCTCCAGGGGGCCCTTGCGGGGCCCCTGGACCGTAAGACACAAGGCGGGATGAACAGGCGGCCCCGGGAAGTCGTCCGGATATGCTGGGCCCACGTTGTGAACACATCCCGGCGTCGAGTGTTTTGCGAGGTGGAGGAGGGGGATGAGGAAGAGGGATAAGGAGGAGGAGGAGGAGGAGGAGGAGGAGGAGGAGGACGAGGAGCAGGCGGAGATGGAGGAAGAGGAGGAGGAAAAAGAGAGGGAGGAAGAGGAAAGGAGGAGGAGGAGGAGGAGGAGGAGGAGGGAGAGGAGGAAGATGAGGGGGAGGGAGGAGGATGATGTGGATGAGTAGGAGTAGGAGATGAGGGAAGATGAGGAGGAGGAGGAGGGAGGAGGAGGAGGAGGAGGAGGAGGAGGAGGAGGAGGAGGAGGAGGAGGTAGAGGAGGGGGAAAAGGAGGAGAGGGGGAGGAGGGGGGGGATAATATGGAGGAGGACGGGAGTGGAGAGGAGGGAGGAGGAGGAGGAACAGGAGGACGAGGAGGACGAGGAGGAGGAGGCGGAGGAGGAGAAGGAGGAGGACGACGACGAGTCGGAGGATGCGGAAGGGGAGAGAGGGGGGGGGAGGAAAGAGGGGGAGGAGGAGGGGGGGAGGGGGAGGAGGGGAAGGAGAAGGACGGGGGGAGGAGGGGAAGGAGAAGGAGGGGGAGGAGGAAGGAGGAGGAGGGGGAGGAGGAGGGGAGGGGGGGGGATGAAAGGAAGAGGAGGGGAGGTGGAGGAGGAGGAGGAGGGGGAGGGGGGGGGGGGGGAAGGAGGGGGAGGGGGAGGAGGGGGCGGAGAGGCAGGAGGAGGCGGAGGGGGAGGAGGAGGACGGGGAGGAGGTCGGTTTTCTGGGCTAACGCCACATACTTGGACCTGTGCCTGGTCATACCGTGTTCGGAGCTGTTCCGTGGCCATGGCTAGAACCTAAGCGCGCGCGAAGCGCGCGCGTGGTTCTAGCCGCCGCCGATGGGCCTCTGAGGCCTCAGTACTGCCTCAGGACGTCTTCAGGACGGTCCTTCCGGGCCCCAAGAGGGACCTGGAAGGACCTTTGGAGGGCCCCAAAGGTACCCATGAGCTCTCCAAGAGGGCTCCAAGATGCACCCCAAGCCCTCATATCCGAGGCCCGCCTCGCTGCAAAATAATGATAAAAACAAAAATAGCTTTGAATAAACAGTATCCAGGGCCCGGCCCCACAGGGTATTCCATGCGCGCCCCCAGAGACGGCCACAGAAGGGCCCCCCAAAGGGCCCTGACAGGCCCCGAAGGAGGGCCCAAAACATAGCCCCAGAAGGGGCGGTCCCAAGAGCCCCCCCCAAATTCAAATCCGAGGCTTTGCCCAACAGGGACTTTCAGCTACGGCTGGTTCTTTCACTTCGCGGCCTGGCAAGGGGGGCGGGCCACGGCGCCGCACCGCCAGCCACCTCCGTGTCGACAGGCGAGGAGGGAGGCTGTTGCGGCGCGGGGTGGGGCGGAGGCCCTCCCCGAAGGGGACGAAAGGGTCGTTCTGGAAGAGCTGATCTGCTAAACTACCTGCGTCCCAGAGGGCCGCTGGGATTTGATTGCGGGAGGGGGGCGGGGGGGGTCTCACGTGTCCACCAGTCTGCGTTGACAAGTGGCAGGAGTATCATTTCAGCGTTTGTCGTGGCGTTCGTGTGGCGGTAGGAGGAATAATCTAGCCTGTATATGCAAGCCTAGCATGCTAACCGCATATGGCCATACATTTACACACACACACATATATATATATATATATATATAGCAGTTCGATAGATCGACATGGGAAATATTTACGGTGAACACCGTGCGGACGAGTCCGCACCAGCTGCGGGGGGGGGGGCGAATACGCATCCGTCATCGCCTCACTCGCCGCTCTTGCCATTGTTTTTCTACAGCATCTACCACCCCTGTCCCATGCCATCTCCAGGCTTGTTGGCCCCAAAAGAGCTTGGGCCAAGTGCAAGCACACTCACGTTCCGTCTGTAGCACTGTGCGTGTATAATACGGTGCACGGACTCGTGCAAGTCAACTTTTGCGTTCCGAGAGATTTTTCGACACGTGAGCGTTCCGCCGTGGCGGCGAGGAACAGTGTGTGATATCTCACGTTGGAAAAAGGGACGGCTCCCAAAGCGGCGGCGTCGTCGGAGCTGTCCCAGAAGGTGCCGTCGGAGATACGGTGTCTGATGCAGCCGAAATTTAGACATGGGCGAATCTCGCTCGGGCCCCTGGCCTTTTTGCGCCTTCTCGTCCCTCCGTATGCGTATTGGCTCAAGCCGTTTGGATTGACGGTATGTTTGCTCAAGTTGGCTTTTGGGCGTGTTTTGATGGAGACGTGATGTCCAATGTACTGAAGGCCTCTTTGACTTTGTCTACCTTGCCTTGGCTGTTGGTGGTTCTTCTGTGGCATACCGCCCACCATCTTCTGCGGCAGCCCGTAGAGCATCTTCTGCGATCTTATGCGGCAGTCCCCTTTACACTTGTCGCACCGTCGACGGGCAGATGCACCAGTGATGCCAGCCTGGTGCACTTCTTCTCGCACCTGTCCTCCCCTGATCCCGAGAGGCAGCGGCTCTTCGCGGAGGCCGGAAGGATAGATATTTTAAATGGGTACGCGTCCAGCTCGATTTGGATCGACAGGGTTCACACCTACACCGAGCTGCCGCCCGAATTGTTGGGCGACGCGCGCTGGGAGAAGCATCTGAATGCTTCGAGGGGCCACGGCTTCTGGTTCTGGAAGGTAGCCTTGGCGAATCTCCTCTTGAAGTCTGGACGGATCTGTGACCGCGACGTATTGATATATACGGATTCGGATTTTGCTTGCTTCGCCAAGCCGCAGTTCGACGCTTACATTCAAGGGGTGGTTTCTCTATTGGAAGCGACAAGCGTCGACATGGTTGTGCAGCCCCAGCCGGAGAAATTAATGGAGCGAAAGTGGACGAAGGGTGACGTTTTCCGTCGGTTCGGTACTGATTGGAGGAGCTATGAGTTTGGTGGTTCGGCCCAAATTACGAGTCAGCGTTTTGCTCTGAGAGTCAACAATCGTACTCGCGAGTTCCTTCATCAATGGGAGACGTTGGCATCTGATTTCCAGCTAATCTCAGATGCAAAATCGATATCACCCGACCCGCCAGGCAGCGTTCATTACCGACATGACCAGAGCTTATTTTCGATGCTGGTCAAGGCCACGGTGGCGTCAACGTCTCACATGCGGTTTGGTGTGGCTAATTTGACAATTGCAATGGGCGACGGTTTCGGGCATGTACATCCGCAGTGTCATGACGCTGCCACAGTTGTACGACCATGGCAACTGGAGTTGCAAAATCAAAGTAACAACCAAAAGGCCATGCAAACACGTCCGAATGCTTAATCCCCTGAGCCAAGACTACACTGTACTGCCAATCTGGACGGCATACATCTCAACGTCGGCTGCCCAGTTTTGGATCGTGCGCTGCTTAATATTGCCCGCCATAGAAATCGCGAGGTTCAACTTCGAGACTGTGTTCCCTCGGACTGCAACGAAGGAGCGCCATTCGTGCTGGTGAGCATTGTATCGGACAATGCCTTTCCTGCGTGCCGCCATGTCGGGCGCCCCTATATGCTCGCGCCTGTACACTTCCGTTTCCCTCCAGTTCCTCCTTCTTCCTCGTCTTTAGATTCCTACTCCTTGTTTTTTATACTCCTCGTGGCCTTTCTTGCCTCCAACCTTCTCCCCCTCCTCATGCTCCCGCTCCTGCTGCTCCTCTTCGCCTCTCTCCTCCGCGCCTTCTTCCTGCGCCTTACCATTGTCTTCCGTGTTCCTCCTATCCCTCCATTTCCCCCTCCCCTTTCTTCTTCCATTCCCCATCATCATCCTCTTCCCCCCTTTCCCTTCCTACTGCTGCTGATCCTCCCCCTCCTCCTCGTCATCTAAAGGCTGCCGCCTCTGCCGCCGACCGAAATTGAGCGACGTATGTTTGATTCGTTTGTTGTCGGGGTGTCCTTCCGAGTACGGCAGGAAAGGTTCAGGTGAGACATCCAGGCCTGAGCCTCGCCCCCTGGACTCATGATTCTCTGTTGCGCCTCGGACTCCTCTCTATCGTGTGGCCTTCCGTCACTGTGCCTAGGTTGAAGGTATGAAGCCCATTGGATGTTCGTTGGGATTTCGCGGTGGACCTTTTTTGAGGCCTCTTGGGGGCAGTCTTGCGGCCTCTTGGATGCAGTTTTGAGGCCTCTTCGGGGCAGTTTTGCAGCCGCTTGGGGTTGCTGTTGGGTACCTTGGGGGCCTCTTGGAGCCTCTTGGGGCCTCTTGGGTGCCTCTTGGGGCTCTTGGGGCCCTCTTGGAGGCCTCGTGGGCAGTCCTGGAGTGGTATTGGGGACCTCGTGCCGTCTGGGAGCGTCGGAAAGGAACAGGGCCAGAACGCCAACATGTTTCAAACAACGAAGGCAAGTCAATGATTTTTGCCTCTCAGGGTCCTCTTGGGAGGCATCTTCGAGGCCTCTTGGGGCATCTTGGAGGCCTTTTGGACCATCATGAGGCCATGTAGGGCGCCCTGTTGGCCCGTTTTGGGGCCTCCATTGCTCCGAAGCAGTCACGCGAGAAACCGCGGGAAGCCCCAGGAGAAGATTTCGCGATGTGGGGTCTGGATCTCTGAACGACTCCTCAGGGATGAGGACTGAGATTGAGAGGGTGATGGCAAGGACCTGAGGGCACGCCCACTCCGTGCCCAGAGGCACGGTGGCGGATCTACATAACCATGAGAATATGATGATCATGGTTCTGACGGGTCGCATCGCATTTCCGAGCTCCACTGGGGGAGCCGCTTGGGGGCATTCCAATTTGTTTTTGGTTGGAATCGTGGGAGAATGTCAGTGACTCGGGTTAGCGGTCGGTGGATTGGGCGAGGTGGCAAATATAATCCAGGAGCAGCGATGACCCCATCCCCGAAGGGGAAAAATGGGCTTGGGCAAGGAATCGCGATTGACCATCTCCTGCCCAGGAGGCAGGGGAGGGGTTTTGAGCTAGGAGACCACATGCGAGAAGTTGTCCAGGTTGGTTTCGGCGGCGCCATCATGGTCATTTCGGGCCTTGAGATGCCCCCTGTGAGGCGGTCCTGTCGGTCTCGCCTGAGACATCCCTGCAAGTTTGGGCTTCGAGATGCCGCGCGAAAGATAGTCCAGCCCATTTCGCTTAGACATCCTCGCCGTTGTGGGCTTCGAGGCACGCGAGAGGACCATCCAGCTTCCCCTCACACATTCGCAACTCAGGGCCAATTCATGCCCTCACCTGAGCAGGTCCAGCCAGATTCGCTTCACACTTCGTCACAACTCTGGGTTTGGATATGACCTGGCCTGAGGTCGTCCAGCCATCGTCGCCCGATGCATCCTCGTTGTTCTGGGTTAGTCGATGCTCTTGTCTCACGGTATCCGATACCGTTTCCTCGTTGTTCTGGGTTTGCAGCTGACGTGGACTGATCGTTTCGCTTGAGATCTCCTGGCAACTCTGGGTTCATGTACTTTGCTCCTCATCTCACGTGGTCCCGGTCCTTTTCGCCTGGGACATCGTCGGGATTGTGTTTTCGGGGATGTCCACACTTGAGGTGGTTCAACCAATTTCGCCCGAGATCTCCCCTCTCTGGGCTCAGAGATGTCATGCCAATGCTGTCGCCGATGGCCCATTCGACAATCTAAAGGTTGCCGCCTCTGCCGCCGACCCCTTTTGAGCGATGTCTGTTTGATTCGTTTGCTGTCGGGATGCCTTTCCGAGCACGGCAGGAAAGGTTCAGGCTAGACATCCAGGCCTGGGCCTTGCACCCTGGACTCCTGATTCTCTGTTGCACCTCTGTTGGTCGTGGGTATAAAGCTTATTCGATATTCGTTGGGATTTCGTGGGGGACCCTTAGAGGGCCTCTTGGATGCAGTTTTGATGCCCTTAGGGGGCCTCTCGGGGGCAGTTTGGAGCCTGGTGGGGACGCTGTGGTGGAGTTTTGTTTCATCCGCTTTTGTTTCGTCCGCTTCTGTTTCGTCCGCTTTTGTTTCGTCCGCTTTTGTTTCATCCGCTTTTATGGCATCCGCTGTGGTTTCGTCCGTATTTTGTTTCGTCCGCTTTTGTTTCATCCGTTTTTGTTTCGTCCGCTTTTGTTTCGTCCGCTTTTGTTTCGTCCGCTTCGTTTTCGTCCGCTTTGTTTTGCGTGATTCGTGTGGAAGCTGGGGGAATGACAACCGGATGAATCTGATCTGGACGTATTAAAACCAGATGAATTCAAACCGGGAGAATCAAAATTGGATGAATTTAAACCGGACGAATTAAAACCAGATGATTTTAAACGGGCGAATCAGACCGGATGAGTTGAAACCGGACGAATTAACACCACCGGATGAATTTAAACGGACGAATTAAAACCGGATGAATTTAAACCGGGCGAATTATAATCGGCTGAATTTCAACGGGGCGAGTTATAATCAGATGAATGTTAACCGGGCGACTTGAAAACGGATGAATTCAAACCAGATGAATGCAATGAGCTCCCAGACCGCCCCAGAGAGCTCCTAGAAGCCCTCGGGGACTTCGACAAGCCCCTCCAAGACAGCCCAGATAGCCCCAACATGGCCTAGGATGGGTTCTAGACCGCAGATACACAGCCCAAAAGGCCTCCAAGGGGCCTCAAGAGAGCTCCGAGAAGCATCCCAGGAGAGCCCGAAGAGGCCCAAATCATTGATTTTCATTGGTTTGGTCAATGTTTTTTCGGTTCGACCTTCCGACGCTCCAAGACGGTCGACGACGCTCCCAAGACCGCCCTGAGATTGCCGAAGAGGCCCCCAAAAAAGCCCCGACACGGCACCAGGGAGTTTGGTGGGGGCGCGGCGGGGGGGGGGGCCGGCGAGGTTTTTGCAGGGTGGGTGGCCCTTCAGAAACTAGGCCCAGGACCCCAGGAGGCTGGCGGTGTCAGGCGCGGTGGGGGCGTGGCGGCGGCGCCGGCGAGGTTTTTGTAGGGTGGGTGGCCCCTACGAACCCAGGCCCAGGACGCCAGGGGGTTCGCGGTGTCATGCGCGGCGGGGGCGTGGCGGGGGGGCGCCAGCGAGGTTTTTGCAGGGCGGGTGGCCCCTCAGAACCCAGGCCCAGGACGCCAGGAAGCTGGCGGCGTCAGGCGAAGTGGGGGCGCGATGGGGAAGGTGCCGATGAGGTTTTTGCATGGTGGGTTGCCGCTAAGAACCTAGCCCCAGGACCCCGGGAGGCTGGCGGTGTCAGGCGCGGCGGGGCTGTGGCGGGGGTCGCCGGCGAGGTCGGCGCAGGGTGTGCCGGCGACGTTTTTGCAGGTGGGTGGCCCCTCTGAACCGAGGCCCAGGACGCCGGGAGGCTGGCGGTGTCAGGCGCGGTGGGGGGGGCGCCGGCGAGGTTTTTGCATGGCGGGTGGCCGCTAAGAACCTAGGCCCAGGACGCCAGGAGGCTGGCGGTGGGGGCGCGGTGGCAGGGGTGCCGGCGAGGTTCTTGCAGGGAGGGTGCCCTCAGAACCTAGGTCCAGGATGCCAGGGAGGCTGGCGGTGTCAGGCGCGGTGGGGGCGCGATGGGGGGGGG
This sequence comes from Prorocentrum cordatum, assembly GCA_963575745.1. Lineage (NCBI taxonomy): Eukaryota > Dinophyceae > Prorocentrales > Prorocentraceae > Prorocentrum > Prorocentrum cordatum. The sequence continues at coordinate 10,148 of CAUYUJ010008818.1, read as the reverse complement.
CGCCGGCAAGGTTTTTGCAGGGCGGGTGGCCCTTGGGAACCTGATTAGAGCCAGGACGCCAGGAGGCTGGCGGTGTCAGGCGCGGTGGGGGCGCCGGGGGTTGAGGCGCCAGCGAGGTTTTTGTAGGGTGGGTGGCCCCTCAGAACCTCGGCCCAGGACGCCGCTGTCGGGGTCAAGAGCGGCGGGGGCGTGGCGGTGAGGGAGCCGGCGAGGTCGGTGCAGGGTGGGTGGCCCCTGAGAACCTAGGGCGAGGACACCAGGAGGCTGGGCGGTGTCAGGCGCGGTGGGGGCGTGGTGTGGGGGGGTGCCAGCGAGGCTTTTTCAGGGTGGGTGGCCCCAGGAGGCTGGCGGTGTCAGGCGCGGCGGGGGCGTGGTGGGGGGGTGCCGGCGAGGTTTCCGCAGGGTGGGTGGTCCTTGAGAACCCAGGCCCAGGACGCCAGAGGGTTGTCGGTTTCAACGGTGATTCTTGACCGTGAGAAAATAAACGTTAACCATGAGGAAACAAAAACAATACGTTAAACAATACGCAAAAACTGCACAAAAAATCAATACGCAAAAAACAATGGCAAAATGTGGGATGGAACCGCATGCGGGCGCTGCCACTGGGGCCTCAGGTGGAGCACCCTGTGGGACCACGTAACGCGCGAGGAGTTCGCCGCAACGGGGGGGAACCGCATGCGAACGCAGCCACTGGGGCCTTCGGTGGAGCTCCCTATGGGGCCACGAAGCGTGTGAGGGGTGTGCCGACATTGCGAGGTGGCGGCATGCGGGCCCTGGCACTGGGGCCTTCGGTGGAGCTCCCTATGGGGCCACGAAGCGTGTGAGGGGTGTACCGAAAGGGCGGTTTGGCGGCACGCGGGCCCTGCCGCTGGGGCCTTCGGTGGAGCTCCCTATGAGGGCACGAAGCGCTGTAACGGGTGTGCCGAAACAGAGACGTGCGGAGGGCAGAGGCAAGGAGGGGGAGGAGGGAGGAGGGAGAGGAGGAGGAGAGGAGAGGAGGAGAGACGCGGGGCGCTGTCTTTTCAAAACGAGGACCCAACACCACAGGATGGCAGGGAAAAAACAAGTGGGCGTCAAGACGGCCCAGAGAGCCCCAAGGCGGCCCAAGAGACGCCCCTGAGGGTCCCAAAAGGTTTCCAAGAGAGCCCCAAGAGGGCCACAGGAGGTCCCCAAGGGGACCCAGGAGGGCTCCCAGAGGGCCCCAAGACGGCCCAAGCCCGCCAAGACGGCCCAAGAGGGTCCCGGGACTGCTCAAACGGGCCCTAAGACGGCCCAAGAGAGCCCCAAAAGGACCCCCAGGAAGGCTCGGAAAATGTTAATGTGGATTTTCGCAAGGTTGGTTGCTAGATTTTGTCGTATCTTACCGAAGCCTCAACACCAATTGGGCTCCAAGACACTAAGCCAGCGACCTCGCGCACGCACAAAGCAAACGCGCTTTCCGTCCCCATGCTAAGCGAAGCTACAGCAAACCCAACTTTTTCTGGGAATCGACGAATAGTTTCCCATCTGTTCCCATATTTTCGTAATATTTTCGCATATTTTCCCAGAACCAACTTCCGAACTTCTACCGAACAACCCCCCGAACAGGAACTGAACAAACCTCCTAACAGGAACCGAGCACCCCCCCGAAGAGGAACCGAACAAACGTCCGGACTTCTACGGAGCACCCCCCCGGACCTCCTTGGAGAGGCCTTCTGAGGACGCCTGGAGGGGCCTTCGTGGGCCGCCTAGAGGCCTTCTGGGACCGCCTGGAGAGGCCTTCTGGGAAAATGAAAGTGGAGAAACAAATCGATAAACCAAATGAAGGCGGCAGCGAGACTGTGAGATATGCGGGAACGTGGCGCCCCGCGTTCTTATGACGCGTTTCTTTGCGTCGATGGCATGGGCCCGAGAACGCTGGAAATCGTCGCTGTGGCCACAGCGGGGTTTACAGCGGCGCCCGTGGCTCACGTGCGACTAGAACCTAAGCGCGCGCGTAGCGCGCGCGCGTGGTTCTAGTATAGTATAGTATTGCACATTATTATACATATATCGGCGCACCGGGTCCGGGGGCCCGGGGCCGGGACCTCGACCACAAATGTGCACCCCGGGGGGCCCGGAGGCTCGTCGGGGCTTGCCGGAGGCCTCCCCAGTCAGACAAGACGGCCCAAGAAGCGCCCAAGACGGCCCAAGAAACTTCCAAGAGGCCTCCAAGAGGGCTCCGAGATGCTGAAGATGGCCTCCAGACGTCCAAGGACGCCCCCAAGAGGCCCCAAGAAGCCTCCAACATGCGTCCCAAGAGGGCCCCTAGACGCAAAATTGGCCCATTCCCTTCGTAAAACGTACATTTTCAACAAAGTTGTCTTTTGGGCTTTCCGACGTTACAGGACGGCCCAAGAGGCGCCCAAGACCGCCCCAAGACGGCCCAAGAAGCTTCCAAGAGGGCCCCAGGACAGCCCAAGAGGGCCCCAAGACGGCCCAAGAGGCGCCCAAGATGGCCCAAGAGGGCCCCAAGACGGGCCCAAGAGGGGGCCCAGAGGAGGACCACGAACCGCAAGCTCGAGCCTTCCGCCCCAAGAGGCCGCCAGGAGGCCCCCAGGAGGCCCCTCAAGAGGCCCCAGGAGACCCCAGACGTCCAAGGACGCCCCCAAGAGGCCCCAAGAAGCCTCCAACATGCGTCCCAAGAGGGCCCCTAGACGCAAAAATTGGCCCATTCCCTTCGTAAAACGTACATTTTCAACAAAGTTGTCTTTTGGGCTTTCCGACGTTACAGGACGGCCCAAGAGGCGCCCAAGACCGCCCCAAGACGGCCCAAGAAGCTTCCCAGAGGGCCCCAGGACAGCCCAAGAGGGCCCCAAGACGGCCCAAGAGGCGCCCAAGATGGCCCAAGAGGGCCCCAAGACGGGCCCAAGAGGGGGCCCAGAGGGGGACCACGAACCGCAAGCTCGAGCCTTCCGCCCCAAGAGGCCGCCAGGAGGCCCCCAGGAGGCCCCTCAAGAGGCCCCAGGAGACCCCAGACGTCCAAGGACGCCCCCAAGAGGCCCCAAGAAGCCTCCAACATGCGTCCCAAGAGGGCCCCTAGACGCAAAAATTGGCCCATTCCCTTCGTAAAACGTACATTTTCAACAAAGTTGTCTTTTGGGCTTTCCGACGTTACAGGACGGCCCAAGAGGCGCCCAAGACCGCCCCAAGACGGCCCAAGAAGCTTCCAAGAGGGCCCCAGGACAGCCCAAGAGGGCCCCAAGACGGCCCAAGAGGCGCCCCAAGACGGCCCAAGAGGCGCCCAAGACGGGCCCAAGAGGGGGCCCAGAGGGGGACCACGAACCGCAAGCTCGAGCCTTCCGCCCCAAGAGGCCGCCAGGAGGCCCCCAGGAGGCCCCTCAAGAGGCCCCAGGAGACCCCAGACGTCCAAGGACGCCCCCAAGACGCTTCGCGTCACCAATTTATTCTCGCAACGATTCCTGGGTCTGTGACTCGACAGAACCTAAGCGCGCGCGAAGCGCGCGCGTGGTTCTAGTGTGTATATATCCGTAAATGCTTCGCCCTCTGCCGCCGGCCCCCTTCTCCATCATAATGGAAAATGCAGGAGCCATGTTGGGATGCCTGAGCGCCGTCGTGAAGCAGTATCGAAACCTCATGCGGGACGATCGGCAATCTTCAAATTGACAATCCGATGGTAGCGTTGAACTCTGTGCTGCCTTTTTGCGAATTTCCCCTCATGCTGGGTATCGGCTGCCCACTTGGGACGACTGCGGGCTGCCTGAGGCTACGTCGAGCAAAATCGCGCGGCTTGGACGGTCTCCGGGGTCCTCGGCGTATGTTACGAGGGAGCGTGGCTTCGGGGACGCGAACATGGCGTAATGTGCAAGCGATCGTGGCTTCGGGAAAGCGACAATTGCGTAATTTTCAAGGGCTCGTGGCCTCGGAGACGCGAATACTTCAATATTTCCAAGCGATCGTGGCCTCGGGGGCGCGAATACATTGCAAGTTGCACGGGTTGTGGCTTCGAGAGCGCGAATATTGCACAATTTGTTTACGACCGTACTGTCGGAAACACACTTGTTGCGTAACTTACTACGGATTGTGGCTTCGGCAACGCGAATACGGCGCAGTTTGCAAAGGATTGTGGATCCACGGGCGATTCTGGTGCAATTTGCCAGGGATTGTCGCCTCAGCGCGGGCGTGGCGCAATTTGCAAGGGATTGTGGCCTCAGCAGCACGAATATGGTACAACTTGTAAGGGATGGCCGAATTTGCAAGGGGTTGTAGCCTCGGCGGCGCGAGTATGCGCCAATTTGCAGGGGATTGTAGCCTCGGCTGCGCGAGCATGGGGCAATTTGTGCGGCATTGTGGCCTCGGCAGCGCGAAGATGATGAAATTTGCCCAGAATTGTACCATCTTCAACGCGAATATGGTGCAATTTGATCGGGATTGTGGCCTCGACATCGCGAATCTACAGCAATTCGTTCGGATTGTTGCCCCGGCAGCGCGAGCATGGCGCAATTTGCAAGGGATTGTGGCCTGGGCAGCGCGCACACGGTGCAAGTTGTAAGGGATTGTGGCTTCGGCAGCGCGGATATGATGCAATTTGCAAGGGATTGTGGCCCCAGCAGCGCGAACATGGCGCAATGTGCGAAGGACCGTGGTCTCGGCAGCGCGAGTCGATTGCAATTCGTGAGGGAGTGTGGCCTCGGCAGCGCGAGCACTGTGCAGTTTGCAAGGGATTGTGGCCCCAGCAGCGAACATCGTGCAAATTGCAAGGGATTGTGGCCTCGGCAGCGCCACCATGGCCAAATGCGCAAGGGATTGTAGCGCGAGCGTGCGCGCATTAGCAAGGGACTGCCTCTGCAGCGCGCATGCGGTGCAACTTGCTAGGGATTGTGGCCTCGGCAGCGCGGACATGATGCAACTTGCAAGGGGTTGTGGCCCCAGCTGCGCGAATTTGGTCCAATGTGCGGGGGATCGTGGTTTCGGCAATGCGAACCTACCGCAGGTCGCAAGGGATTGTGGCCACGACAGCGCGAGTATGGCGCAGTGTGCGAGGGATTGTGTCTTCGGCAGCGCTAGTATTATACAAAGTGTACGGGGTGTTGGCCTCGGCAGCGCGAACCCACTGCATTTTGCGAAGGGCTTCTGGCCTCGGATGTGCAGATCTCGTTTGTTTTTACGTGTCCCACGACCCCCAGGAAATTTTGAGAACCCTCCTCGGGGAGGGTAGCCAGGGTAGTTTTCGGCTTCCACCCCTCGCGCGGACAGTCACAATTTACAGTAGGAAGCAGAAAGTAGAGTTATCAAATTGGAGATTGTGAACTGGCACTGGCGCAGGGCACTGCAACACTTACCCTCACAGCCTGGTGGCCCCGTAAGAGGGCCGCCGGATATGTATGTATGGATGTATTTATGTATGTGTGTGTCTGCATGTATGTATGTATACACGTATGTATGTATGCATATGTGTATGTGTGTATGTATGTATGTATGTATGTATGTATGTATGTATGTATGTATGCATGCATGTATGTATGTATGTATGTATGTATGTATGTATGTATGTGTGTATGTATGTGTGCATGTGTGCATGTATGTATGTATATATGTATGCATGCATGTATGTATGTGTGTATGTATGTATGTATGTATGTATGTATGTATGTATGTATGTATGTATGTATGTATATATGTATGTATATATGTATGTATGTGTGTATGTGTGCATGCATGCATGCATGCATGCATGTATGTATGTATGTATGTATGTATGTATGAATGTTTGTGCATATATGCATGCAGGTATGTATGTATGTCTGTATGTATGTATGTATGTATGCATGCATGTATGTATGTATGTATGTATGTATGTGTATGTATGTACTTATATAATATGGATGAATACCATGTCCCCAGCTCGGGGGGCCCGCCCACCTCAAAACCATCGGGCCCCCTTTTTTAATACCCCCGCCCTGGCGCCTCCAAGGGGCCTCCAGAAGGCCAAGCAGGCCTCCAGGAGGCCTCCAAGACGGCCCCAGGAAGCACCCAAGATGTCCATGAGAGCTCCGAGACGCCACAAGATCGGTCTAAGACGCTTAAGATAGTCCCTAGACGGCCCAAGAGGCTTCCTAGACGACCCAAGAGGCCTCCAAGAGGCTTTTTTCAAGAGGGCCACAAGAGGCAACAAATGGTTGTTGTCCTATGGTGTTTGTGAATATTTGGTGGTTCTCACCTTTTGCTTCCCGACGCTCCAAGATAGCAGAAGAGGCTCCCGAGATCGCCCAAAGACAGCCCAAGAGGCTCCCAAGACGGCCCCAAGACAGCCCGAGAGGGACCCAAGCAGCCTAAGAGGCCTCCAAGACGGTCCAAGATAGCCCCAAGAAGGTTCTAAGAAGGGGCCCAGACAGGGAATCCGAACGGACTTTTCGAGCCTTCGGCCCCCCAAAGCCCCCAGGAGGCTCCAAGAAGCGCCCGGGAGGCCCCCAAGACGCTGCCAGAAGCCCCCAAAGGGCTCCCAAGATGCATGTCACAGGTGCACGGCAAACAGATCCCACGGGCCATGCTCGTGCTTTCTCCCCATGTATTGGTTTGTGTGTATACGCCCCCCGGGCCCCGATCTCCACCGCTAGGACATCTCAGGGTCCAACATCTTCTTTTTCGTTGGAGGCCTCCAGGGGGCCAGGGCGAAAGAAGGGAGCCCTCAATAGCGGGAGTCGGAGCAGGAGTAGGATCACAAGAGGGATACCGTCCGTCCTCGGAAAAGGGGTCCACGAATCTGGCGATATCAGGATCGGCACGTTTGATTATGTTGTTATTTCTGGCTGGGGCAAAATCGGGCGCCTCTGAGAAATTGTGATCCACGTCGCGTACATAACAGGCATATGGTGTTGCCAACATTTCGTCAATTGATGAGAGTGGGTTTCTGTCGTCACAGTCTGCCTCTCCTCAACATCTGGTTCATGACAAACATGCGGCGAATGATTCGCAATAGACTCTGCAAGTCCCTGACACATCCGTGGCAGGTAGGTTTCTAAGAACTGGTTTTGAAGGCACCGTCTTGAGGTTTGCCTCAGAGATTCTGATAGGTGCCCCTTGGGTGGGAACAACGGTCGTGGAACCTCTGATAGAGCCCAGGGTGTCGGATGCCCAAGAGCCTCGTGGGAGCTTTGCTGATGGTAGTGGGATCCTGGTCCTGGTAGATGCACTAATCGAAGACCACTGCTGTCACAGGTGGGGCCGCCATAAGAGCTTGGATGGGGTCCCATTGGGAGCTCAAGGGGGCCCGTGGTTGCCATACTGCTGGTTGTGGATGCTCGGGCCAGCCCGAGGTACCAGCAGTACTGTGGTAGCAGAGTAAGTAGATCAGTGACGACAGGAGCTGATTCCCCACATCCAATTGTAGTGATTGCCGCTCAGGGAGCCCCACAGACCCATTCGCGGCTGCAGAGCTGGGGTGGGGCCCGTTCGTGCCTTCTGGCAGCACACTAGGTTTCGCAGGGGGCCTTTCCCTTTGTTCCACACGCGCCGTACAAGGATATGTGAGGCCTATACTCGTATAGTATCCTGGTTGTGTAGTATCAGAGGAAGAGGGGGGAAGAGGAGGAGGGAGGCGGGAGGACTGGAGACCAGAGCGCTCTGTTCAAAACGAAGGAAGGCCCACAGCAGGAGGGCTGAGAATCTTTCACCCTTTTGCTTTCATTCATCTCCTCGAGCCGACGGTCGGGCTCCGCTTAGTGGCGGTGCACGCGGGCTCGGTCCCAGAGGCCTCCTAGAGGGTCACCAGACAACCCCACATGCGTCGCTCACGTTGCATCCGTCGGTCATCGGGTCGACGATGGAGGTTCGAGGTGGGTTTTCTCCGATGTACTATTCCCGTTCTGGCCGCGAGCCTGAGGGGTCACGGCTACCCCGGTGCTGGCTCCTGCGAGATCTGTTTTTTGAGTCTTTGTTTATGGCGATTGAGCTAGCTTGGGGGGTCACGGCTACTCCGGTGCTGGCTCGCAGGGCAGGGTTGCGTCGTAGTCACTGTCGTCGTCGTAGTCGTTGTTGTCGTCTGTCGTCGTTGACCTCTCTGTCGTCCTCGCCCACGCCGCATCCGTCGTCCATCGGCGTTCGACGGTTCATCGGCGCTCGACGATCGAGGCTCGAGGGTGATTTCTCAGTCGTTCCATTCACGTTCTGGCCGCGAGCTGTTCGTCATCATGCTGCAACTGCTCCTTCTCATCGAGAGGGCCGATGTCTACGAGGGCCAGTGGCTGGATTATATGCCTGGCATTCCTCAGTAAGCCAGTTATCCACAGCTTTTCCTGCAACCGCTCCCAACCTCATTCGCTCCGCGGCGCATCCGATGCTCGTGCCAGGGCAGAACCTAAGCGCGCGCGAAGCGCGCGCGTGGTTCTAGTATACATATAACGGCGCACCGGGTCCGGGGGCCCGGGGCCGGGACCCCGACCAGCTCCGGGGGGCCCGGGGGCTCGTCGGACCGCTGGACGCCGTCCAAGATCGTTCGCAGGCGGCTTCGGAACGCGCTCCGATGGCTCCAGATGCCTTCCAAGACGCCTGTCATGACACCAAGAAGGTCCCAGAAGCCTCCAAGACGATCCGAGAGGCAGCCCAAGAGAGGCCCAAGAAGCAAACATCGTGCCATTCCTATGGGAAAACGTATAGTTTTCGCATGTTCGCCTCTTGGGCTTTCACCGCGTCCAAGACGGCCCAAGAGGCGCCCATAAGACACCGCCCCAAGACGGCCACCAAGACCCAAGAAGCTTCCAAGAGGGCCCGTGACACAGCCCAAGAGGGCCCCCAAGAGGCCCAAAAGAGGCGCCCAAGATGCCCCAAGGAGGGGGCCAAAGACCAGGCCCGATGAGGGGCCCAGAGGGGGACCACGCGAACCGCAAGCTTTTTTATTTTTTCGAGCTTCCGCCCCAAGAGGCCGGACGGAGGCCCAAGGATAGGAGGGCCCACAGACTTTGGCCCCAGGAGACCCCCAAGGGCCCCAAAAAGGAGGCCCCGAGAAGCCCCAAATCGGCCCCCAAAATGCTTCGAACCTGCTTCCAGGAGGCCCCCGACAGGTTCAGAGGCTCCCGAGAAGCTACGTCAAACTCCCAGCGAGCGGCCGGACGAGGCCCCCACAAAATCACAAGAGGGTTCCAGTATTTGTATCCTTCAGCGCTCTCTGGCCTTCTTCCCCCTGCCCCCTTCCCTGCGTGACCCGGGAGGCCCCAGGCGGCCCCCAAGAGTCCTCCAACATGGCTCCAAACGCTTCCAAAAGCACTCCCACGAGGGCCCCAGCAGGCCAAACATTGATTTTTTCAATAGTCTTGGAGGGTTGGCCTTCTGATCTCGGCGGCTGTCCGACGCTCCTAGGCGGCCCAGGAGACCTCCGAGACCGCTCCCAAACAGCTCCAGAAGCGCCCAAGGCCGCCCCGAGGCGGTCCCGGAGGGCCCAAGGCTGGCCCAAGAAGCGCCCAGGGCCGCCCACGAGGGCCCCAAACAGGCCCGAAAGGTGTCCAAGAGACGGACCGCGCTCGGAAAACCCAGGGCTTCCGCTTCAAGAGAGCCCCAGGGGGCTTCAGATAGCTCCCAAGAGGCTTCAAACATGGCTCAGGACGCCTCCAGGAGCACCCCCCAAGAGGGTCCCAACAGGCCAAAATCGTTCGTTTAACTCAGGAATTGGAGGATCCTGGCCTTCTTGTCTGTTCGGCTTTCCGACGCTCCAATGGGGCCCAGCGCGCCTCCAGGTCCGTTCCCAAACAGCCCTGGGCGGGCCCGGGAAGCCCCAGGGAGCCCGCGAGACCGGCCCTGCGCAACCCAAGAGTTCCTCGGCAGGATAGTCAGGGAGGGGGGGAGAGCGGGGGGGCCTCTGGCGCCCCGTGCTCCAGGAACGCTCCTCCGGAACATGGCGTGCGAACGATGAGGATCGGGGATCCCAATAAGCAAAACTCGTAGATTTCCTTTTGGGAAACTGATATTTTTGGCGTGTTTGCCTTTTGGGCGTCCACTGCGCCAGGGGGCGCCAGGTGCGACAGGTGCGACAGGTGCGCCCGCAGGGGACAGGGAGGCCTCAAAGTGGTCCGCGTAGGACGTACCTCTGCTGGGCCTCCCAGGAACTTACGAAAGTGGCGACAGTTGCCAGATCGCAGCCCCGCAGGGGACAGGGAGGCCTCAAAGTGGTCCGCGTA
>CAUYUJ010008817.1:25000-30000 GCA_963575745.1 Prorocentrum cordatum | reverse complement strand
CGCGCTGCGCCCATGTCGCCCACGTCGCCCATGTCGCCCATGTCGCCGCCCATGTCGCCCACGGCGCGGGCGCGCCATTGCGCGGCGCCCGCGTTGAACGCGCGGTTTTGGCGGCGCCGACTGTGTGGGCAGGGTGTCCCGCTGCAGGGGTCGTTCGGCCGTCCGCGCCAGGGCGCCCAACGCCGCAAAAGAACAGGTCCTGGAACGCAAACTCTGCAATTTTTTGGTCACCCCTGAGCCGCCCCGAAGGCACTTTCAGAGTCCCTGCGGCGCGCGCGACCGTGCGCTGCGCCTTTGGGTGCGCACTTTGCGCGGTTGAGCGCGCAGTTTTGGCGGCGCCGACCGTGTGGGCAGGGTGTCCCGCTGCAGGGGTCGTTCGGCCGTTCGCGCCAGGGCGCCCAACGCCGCAAAAGAAAATTGCCTGGAACGCAAACTCTGTCATTTTTTGGTCACACCTGAGCTGCGCGCGGCCGTGCGCGGCCCCTTTCGGTGCGCACTTTGCGCGGTTGAGCGCGCAGTTTTGGCGGCGCCGACCGTGTGGGCAGGGTGTCCCGCTGCAGGGGTCGTTCGGCCGTCCGCGCCAGGGCGCCCAACGCCGCAAAGAACAGGCCCTGGAACGCAAACTCTGCAATTTTTGGTCACCCCTGAGCCGCCCCGAAGGCACTTTCAGAGTTCCTGGCGGCGCGCGCGACCGTGCGCGGCGCCTTTCGGTGCGTATTTTGCGCGGTTGAACGCGCAGTGTTGGCGGCGCCGACCGTGTGGGCAGGGCGTCCCGCTGCAGGAGTCGTTCGGCCGTCCGCGCCAGGGCGCTCAACGCCGCAAAAGAACAGGCCCTGGAACGCAAACTCTGCAATTTTTTGATCACCTCTGAGCTGCGCGCGGCCGTGCGCGCCGCCTTTCGGTGCGCACTTTGCGCGGTGGAACGCGCAGTTTTGGCGGCGCCGACCGTGTGGGCAGGGTGTCCCGCTGCAGGGGTCGTTCGGCCGTCCGCGCCAGGGCGCCCAACGCCGCAACAGAAAATGCCCTGGAACGCAAACTCTGCAATTTTTTGGTCACCCCCGAGCCGCCCCGAAGGCACTTTCAGTGTTCCTGCGGCGCGCGCGACCGTGCGCGGCGCCTTTCGGTGCGTATTTTGCGCGATTGAACGCGCAGTGTTGGCGGCGCCGACCGTGTCTGCAGAGTGTCCCGCTGCAGGGGTCGTTCGGCCGCCCGCGCCAGGGCGCCCAACGCAGCAAAAGAACAGGCCCTGGAACGCAAACTCTGCTATTTTTTGTCACCTCTGAGCTGCGCGCGGCCGTGCGCGCTTCCTTTCAGTGCGCACTTTGCGCGGTTAAACGCGCAGTGTTGGCGGCGCCGACCGTGTGGGGAGGGTGTCCCGCTGCAGGGGTCGTTCGGCCGTCCGCGCCAGGGCGCCCAACGCCGCAACAGAAAATGCTTGGAACGCAAACTCTGCAATTTTTTGGTCACCCCTGAGCCGCCCCGAAGGCACTTTCAGAGTCCCTGCGGCGCGCGCGACCGTGCGCGCGCCTTTCGGTGCGTATTTTGCGCGGTAGAACGCGCAGTGTTGGCGGCGCCGACCGTGTGGGCAGGGCGTCCCGCTGCAGGGGTCGTTCGGCCGTCCGCGCCAGGGCGCCCAACGCCGCAAAAGAACAGGCCCTGGAACGCAAACTCTGCCATTTTTTGGTCACCTCTGAGCTGCGAGCGGCCGTGCGCGCCGCCTTTCGGTGCGCACTTTGCGCGGTAGAACGCGCAGTTTTGGCGGGCGCCGACCGTGTGGGGCGGGCGTCCCGCTGCAGGGTCGTTCGGGGCCGTCCGCGCCAGGGCGCCAACGCGCAAAAGAACAGGCCTGGAAACGCAACTCTGCCATTTTTTGCGTCACCCTTTGAGCTGCGTCGCGGCCGTGCGCGCCGCCTTTCGGTGCGCACTTTTGCGCGTAAACGCGCAGTTTTTTTTGCGGCGCCGACGTGTGGGCAGGGCGTCCGCTGCAGGGGTCGTTCGCCGTCCGCGCCAGGGCGGGCCCAACGCCGCAACAGAAAACGCCCTGGAACGCAAACTCTGCAATTTTTTGGTCACCCCTGAGCCGCCCCGAAGGCACTTTCAGAGTCACTTCGGATGTGCTTGCGGGCAGCCCAGGAAAGCACCTGGGAGGTGCCTGCGGACAGCCTAGGCAAGGCACTTGGGAGGTGCCTGCGGGCGCTTGGGGAAGGCACTTGTGCAGTGCCTGCGGGCAGCCCAGGATAACACCTGGGAAGTGCCTGCGGGCAGCTTAGGAAAGGCACTTGGGAGGTGCCTGCGGGCGCCTGGGGAAGGCACTTGTGCAGTGCCTGCGTGCCGCCCAGGAAAGCACCTGGGAAGTGCCTGCGGGCAGCTCTCGGAAGGCACTTGAGAGGGCGTGTAGGCAGCCCAGGAAAGGCACTTCCGATGTGCCTGCGGGCCGCCCAGGCAAGGCACTTGGGAGGTGCCTGCTGCAGCCCAGGAAAGGCACTTGGGAGGTGCCTGCGGGCGCCTGGGGAAGGCACTGGTGCAGTGCCTGCGGGCGGTCCAGGAAAGGAACCTTGGAGGTGCCTGCGGGCAGCTCTGGGAAGGCACTTGTGAGGTGCCTGCGTGCGGCCCAAGCGCTCAGGAAAGGTACTTGGGATGTGCCTGCGAGCAGCCCAGGAAAGCACCTGGGAGGTGCCTGCGGGCGCCTGGGAGCAGCGCTGGGGAGGTGCTTGCAGGCAGCACAGGAAAGGCACTTCCGACGTGCCTGCGGGCCGCCCAGGAACGCACCTGGGAGGTGCCTGCGGGCGCCCCAGGAAAGCACCTGGGAGGTGCCTGCGGGCGCCTGGGGAAGGCACTGGTGCAGTGCCTGCGGGCGGCCCAGGCGCGAGGCCAGGGAAGGCACTTCGGATGTGCTTGCGGGCAGCCCAGGAAAGCACCTGGGAAGTGCCTGCGGGCAGCCTAGGCAAGGCACTTGGGAGGTGCCTGCGGACGCCTGGGGAAGGCACTTGTGCAGTGCCTGCGGGCGCACCAGGACAGCACCTGGGAGGTTCCTGCGGGCAGCCCAGGAAACGCACTTGGGAGGTGCCTGCGGGCGCCTGGGAAGGCACTTGTGCAGTGCCTGCGGGCCGCCCAGGAAAGCACCTGGGAGGTGCCTGCGGGCAGCTCTGGGAAGGCACCTGCGGGGGCGTGTAGGCAGCCCAGGAAAGGCACTTCCGATGTGCCTGCGGGCCGCCCAGGAAAAGGCACTTGGGAGGTGCCTGCGGCAGCCCAGGAAAGGCACTTTGGAGGTGCCTGCGGGCGCCTGGGGAAGGCACTTGTGCAGTGCCTGCGGGCTGCCCAGGAAATGCGCTTGGGAGGGGCCTGGCCGTGGCCGTGGCCGTGGCCGTGGCCGTGGCCGTGGCCGTGGCCGTGGCCGTGGCCGTGGCCGTGGCCGTGTCCGTGGCCGTGGCCGTGGCCGTGGCCGTGGCCGTGGCCGTTGCCGTGGCCGTGGCCGTGGCCGTGGCCGTGGCCGTGGCCGTGGCCGTGGCCGTGGCCGTGGCCGTGGCCGTGGCCTTGGCCGTGGCCGTGGCCGTGGCCGTGGCCGTGGCCGTGGCCGTGGCCGTGGCCGTGGCCGTGGCCGTGGCCGTGGCCGTGGCCGTGGGCTTGGTCGCCGTGGCCGTGGCCGTGGCCGTCGCCGTGGCCGTGCCCGTGGCCCTGCCCGTGGCCGTGGCCGCGGCAGTGCCCCTGGCCGTGGCCGTGGCCGTGGACGTGCCGTGGCCGTGGCCGTGGCCGTGGCCGTGGCCGTGGCCGTGGCCGTGGCCGTGGCCGTGGCCGTGGCCGTGGCCGTGCCGTGGCCGTGGCCTTGGCCGTGGCCGTGGCCGTGGCCGTGGCCGTGGCCGTGGCCGTGGCCGTGGCCGTGGCCGTGGCCGTGGCCGTGGCCGTGGCCGTGGCCGTGGCCGTGGCCGTGGCTGTGGCCGTGGCCGTGGCCGTGGCCGTGGCCGTGGCCGTGGCCGTGGCCGTGGCCGTGGCCGTGGCCGTGGCCGTGGCCGTGGCCGTGGCCGTGGCCGTGGCCGTGGCCGTGGCCGTGGCCGTGGCCGTGGCCTTGGCCGTGGCCGTGGCCGTGGCCGTGGCCGTCGCCGTGGCCGTGGCCGTGGCCCTGCCCGTGGCCCTGCCCGTGGCCGTGGCCGTGGCCGTGGCCGTGGCCGTGGCCGTGGCCGTGGCCGTGGCCGTGGCCGTGGCCGTGGCCGTGGCCGTGGCCGTGGCCGTGGCCGCTGCCGTGGCTGTGGCCGTGGCCGTGGGCGTGGCCTTGGCCGTGGCCGTGGCCGTGGCCGTGGCCGTGGCCGTGGCCGTGGCCTTGGTCGCCGTGGCCGTGGCCGTGGCCGTGGCCGTGGCCGTGGCCTTGGCCGTGGCCGTGGCCGTGGCCGTCGCCGTGGCCGTGCCCGTGGCCCTGCCCGTGGCCGTGGCCGCGGCAGTGCCCCTGGCCGTGGCCGTGGCCGTGGTCGTGCCGTGGCCGTGGCCGTGGCCGTGGCCGTGGCCGTGGCCGTGGCCGTGGCCGTGGCCGTGGCCGTGGCCGTGGCCGTGGCCGTGGCCGTGGCCTTGGCCGTGGCCGTGGCCGTGGCCGTGGCCGTGGCCGTGGCCTTGGCCGTGGCGTGGCCGTGGCCGTGGCCGTGGCCGTGGGTTGTCGTGGAATTGGCCGTGGCTGTGGCCGCTGTGGCCGTGTGCCGTGGCCGTGGGCCAGGAACCCAGGAAACGGCACTTGGGAGGTGCCAGCGGGGAGCTCAGGAACGGTACTTGGGAGGTGCCAGCGGGGAGCCCAGGAAATGCACTTTGGAGAGGGAATGCCTGGGAGGTGCTTGCTGGCGGCGGCACTTGGGAAGTGGTTGCCAGAAAAACTGCAAAGGTTAAGGGCTTCACCTGGTGCTTGTCTGGGGTCATGTTTAGGGTAGGGTTTGAGGTGTGGAGTCGGGTTTGGGGTTTAGGTTTTGCGGTGTCAGGTTATGGTTTTGAATTCAGCGGTTAGATTTCGGTTCGGGTTTGGT
>CAUYUJ010008817.1:15000-17500 GCA_963575745.1 Prorocentrum cordatum | reverse complement strand
GTGCAGGACGTGGCGCCCATGTCGCCATGTACGCGCGCAGCGACCATGTCGCCCACCAGTCGCCAATGTCGCCATCTCGCCGCCCATTGTCGCCCACGGCGCGAGCGCGCCTTTGCGCGGCGCCCGCGTTGGCTGAACGCGCGGTCTTTCGGTTTTGGCGGCGCCGACCGTTGTGGGTAGGGTGTCCCGCTTGAGGGGTCGTTCTCTCGGCCGTCCGCGCCAGCGCGCCCAACGCCGCAACCGAAAATGGCTTGGAACGCAAACTCTGCAATTTTTTTGTCACCCTGAGCCGCCCCGAAGGCACTTTCAGAGTCCCTGCGGCGCGCGCGACCGTGCGCGCCGCCTTTCGGTGCGTACTTTGCGCGGTTGAGCGCGCAGTTTTGGCGGCGCCGACCGTGTCTGCAGGGTGTCCCGCGGCAGGGGTCGTTCGGCCGTCCGCGCCAGGGCGCCCAACGCCGCAAAATAACAGGCCCTGGAACGCAAGCTCTGCCATTTTTGGGTCACCCCTGAGCCGCCCCGAAGGCACATTCAGAGTCCCTGCGGCGCGCGCGACCGTGCGCTGTGCCTTTGGGTGCGCACTTTGCGCGGTTGAGCGCGCAGTTTTGGCGGCGCCGACCGTGTGGGCAGGGTGTCACGCTGCAGGGGTCGTTCGGCCGTTCGCGCCAGGGCGCCCAACGCCGCAAAAGAAAATTGCCTGGTGCTGCGACTTGCGTATCCTGCAATTTTTGGTCTACACCACGAGGTGAAACCTGTCGCGCTCGGTCAGCCTTTCGGTGCGCACTTGCGCGGTTGAGCGCGCAGTTTGGCGGCACGCCGATTCCCCGTGGCAGGGGTCCCGCGCAGTCCGCGCAGGGGTTCGTTCGGCGGGCCCCCGGGTCCGCGCCAGGGAGCCCAACGCCGCAACAGAAAATGCATTGGAACGCAAACTCTGCAATTTTTTGGTCACCCCTGAGCCGCCCCGAAGGCACTTTCAGAGTCCCTGCGGCGCGCGCGACCGTGCGCTGTGCCTTTGGGTGCGCACTTTGCGCGGTTGAGCGCGCAGTTTTGGCGGCGCCGACCGTGTGGGCAGGGTGTCCCGCTGCTGGGGTCGTTCGGCCGTCCGCGCCAGGGCGCCCAACGCCGCAAAAGAACAGGTCCTGGAACGCAAACTCTGCAATTTTTTGGTCACCTGCTGAGAGCTGCGCGCGCCGTGCGCGCCGCCTTCTGCGTGCGCACTTTGCGCGGTGGAATACGCGCAGTCTTTGTCGGCCGCCGACCGTTTGGGCAGGGTGTCCCGCTGCAGGGGGTTCGTTCGGCCGTCGCGCCAGGGCGCCCAAACGCCGCAACAGAAAATGCCTGCGAACGCAAACTCTGCAATTTTTTGCGTCACCCCGAGCGCCCGAAGACTTCAGTGTTTTTCACGCGTAGCGCGCGCGGCCGTGCGCGCTTCCTTTCGGTGCGCACTTTGCGCGGTTAAACGCGCAGTGTTGGCGGCGCCGACCGTGTGGGCAGGTGTCCCGCTGCAGGGGTCGTTCGGCCGTCCGCGCCAGGGCGCCCAACGCCGCAACAGAAAACGCCCTGGAACGCAAACTCTGCTATGTTTTGTCACCTCTTGAAGATGGCGCGCGGCCGTGTGCGCGTCCTTTCGTGTTGCGCACCTTTGCCGCGGTTAAACGCGCAGTGACCGCCGCAGCCGACCGTTGTGGGCAGGGGTGTCGCCTGCAGGGGTCCTTCGGCCTGTCCGCGCCAGGGCGCCCCCCAACGCCGCAACAGAAAAAATGCATTGGAACGCAAACTCTGCAATTTTTTTGGTCACCCCTGAGCCGCCCCGAAGGCACTTTCAGAGTCCCTGCGGCGCGCGCGACCGTGCGCAGCGCCTTTGGGTGCGTATTTTGCGCGGTTGAACGCGCAGTGTTGGCGGCGCCGACCGTGTGGGCAGGGCGTCCCGCTGCAGGGGTCGTTCGGCCGTCCGCGCCAGGGCGCCCAACGCCGCAAACGATCAGGCCCTGGAACGCAAACTCTGCCATTTTTTGGTCACCTCTGAGCTGCGCGCGGCCGTGCGCGCCGCCTTGCGGTGCGCACTTTGCGCGGTTGAACGCGCAGTGTTGGCGGCGCCGACCGTGTGGGCAGGGCGTCCCGCTGCAGGGGTCGTTCGGCCGTCCGCGCCAGGGCGCCCAACGCCGCAACAGAAAATGCCATGGAACGCAAACTCTGCAATTTTTTGGTCACCCCTGAGCCGCCCCGAAGGCACTTTCAGAGTCCCTGCGGCGCGCGCGACCGTGCGCAGCGCCTTTGGGTGCGTATTTTGCGCGGTTGAACGCGCAGTGTTGGCGGCGCCGACCGTGTGGGCAGGGCGTCCCGCTGCAGGGGTCGTTCGGCCGTCCGCGCCAGGGCGCCCAACGCCGCAACAGAAAACGCCCTGGAACGCAAACTCTGCAAATTTTTGGTCACCCCTGAGCCGCCCCGAAGGCACTTTCAGAGTCACTTCGGATGTGCTTGCGGGCAGCCCAGGAAAGCACCT
>CAUYUJ010008817.1:0-10000 GCA_963575745.1 Prorocentrum cordatum | reverse complement strand
TCGAAAATGCGCAATTTCTGCTCCCGGCGTCCGGGAGGCCTCCCGGCGCCGAAATAGTATTTTCCAGGCTGGCGCGAAAAACAGCCATCTAATACACCATTTTGTTAATTTCGAAAATAATGATCTCCTGCCCTCAGCGTCAGGAGCCATCTCCGGAGGCCCGAGTCTTCCTTAATTGTTCTGCGCAGTCCCCGGTAGTCCCGGGCTACTCCAGGGTAGTCCCCGGGGATAGTACACGGATAGCGTCGGGATTAGTCTTGGGGCTAGTCCTGGGGCTAGTCCAGGGCTAGTCCGGGCTCAGTCCCCCGGGCTAGTACCGGGCTAGATCCCCGGGCTAGTTCGGGCGCAGTCCCGGGCTAGTAACGAAGTCCCCGGGCTAGTTTCCCGGGCTAGTCCCAGGCTAGTCCCGGGCTAGTCCCCGAGCTAGTTCCCCGGGCTTTAGTCCCGGGTTAGCTAGTCCCAGGGCTAGTCCCGGGTAGTCCCGGGCTAGTCCCGGGCTAGTCCCGGGCTAGTCCGGTCCAGTCTTCAAGCGTTTCAGACAAGTTTTGCGTCACGCCTTGTTGCGGTGACGCAAAATGGCATTCCAAGTTGCCGCAGAAAAACAACCATTTCTATACACATTTTTTTTTCGAAAATAGTGAATTTCTATTCGCGGTGTCCGGGAACCTTCCAGCGCCGAAAAATCGCATTCCAAGCTGGCGCCGAAAAACAACCATTCCAATACACATTTTTCTTTCGAAACTGTGTAATTTTTGCTCCCAGCGTCCGGTGTCCCGGCGCCGCAAAATCGCATGCCAGGCTGGCGCCGAAATACAGCCATTCTAATACACATTTTGTTTTCGAAAATACTGATTTTCTGCTCCGGGTGTCCGGGAGGCCTCCGGCGCCGAAAATCGCATTCCAAGCTGGCGCCGAGAAACAACCATTCCAATACACATTTCTCTTTCGAAAATGCGCAATTTCTGCTCCCGGCGTCCGGGAGGCCTCCCGGCGCCGAAATAGTATTTTCCAGGCTGGCGCCGAAAAACAGCCATTCTAATACACATTTTGCTTTCGAAAATAATGATTTCCTGCTCCAGCGTCCGGAGACCTCTTTGGCGAATTCTGAGTGCTATCTCCGAGCTATCTCTGAAGGACGCCACAGCTTGCGCCCTCGCTGTATCTCTTTGAAGGACGCCACAGTCAGCCTCTCGCTGTTCTTTTTCCGCTCGCTGCGGCCGCAACCCACGCCAGGCGTGCCTCGGGCGCTCCTGAGCGCTATCTCCGAGCTATCTTTGAAGGACGCCACAGTCGGCGCCTTCGCTGTTCTTTTGCGGCCGCTGCGGCCGCAACCCACGCCTGGCGTGCCTCGGGCGCTCCTGAGCGCTATCTCCGAGCTATCTTTGAAGGACGCCACAGTCGGCGCCTTCGTTGTCTCGCTTGGCGCTCGCTGCGGCCGCAACCCACGCCAGGCGTGCCTCGGGCGCTCCTGAGCGCCATCTCCGAGCTATCTTTGAAGGACGCCACACTCGGCGCCTTCGCTGTTCTATTTGCGGCCGCTGCGGCCGCAACCCACGCCAGGCGTGCCTCGGGCGCTCCTGGGCGCTCCTGAGCGCTATCTCCGAGGTATCTTTGAAGGACGCCACAGTCGGCGCCATCGCTGTCCCTTTGCGGTCGCAGCGGCCGCAAACCCACGCCAGGCGTGCCTCGGGCGCTCCTGGGCGCGCTATCTCCGAGCTATCTTTGAAGGACGCCACAGTCGGCGCTTTCGCAGTCGCCTTTGCGGCCGCTGCGGCCGCACACCAACGCCAGGCGTGCCTCGGGCGCTCCTGAGCGCTATCTCCGAGCTATCTTTGAAGGACGCCACAGTCGGCGCCTTCGCTATGCGGCTGCTGCGGCCGCAACCCACGCCACGCGTGCCTCGGGCGCTCCTCAGCGCTATTCCCGAGCTATCTTTGAAGGACGCCACAGTCGGCGCCTTTGCTGTAGTCTTTGCGCCCGCTGCGGCCGCAATCCACGCCACGCGTGCCTCGGGCGCTCCTCAGCGCTATCTCCGAGCTATCTTTGAAGGACGCCCTTTGAAGGACGCACAGTCGGCGCCTTCGCTGTCCCTTGCGGTCGCTGCGGCGCAAACCCACGACGTGGCGTGCCTCGGGCGCTCATAGTGAGCTATTTCTCCGAGCTATCTTGAAGGGCGCCACAGTCGGAGCCTCGCCTGTCCCATTTGCGGTCGCTGAGCAAACCCCACGCCATCCGTGCTCGGCGCTCCTGAAGCGCTATCTCCGAGCTATTTTTGACGGACGCTACAGCGGCGCCTTCGCTGTAGCCTCTTGCGGCCGCTGCGGCCGCAACCACGCCAGGCGTGCCTCGGGCGCTCCTAGCGCTAAACTCCGAGGCTATCTTTGAAGGACGCCACAGTCGCCCCCACCCCCCTCCCCGCCCCCCCCGCGCCTTTGCTGTAGTCTTTGCGCCCGCTGCGGCCGCAACCCACGCCAGGCGTGCCTCGGGCGCTCCTCAGCGCTATCTCCGAGCTATCTTTGAAGGACGCCACACGAGCTATCTTTGAAGGACGCTACAGTCGGCGCCTTCGCTGTAGACTTTGCGGCCGCTTCGGCCGCAACCCACGCCAGGCGTGCCTCGGGCGCTCCTCAGCGCTATCTCCGAGCTATCTTTGAAGGACGCCACAGTCGGCGCCTTTGCTGTAGTCTTTGCGCCCGCTGCGGCCGCAACCCACGCCTGGCGTGCTTCGGGCGCTCCTCAGCGCTATCTCCGAGCTATCTTTGAAGGACGCCACAGTCGGCGCCTTCGCTGTAGTCTTTTCGCCCGCTGCGGCCGCAACCCACGCCAGGCGTGCCTCGAGCGCTCCTCAGCGCTATCTCCGAGCAATCTTTGAAGGACGCCACAGTCGGCGCCTTTGCTGTAGTCTTTGCGCTTGCTGCGGCCGCAACCCACGCCAGGCGTGCTTCGGGCGCTCCTCAGCGCTATCTCCGAGCTATCTTTGAAGGACGCCACAGTCGGCGCCTTCGCTGTAGTCTTTGCGCCCGCTGCGGCCGCAACCCACCCCAGGCGTGCCTCTGGGAGCTCCTCAGCGATATCTCCGAGTATCTTTGAAGGACGCCATTCAGTCGGCCCCTTCGATGTTCTTTTTCCGCCTCGCTTGGCGGCCGCAACCCACGCGAGGCGTGCCTCGGCGCTTCCCTCCTGAGAGATATCTCCGAGCTACTTGAAGGACGCCACAGGTCGGCCGCCTCGCTGTCGCCTTTGCGGCCGCTGCGGCCGCAAACCCACGCCAGGCGTGCCTCGGGCGCTCCTGAGCGCTATCTCCGAGCTATCTTTGAAGGACGCCACAGTCGGCGCCTTCGCTGTCGCCTTTGCGGCCGCTGCGGCCGCAAACCCTCGCCAAACTACGGGGGGTGCCCCTCTCGTACGCATCACGTGCCTACCCCCCCCCGCCGCGCTTCGCACTTGTCTTGTCCGTTGTTCTTCGTGCCGTCCCTCGTCCCCGCGTCTCCTTTTCGCTCGGCGCGTTTAAGCGCCCTCCGCCTAACCGAGCCGCTGCGTACGTGTGTATCCTCCCCGGCCCGTCAGTTCCGCGACCCGTGTCTTTAGTCCCGTTTTCTTACACTTTTCCGCGTGTCCCGTCCCGTTATCCCACCCGTGCTCGGCCGCTACTGAGCGCTATCCTCCTATCTCCGAGCTATCTTTGAAGGGCGCCATAGTCGGCGCCTTCGCTGTAGCCTTTGCGCCCGCTGCGGCCGCAACCCACGCCAGGCGTGCCTCGGGCGCTCCTGAGCGCTATCTCCGAGCTATCTTTGAAGGCCGCCACAGTCGGCGCCTTCGCTGTCGCCTTTGCGGCCGCTGCGGCCGCAAACCCACGCCAGGCGTGCCTCGGGCGCTCCTGAGCGCTATCTCCGAGCTATCTTTGAAGGACGCCACAGTCGGCGCCTTCGATGTAATCTTTGCGCCCGCTGCGGCCGCAAACCACGCCATGCATGCCTCGGGCGCTCCTGAGCGCTATCTCCGAGCTATCTTTGAAGGACGCCACAGTCGGCGCCTTCGCTGTCGCCTTTGCGCCCGCTGCGGCCGTAACCCACGCCACGCGTGCCTCGGGCGCTCCTCAGCGCTATCTCCGAGCTATCTTTGAAGGACGCCACAGTCGGCGCCTTTGCTGAGTCTTTGCGCCCGCTGCGGCCGCAACCCACGCCAGGCGTGCTTCGGGCGCTCCTCAGCGCTATCTCCGAGCTATCTTTGAAGGACGCCACAGTCGGCGCTTTCGCTGTAGTCTTTGCGCCCGCTGCGGCCGCAACCCACGCCAGGCGTGCCTCGGGCGCTCCTGCGCGCTATCTCCGAGCTATCTTTGAAGGACGCCACAGTCGGCGCCTTCGCTGACGTCTTTGCGGCCGCAGCGGCCGCAAACCCACGCCAGGCGTGCCTCGGGCGCTCCTGAGCGCTATCTCCGAGCTATCTTTGAAGGACGCCACAGTCGGCGCCTTCGCTGTCGCCTTTGCGACCGCTGCGGCCGCAAACCCTCGCCAGGCGTGCCTCGGGCGCTCCTGAGCGCTATCTCCGAGCTATCTTTGAAGGACGCCACAGTCGGCGCCTTCGTTGTCTCGCTTTGCGCCCGCTGCGGCCGCAACCCACGCCAGGCGTGCCTCAAGCGCTCCTCAGCGCTATCTCCGAGCTATCTTTGAAGGACGCCACAGTCGGCGCCTTCGCTGTAGCCTTTGCGGCCGCTGCGGCCGCAACCCACGCCAGGCGTGCCTCGGGCGCTCGTCAGCGCTATCTCCGAGCTATCTTTGAAGGACGCCACAGTCGGCGCCTTCGCTGTCGCCTTTGCGGACGCTGCGGCCGCCGCCCACGCCAGGCGTGCCTCGGGCGCTCGTGAGCGCTATCTCCGAGCTATCTTTGAAGGACGCCACAGTCGGCGCCTTTGCTGTAGTCGGTGCGGCTGCTGCGGCCGTAACCCACGCCAGGCGTGCCTCGGGCGCTCCTCAGCGCTATCTCCGAGCTATCTTTGAAGGACGCCACAGTCGGCGCCTTTGCTGTAGTCTTTGCGGCCGCAGCAAGCACGCACGCCGCATTCATTTCTATGTGCATGCAGTGCATGTTTTACACACATCATATGTGATATACAATTGTGTTACACCTCTGGTTCCTGTCTCTTTACTTGGATCTGCGCCTCTCATTGTTAATATTTACTTCATTCTCTACGCTGCCAGGTGCCAATGAATTACAAGGCTGCTTTCTGTATTTGTGTATGCTTCTTTTGCACCGCAGGCTCGCAGGACCCCGTGGTTTACGTGTGTAACTCATTGTTGTGATCTCTCATTCGATTTGCTTCGATCTACATAGGTGTTCTATCCCCTGCTTAATGTGCTTTGCTTTGCCCCAGGCCAAACCAAATTTCCGAAGCAATGTTCTGTTTTCATTCACCTGTCTCCTGTGCTGTTGCTCTTCAGTGTGGTGCTTTTCGCAATGGCAGGAATGAGACTTGAGTTGTTTCGATGGAATCTACCAGCGCACAGCCATTCCAATCATGTGATTGCTCCTTGGTGCTGGGGCCTTTGCTACCCATTTCAGTTTCGTTTTCTGTTGTCGTTCCTTGCAGTGTGCTTCGCATGCCATGGCGTTTTATTGCTACCACAGTGCCGTGCCCAGGTTTTTGCATCGACTACAACAAGTTCGTCGGAGCTTCCTTCTGCACACGTGTCCAGTGTCTGATGTTGAATAATGTTTATTCTGAGTGTCGTTCATTGCGCCCATCAGATTGCGCCAATCCAGCTCGCATGCGCTCATGGCCACATGTCAGTCGTGAGCCAGTCGTGCCAACTTTCCTCTGCAGGTATTCGTCTTGAGTGAAACGAGTGGGTCGTTCGTGTTCTCTGTTTCTTTCTCTCTATGCTAGCTTCTTGTGCTATCACAGTGCACCACAAGTAGCTCGTACACATATGCAAACATCTGTTTGAGAGACCCACGCGTGACGCCTTGTTGCGATGTGACAGCACTGCAAGAGTATGTCATGACTTGGTACGCAGCAACTGACAGCATGGACACACAGCCGAACGAATCTCAACAGGGAAGAAGCGTTTGTGTGTGTGGCAGTGTCGTCGAGGCTCAAGCTTTCAGCGATCACACAGTGGTGGTTCCAGAACGGTTTCTGGCCATGGCTTCCGCTGGCCTGCTCTCGCGTTCTTCGCCCAAGGGCAAGGGCAAGGGCAAGAACAAAGGCAGCCAGCAGGATATCTGGAAACAGAATGTACTTGTGTGCTGTGGGGTTGCCGGGATTGGCGCGAAGAGAATCGAAGCGCGCATCGAGCAACAGGGGCGCGAAGTAGCGACAACCATATGCGTACGATCGTGAGAATTAGCACGCAGGGACTCCATGAGCGCAGCGTGCGACAGAACCACGAAGTATGCACGCAGACTGAACTGGCCCGTGCCTTTCTTCTTGTAAGGATCCGTCCAAGCTGTACTCGGTGACTTCTTCGGAGTATGCTCTGCACCGCTTCGTGGCCATGTATCCGAACGTGGAGTCGGGCAAGCTGACACGAGCACTCTACGAGGGGGGCCCGCTGCTGGAGGACGCTTCGGGTGCTGATCTCCTCCAGGCTCATCAAATTGCCTTCAGCAATGGCGGCAAGCTCTTGGAGGAAACCCACAAGGCTGCATGTCTTTCTTGCCCTCTCATTCTCAGACCCTGCTGCTCCCTGCTCTTATTATTATATGCCGCGACAGGTTGCCGTCGGCGTCTCGGAGAGCGCCGCAACGCTCCTGGCGCTTCTCCGTGTCCTTCGTGAAGAAGAACAGGCTCCGATTTCTGTGTTGAATCTTTCTCTGGTGGCGCGTTTGCGCGCCACCCTGGAGCAGTTCGAGGCAGGCCTTCGCGTTCTGGACTTCAGTTGGGCTCTTGGGTGTGCTCGGCATTCGTATCATATCTATCTGAGTCAGACGGTCTCTGATACACGCTCGATCGATCAGGCTCTTTGTCGACAGGCTTCGTGGGTCGTTGCGTTCGGGGTTGATCGGATGATTCACAAGGAAGCAGGTCGTGTCCTCGGATCGACTCTCTGTCTACTCAGGCCTTGATCTTCCTCGCGGCGAGAGCGATCTTGCAGATGCGGTGGATCAGTGGCTCTCTCTCGGCGAAGCGCTGGCCCAGCCTCACTACCAACACCTTCTCCAATCACTGGCGAAAGTTGCTGTGTATCTTGCGGCGGGGAGCTACCGCGGCATGATCGCCGCGGCGTTCGGCGTTGATCCGCGCGTCACGCACGCCTGCGCTGTGCTCAGTGTCATGCCATCCTGATCGAGATCTGCACGTAGTCTTTCACGATCGGTCGATCGGTTCGGCCGAGGGTACAGATCATCGGAATGATCGAATCATCTCGTCGCCACGGCTGGAAAATCAAAGCTCGCTTGAGCGGCAGCTTCTGATAGAAAACATGTCCAACACGATCGGCGTGCCGAGTTCTCGTCGCTCTTGCTGGGCGCTGCTCGATACATGCAGCGTTGGGGAGCCAGCTAGGAATCTGTGTGATCGGCAACTAAGGCATCACGCCGCATCCCTCGCGCGAGACGCCCGAGTACACCGCCTGGAGCACGAACCAGGCCGATCCAAACCTGCTCCAGGCATGGCTCACCAGCGTGGTGCAGGCACGCTTTCGGGAGCTCCGTGGAGATACCAGCGTGCCCGCGCCGGCGCCGCCGACGGACAGGACCGCCGCGTTTGCCGCCTGGGCGGCGAGCGGCGCGGCGCCTGCAGTAGCTCCCTCGCCGCGGCGCCGCGTGTCTGCCGCAGGCATGAGCCCGGCGACGGCGGCGCCGAGTGCTGCCGCTCAGAGCCAGTCTCCTTTCCCGGCACCGCTCGCAGAGGCAGTGCCTAGCTTAGGCCAGGCGGCGGCCCCGCCCAGCGCTGAGCCTGACAATGAGCTGCCGGCGCCAGCGTCGTCAGCAGCAACAGCTGCTGACGAGCCTGACCCTGCTTCCTGCCAGCGGCGGCAGCGCCAGCTGGGCAAACTCGTTGCTGCCGCTGCTGCGCTTCTCGAACTGCAGCTTCCGCGAGGGCGGAAGCGCAAAGCGGAGTTGGCGACAAGCCTGGCTGCAGATTGGGAGAAATTCCAAAAGAAAGTTCATAGTTTCAACCAGCCAGGGGCTTGCACGCCCTACACTGTGCCGCGTGAAGTACGCGAGCACGTGGCCACTTTGCAAGCAGCGCTGCGTGGCTGAGGTGTCAGTGCTGCTGCTCTGCAGATCTCTCTCCGCAGGCTCCATCAGTTGTCTCTCTTCTCCTCTTCGGCCACTCCTCGCTGGCAGTGCACTGTCGCCGAGGCTTCTGTGAGCCTGCAAATGTGATCCCAGCATTGTGACTGGATGAGCCGCTGGCCAGCGCGGCGCAGCTTTCACCGACATCTATGAACACGCATTCTTTGTCTCGAAATGGTTCGCGTCTTTGTGTTTCTGTTATTATGAGATGGCGGCGGCAACCGACAGCGAAGGCAGCAGCATCACGAAAGCATATAGCGGCGGCAACCAGCATTGACGTTGCTCTTGCTTTTCCTTGCGCTTTCCCGCACCGCACCGCCAGGACACCAGACGGTCGACACCAAGGCAAGCTTGGCTCTCCTGTCGGGTTGTGTTCGTCGTCACATGTTGTCGCAGTAGCGCTGTTCTTTCATCTTGTCGTTCTTTCGTTTTCTTTTGACCCTGTGTCTCCACACCCATCCCGACCCATGTCCCGAGATACATGGTCCAGCGCCCAATGCCCCCGTAGCAAACTCTGGGAAGCTCTTCCAAACAAGTGTTACTAGTTGGTGTGGTCTCATGAGGTTGCATGAACTCTTCCCGCACACACTGCAAAGACAACTCACAGGGGACAACTTGGTGACACATGTATTTCCGCTTGTTGACAACATGTTCGGCATCTCTGTGTGTGGCACACTAGCACGCCAACAAAAGTAGATGTGGCAAGCTGCAAATCTCTTGGCCATCTGTCCGACGAGGGTGGCTTGCATGCGCTGCGCGATGCCCTCTTTGGTTGACACCAAACAAGTGTCGATGCTTGTTGCACTTCCCACCTCAAGGTTCG
The DNA here is from genome assembly GCA_963575745.1 of Prorocentrum cordatum. Classification (NCBI taxonomy): domain Eukaryota; class Dinophyceae; order Prorocentrales; family Prorocentraceae; genus Prorocentrum; species Prorocentrum cordatum. The sequence goes on along the minus strand of CAUYUJ010008817.1, from coordinate 936 downwards.
ATTGCTTTGTAGCTCATGGTTCCGCACACACTTTTTGCTTCGGGAATTAAGTTTGAAGGACAGTTGCCGTCTGGCGTTGTGCGCTGCGTCTTCTTGGATATGCTATGCTAATAATCTTCTGGCCTCTGGAGGCTACCCACACACCTGGAAGTGTTGTTGCGGCATATGCGAGTAACACTCTCTCACGAGCTCGTCCGTAGGGTTTTGGCTCGAACTGGTCCAGCACCATAGCTTTCAGTCGTGCCAGCCATGCCTTCGCGACGCCGCCTCGTGGGCTACGCGGGCAGCGACGCCACATCTGGTTCAGACACTCTGGAGTGTTTTCCAGTCTGCGGTGGCGACAATTCGCGTCGCAATCTGGGATGGTGGGTGAAGCACAGAGCCACGGACGAGTGTCCTGGGTGCGGGTCTCTTCGCAGTAACAAGCTGCAGAAGGCAGACCTCAATCGACAGCAGGTCAACACAGCTTCCACTTGTGCAGCCTGCACGCAGAGTCGGTACGTCGTGCCGCAGGCGAGCGCCATCCCGCTTGCACTGCAGGGGCTCCCGTCGGAGGTGATTTTTGCTCTGCGTCCCTGTGTCTTGCACCAAGGCGACGTGCACTGGTCGTCTGCTCAGGGCTATCGCTACACCACTGAAATATCTGGCATATCCTGGGCCGCCACGTCGGTGGAATCGAGAGTACGAGACGTCAAGGAGGAATACAGAGACATGGCAGCGAGGGCATTGACATTTTTGGAGAACTCTTCCGATCGGACCGTCTGGAGAAAACTGCGAGCAGAGCACCAGGGTTGGCTGAAGCGCAAGGATGGCAAGCGCACATGGGGCTGGAGTGCGCTATTCCGTCCAGCTCTTGAATGCTGCCTCTGGCCGCACCTGTACCCCGATTCCTGGGCCGATTGCCCCGCGGACCAGGCTGCGGACGATGAAGCTCCA
>CAUYUJ010008816.1:7500-37954 GCA_963575745.1 Prorocentrum cordatum | reverse complement strand
AGGACGCCGGCGGGGCAACTCATTGCCGAAAAACGAAGCATGACATATTTGGGTGCTACTTTGTACAATAATGGGCAGTTGGGTACCGAGCTAAACAAAAAGAATAGGGGCAACTTGGGCCGAATTTTCCAAATATGACAGAGCATGGAAACAAACTGCTTTGAGCAAACGGCGAAAACTGGATCTATTCCAAGCACTGGTCACATCCAAAATCATGTGATCACTGAACACGGAGTGGTTTAACAAAGCAGAAAGGCGAAGGCTGGATGGATTTCAAGCAAGATGCCTGCGACGAATACTACATATACCTCCCACCTTTCTTACGCGAGTACCGAATAGCAAAGTTCTGGAACAAGCTGGCCAAAAGCAGTACAGCGCGCAACTTCTTCAACAACAAACATTACTATTTGGCAAAATTGGCCGGGCTCCAGATACAGACTTTCTTCGGCAACTAACTTGTCAGCCCGGCACTGTTCTTTCAGCCGTGGATGCATACCCGAGGAGGAGAGGCAGGCCCAAACACGAATGGGCGAAATGCCTACACAAGGCTTTGGTTGCTCATCTTGGCCCGGAACATACTTGGGCGCAGCGCCTGCAGGACCCCATCGAGTGGCGAAGTATTTCTGAACACATTGCACACCATGATGATGAACCCGATCGCCAGTAGCACTCTGTTGATTACATACCTTGCATGTGATGCCCGGTGCCTTGGCGTCCTTTCTGCAGCCGTCGGCAGGATACGTTCCAAGCGAAGTCCGTATCATTCGCCGGCCGGTTGTCTTCCCTCCTTCCTCCTGCTCCTCCTCCTGCTGCCGCGCACGTTGTGTTCTATGCGACCGCCGTAGTGCCGCCGCTTCCGCAAAGCGGTGAGAATCGGCTGGCCTTGTCTTCTTTCGCCTACGCGCTCCAGCGTATGGCATGAGTGAGTGAGTGAGTGAGGATGTCCCTAGCGAAACGGCCAGAAAAATCGCGAACGCCGCCTTCAATTAATCGGCTCTGAGCTCTACTACCTCGGAGAGGTGCGTATGAGAATATACAAGTGGCACGTGTGTGTCCAGGCTCATACAAAAGAACTGAAGGGGCGTTTGAAGCAGGAGCGAAATGCAACAGCGACGCACTCGAGCGCAAGTGGGGTTGCCACACCTTGCGATGTGTGTACCAGGGCCCCCCAGGAAACCTCAGGAGGCCCGACTTGGATACCAGAAGAGGCTCCAGGAGGCCCCAGGATTGTGAGTGTTGTGTGTGGGTGTGTGTGTGTGTGATGTGTGCTCTGTGTTGTGAGTGCTTTTTGTGCGTTGTAGGTGTTGTGTGTGTGTGTTATGTTTGTCTAGCGTGTGATGTGCTGGGCGTGATTTGTGTCTCTGTGTGTGCATGTAGTTCTGAGGCCCCAGGCGGCCCCAGGAGGCCCCAGGCGGCCTCAGGAGGCCCCAGGAGACCCAAGGAGGCTTCAGGAGGCCCCACGAGGCTCCAGGAGGCCGCAGGAGGCCCCAGGAGGTTTCAGGAGACCCCCAGGAGGCTCCGAGGCGGGGTCTGGGGTACCAGAAGGTTCAGAAAGCCCCAGGAGGCCTCAGGAGGTTCCAGGAGGCCCCCAGGAGGCTCCGAGGCGGGGTCTGGGGTACCAGAGGGTACGTCGGGGCTCGATGTTGGGAGGATGTTTCAGGCGAAACCGCCATTATCTGAGAATCGGGGTCAAAATTATTGAGATTACGATGTGTTTTTGAAGGTTTGATGTTCAAATGTTGAAATTCCCACGTGTTGTTGGACCCTGACATCACGATCTGCGTGAGGTGTGCCACCGATTTTCAGAATTTCGAGGATGCCCCCAGCGGAACGGCCAGACAATTCGCGGACGCGGCGCCCTGCGTACGCATTAATCGCCTCTGAGCTCTTCTCCCTCGGAGAGGTGCGTATGATAATATATATATATATATGTGTGTGTGTGTGTGTCGCTCTCTCCCTCGCTCTCTCTCTCTCTCTCTTTCTCTCCCTCTCTCTTTTTGTTCTCTCTCTCTCTCTCTCTCTCTCTCCCTTTATGTATATATATGTGTATATCGCTGTATCGCTCTCTCTCTCTCTCTCTCTCGCTCTGTCTCCCTCTCTCTCTCTCTCTATATATTTCTCTCTCTCTCTCTCTCACATAATATTTCTTCATATATATATATATATAAGTACTAGTTATAATGATACTGTGTGTAAAAATATGTACACACATCAGAGAGAGGGGGCCGAACGGTCTTTCTGTGTCCCTGGGTGCGTGGCTGAAGTGGAAATCCGTGGTGAGGATTATGCGTGTTGCGCGGTTGGTGTTGTTGGTGTTGTTGTGATTGGTGGTGTTGCTGTTGTTGGTGCTGTTGTTGGTGGTGCTATTGGTGGTGGTGCTGTTGTTATTGGTGGTGTTGGTGGTGCTGCTGCTGTTGGTGGTGGTGTTGTTGTTGATGGTGTTGGTGCTGCTGTTGCTGTTGTTGGTGGTGTTGTTGGTGGTGTTGCTGCTGTTGTTGTTGGTCTTGTTGGTGGTGCTGCTGTTGTTTGATTGTTTGTTGGTGTGCTTGTTTGTGTGTTTGTTTGTTTGTTTGGTGGTTTGTTTGTTGGTTTGTTTGTTTGTTGTCGTCGTCCCCCCCGCGACCCACCCGCGACCCACCCCGCGACTCACCCCGCGACCCACCCCGCGACCCACCCCGCGACCCATCGGCGACCCACCCGTGACCCACCCGCTACCCACCCGCGACCCACCCCACGACCCATCCGCGACCCACCCGCGACCCCCCCGCGACCCACTCGCGACCCACCCCGCGACCCACCCGCGACCCACCCGCGACCCACCCGCGACCCACCGGCGACCGATCCACATTGGTTTGAAGAAAAATTCGGCGCCTGGTTTTATAAGTTGTGGAACTTTGGCGCCTGCGGCGGGCTTCTCACCGCCGACGTCCCCACCGCCCCCTCACTCGTATCCTCATCTGCGGGTTGCTACGTATATCTGTATGTGTGTGTGTGTCCCTCGCCCCCCTGGAAATATCCTCCTCCTCTTCCTCCATTATCCTCCTCCTCTTCCTCCTTCTCCGCCCCGGCACCCCAAGAGGCCTCAAAACGGCCCCCAAGAGGCCCCCGAGAGGCCTCCCAAGACATCCCAACGAGCCATGAGATTATCGTCATCATCCTTCTGACCCTCGTGCCCCTCCTCCTCCTCCTCCTCCCCCTCCTCCTTCTCCTCCTCGCTTGGTGGTAGTAGCGGTAGCTGTGGTCACACTGGTGGTGGAAGCGGCGGCAATAATCGCCACGGCGGTGGTCGTGGTGATACCGCGGTAGACGGGCCAAAATGGCGGGTTTTGAACAACCCTGAACCAAAGAGCCTTGCCATCTCTTGGGAAGCGGATGTGTTTTATTCCGCCGGCTTCCGCCAAGCTTCCGCCCGATTCCGCCCGCTTCCGCAAGCGGAGGCGGCCTCATTTTACTTCATTTTGCCAACGCAACACCCTCGAACATTCCATCGGATGTTTAGCGGTGGGCCCAGTTAAAAAACCTACCGTAAACACGGCGCAACCTCGTAACCACCCAGAGCACGAGATCGAGGGACTGAGGAGCGGGCACGGTCGCAGAACCCTATAGTCCCACGCTCGAGCACCCCCTCCCCTGAGGGGATGGCACAACGAGAGCGGCCGCCAAGATACCCTCTAGAATCTAGGCGGGCCATCATCAAAGCAACTGGACTAACTTCCACCAGAGTCAGAACCTCCAGAACCTCGAAGTCTGAAAAAGCTTCGGAGGTCTAAAGTGGGAGGCTGGGAAGGGCGTCATTTTACTTCCGCGGGCTTCCGCCGCCCTTCCGCCGCCTTCCGCCGAAGAGATGGCAACTCCTTCGATCCTCAAGGTGAGGCTCTTTCTCAAATGCCTCACATAGCGCTGAGCACCAGCCCAGCGCTGCCGCGTTAGTGCTGTCCGAGGGAGCTGACGGCACAGCTGGTCCAGCACCTCGCCACAGGCCGCCTCATCGACGTTGTGTTCCCAGGCCTCGTAATCACCCCCGCCTGAGGGGAATGGGCCCCACTTCACACGACCTCTGGCCGCCTCGGGGGAGCCATTCCCCACATCCTAAGTGGGGTTCTTCTTTTCTCTGGACGGCCGCGGGCCACCCAAACCCAGTCACGCACACACACACACACACACACACCATGATCATCATCCTCGGGCATTCCATGCGAGCCCGCTCGCGCGGAAGGGACCTCCCCTGTGCCCCCTAGGGGATCCCACCTAAAATTTGGAATTCCAACGGCTATCGGCATCAGCGAGCCCGCTCGCACGGAATGACCATCAGGGGCATTACATGCGAGCCCGCTCGCGCGGAAGGGACCTCCCCTGTGGCCCCCAGGGGGTCTCACCTAAAAGTTGGAATTCCAACGGCTATCGGGATCAGCGAGCCCGCTCGAACGGAATGACCCTCAGGGGCATTCCATGCGAGCCCGCTCGCGCGGAAGGGACCTCCCCTGTGGCCCCTAGGGGGTCCCACCTAAAAGTTGGAATTCCAACGGCTATCGGCAGCAGCGAGCCAGCTCGCACGGAACGACCCTCAGGGGCACTCCGTGCGAGCCCGCTCGCGCGGAAGGGACTTCCCCTGTGGCCCCTGGGGGGTCCCACCTAAAAATTGGAATTCCAACGGCTATCGGCAGCAGCGAGCCCGATCGCACGGAATGACCCTCAGGGGCATTCCACGCGAGCCCGCTCGCGCGGAAGGGACCTCCCCTGTGGCCCCTAGGGGGTCCCACCTAAAAGTTGGAATTCCAACGGCTATCGGCATCAGCGAGCCCGCTCGCACGGAATGACCCTCAGGGGCATTCCATGCGAGACCGCTCGCGCGGAAGGGACCTCCCCTGTGGCCCCTAGGGGGTCCCACCTAAAAGTTGGAATTCCAACGGCTATCGGCGTCAACGAGCCCGCTCGCACGGAACGACCCTCAGGGGCATTCCATGCGAGACAGCTCGCGCGGAAGGGACCTCCCCTGTGGCCCCTAGGGGGTCCCACCTAAGAGTTGGAATTCCAACGGCTATCGGCATCAGCGAGACCGCTCGCACGGAATGACCCTCAGGGGCATCCCATGCGAGCCCGCTCGCGCGGAGGAGGAGGAGGATGAGGAGGAGGTTTAGGAGAAGGAGGAGGAGGAGGAGGGAGGAGAAAGAGGAGGAGGAGGCAAGGATTTCAACCACGGTGCCGTCAGGAGGACGCGGTCGAAATGGACGCTGCTCAAGGCGGAGGAGGAGGGGGAGGAGGAGGAGGAGGAGGAGGAGGAGGAGGAGGAGGAGGAGAGAAAAAGAGGAGGGAGGAGGAGGAGGAGGAGGAGGAGACGTGAGGGATGAGGAGGAGGAGGACGAGGAGGAGGACGAGGAGGAGGAGGAGGAGGAGGAGGAGGAGGAGGAGGAGGAGGGGGGGAACCAGGAGGAGGTGGATGACGAGGAGGAGGAGGAGGAGGAGCAGGAGGAGGAGGAAGAGGAGCGAGCGGGGAGGAAGGTTTCAACCACGGCGGCGACGGGAGGAGGATGTTGAAACGAAAGCTGGTCGAGGAGGAGGAGGCGGAGGAGGATGAGGAGAAGGAGGAGGAGGAGAAAGAGGGGGAGGAAGCGGGGATTTCAACCACGGTGCCGTCAGGAGGACGCGGTTGAAATGGACGCTGCTCAAGGAGGAGGAGGAGGAGGAGGAGGAGGCGGAGGAGGAGGAGACGTGAGGGTGATGAGGAGGAGGAGGAGGAGCAGCAGGAGGATGACGAGGATAATGCCCTTGAGGGGTATTCCGCACGAGCCCGCACGCGCCGAATGGTCCTCATGGGGGTAGCAGGGGGAAGAGGAGGAGGTTTAGGAGAAGGAGGAGGAGGAGGAGGAGGAGGAGAAAGAGGAGGAGGAGGCGGGGATTTCAACCACGGTGCCGTCAGGAGGACGCGGTTGAAATGGACGCTGCTCAAGGCGGAGGAGGAGGAGGAGGAGGAGGAGGAGGAGGAGGAGGAGACGTGAGGAGGATGAGGAGGAGGACGACGAGGAGGAGGACGAGGAGGAGGAGGAAGAGGAGGAGGAGCATCATTCTGATAGTGTACACATTCCATACAAAATTAGGTTTTCATGTGGGGTCCATCCGTTGGAGTAATTGGTTGTTTCTTCGAGCCTGCTCTGGATAAGGGACATGAGCTGAGCACTCGCGGATGACGCTCCACTCAACACAGGCGTCGCGGCCAGCAGCGGGATCATCCGTCGATCCCTCCTCGCTTTCTGCATCATCCTATCCCCCATACCGTACATCGACAAAAAGTTGCACCACTGTTGTTGCGTATTGGCACCTATACTGCGTTGATCGTTTGTCTCCCCGTCCCCCCGATCTTGATATTGGGCGCATGGCGAAGAGCCCTTGGGCCGCCCGGGGATTCCCGACAACATGTTGCACCACCGAGCTGGTTCGACCAGCCTGGACTGAACCCAATATTATAAGGGTCGGGGAAGAGGGGGGGGGGGGGGGGGGGGGGGGCAAATTATCCTGGCGAAAGACCCAACCACATGCAGTTGATGGGTACCGCAATTGTGAATATCTTCTTCGGTGGAGCTCCCAATGGGGCCACGAAGCGCTGCACTGGGTGGGGGGAACGCATGCGGGCGGTAGCACTGGGACCGTCGGTGGAGCTCCCTATGGAGCCACGAAACGCTGTAGGGGACGCATGTGGGCGGTAGCACTGGGGCCGTCGGTGGAGCTCCCTACGGGGCGACGAAACGCTGTACTGGGTGGGGGGGAACGCATGCGGGCGGTAGCACTGTGACCTTCGGTTGAGCTCCCTATGGGGCCACGAAACGCTGTACTGGGTGCGGGGGACGCATGCGGGCGGTAGCACTGGGGCCGTCGGCGGAGCTCCCTATTGGGCCAGAAAGCGCTGTACTGGGTGGGGGGGACGCATGCGGGCGGTGAACTGGGGCCGTCGTTGGAGCTCCCTATGGGGCCACGAAGCGCTGCACAGTGGGTGGGGGGGACGCATGCGGGCGGTAGCACTGCGGCCGTCGGTGGAGCCCCCTCTGGGGCCACGAAACGCTGTACTGGGTGGGGGGGATGCATGCGGGCGGTAGACCTTGAACCTTCGGTGGTGCTCCCTCTGGGGCCACGAAACGTTGTACTGGGTGGGTGAAACGCAGGGAGGAGGAGGAGGAGGAGGAGGAGGAGGAGGAGGAGGAGAGGAGGAGGAGGAGGAAGGAGAGGAGGGAGGGAAGGAGGAGGGGAGGAGAAGGAGGAGGAGGAGGGGAGGAGGAGGGAGGAGGAGAGGGAGGGGGAGGAGGTGGTGGAGGAGGAGGAGGAGGAGGAGGAGGAGGGGAGGGGGAGGAGGAGGAGGAGGAGGAGGGGGAGGGGAGGGAGGAGGAGGAGGGAGGAGGGAGGAGGGAGGAGGAACGCGGGGACCGTCTCTCAAAACGAGGACCCAACACCACCGGATGGCGATGCAACTCATTGTCCGCGCCAGGCAGTGAACCTCTGAAACACAAGCCTTCCGAGGTCCTCGCGGACGTCTTAGCTCGGCGCTGGCGTCCCCTCTCTGGCGCGCGGAGCGCGCCAGCGGCGGCCACCAGGGGGGCACAGCGCCGGCCCAAGAAATCCCCACTGAACTCCGAAACTGCATACTTTTTATGGAGTCCTTCGTTGTTGTTCGGCCATCTCTCGTGGCCCTCCCTCACTCCTCCTCCTCCCTCCTCTCTCCTCCTCCTCCTCCTCCTCCTCCTTCCTCCTCCTCCTCTCCTCCCCCTCCTCCCCCCATTCCTCCTCCTCCTCATCCTCCTCTCCTCTCGTCTCCTCCTCCTCCTCCTCCTCCTCCTCCTCCTCCTCCTCCTCCTCCTCCTCCTCCTCCTCCTCATCGATCTCCTCTTCCTCCTCCTCACTCCCGCCTCCTTTGCACATCCTCTCCCCGGGCCCTCATGACCAGGACTCCGAGGCGAATCGAGCCGTGGCGGCGAGGGAAGGGCAGCAGCATCGGCATCTCTTCCTCGGACCTCACTCCATCCCATCCCATCCATCCCTCCCTCCCCCCCCATAGAGGCCTCTCAAGTGGGGTGCGAGCAGATTGGGTCGGGGGATCGCGCCGCATCGCCCATGCATCGCCCATACATCGCCGAAGCATCGGCGGCGCATCGGCGGCGCATCGGCGGCGCCGACAAGAAAATAAAGGCTCCGCATCGAGCCGCATCGGCGATGCGGCGAGATCCTCCGAGCCCACCCACCCCGACACCATCTGGGAGACCTGCTCTCGTCCCCCTGATCTTCTTATAATGCTTGGCCAGAAAAAAAACGCCCGCTAGGCAGCATGATACTGCGAGATGTCTGAGCGCACGCGCCGCCACCCTGGGGGGGACGACGCGCGAATCGTGCATAAGTATGGTTGGGTGATGCCAGATCCCTCCTATCCCTCCTATCCTTCCCTCCCTCCCTCCCTCCCTATCCCTCCCTCCCTCCTTACCCCTCCCTCCTGCGGGGACAGCAAGCGACCACAGTCACAACCGAAGTGTTCATGACGAGGCCAGTGGGTTCTGCCCCGAGGGGCCCTCCGTAACAATCCACTCAGGTGTGGTTGTGGTTTCCTGTTGTGCCCAGACTCCCTCCTCCTCCTCCTCCTCCTCCTCCCCTCCTCCTCCTCCTCCTCCTCCTCCTCCTCCTCCTCCTCCTCCTCCTCGTGCCACTCAGTGCCCCCAGCCCGAGCTCGGCCCGACCAGCGGCAGCAACAAGGGGCGTCGCCGACCGAGACCCGCGCCCAGCCGCCGCAGTCTGGGTGCGTGCAAGAGACGCCCTCGTCCGGGCACCAGCGATCCCTGCCGTGGGGCTCTCGTCGAGGGGGGAAGAGGGGGCAAGACAGGAAGACTCGGGGGCGTCCAAGCGGGGGGCGTCCGAGAGGTGTGTTCGCAAATCATGGCCCAAGGCATGCGAGCGGCCCAGGGGGGGGGCGGGGGCCAGGGAGCGCATTGAAATTAGAAGAGGCGCCATGCATGAAATTTGGGGAGACATCATGGCCCTGGCCATGATACCCACCCACCCCTGGTCGTCAGCCCCCAGATGGCCGCCCCCGAGAAAACCGAGCAGAGCAGAGCAGAGCAGAGCGCTAATTATGATCGCCAGGGCAGCGGGGCCTGGAAGGCCCGCGCAGGCGGGCTGGAGCCCCCATGTGCAGTGGTGAATGTTCTGGACCGGTAGTGTTGTGTTTTGTTCCATGAAGACAACCAGATCAAGAAATCCGCTGCCCCTCAGGGGGCTATCCCAGGCGCGCGATACACGGACAAGCGAGCGCAGCGAGACACGTGCATTGCAAGTCGTAGCAAAACATAGCGCCGCGATGAGACGAACTCAGTGGCAATCAGAGCGGTTGAGGCTGGGAGCATGCGGAGCGACCAACAAACAGATACCAAGACTCCGAGGAGGGAGTAGGAGGAGGGGGAGGAGAGAGGAGGAATGTGATAAAGCTTTGTGACTGCCTCCACCTATGATCCAGACGACCATTCACAGAACCGGGCACCACACCGCAGCAGGCCAGGAGCAGCAGTTCAGCACAGTACAGTGCCAGAGACAAAGTCACCAGTGCTTCCAGGCTGGTCCAGCTCGCGCCGTCTTGTACCAGTGTGAGCCATCGTTGGCATGTTCCTTCCAAGGACAAAAAGGGCAGAGGGGAGCCCAAGCTACTGCTACCGCTACTACCAGCTACCGCTACTACCACCAAGCGAGGAGGAGGAGGAAGAGGAGGAGGAGGAGCACGAGGCGGAAGAGGAGGAGCAGGAGCAGGAGCAGGAGGAGGAGGAGGAGGAGGAGCTTGTTCCTTCCAAGGACAAGAGGCCGGGGGAGGGGGGAGCCCAAGCTGGGCGCGCCCGCGCCCTCTCTGACATCCTACCCCTCACACCGATTCCTGCCCACTGCGCCGCCGACGGGTGGCACAGCGGGCACGGAACGCCCGAACCGAACTCATAATAGATTTAGGAGGAGGAGGAGGAGGAGGAGGAGGCAGAGGAGAAGGAGGAGGAGATAGCGGATGAGGAAGATGAGCAAGAGGAGGAGGAGGAGGAGGAGGAGGAGGAGAAGGAGGAGAAGGAAGGAGGAGGAGGAAGGAGGAGGAGGAGGAAGGAAGGAGGAGGAGGAGGGGGAACAGAAGCAGCAGAAGCAGGGGGAGCGGGAGGAGCGGGAGGACCATGGGAAGGCGGGGGGGGGAACGGAGAGGGGGAGAACGAGGAGGAAGAGAAGGATGATTGTGACAATGATGATGATGATGATGATGATGATGATGATCATGATGATGATGATGGTGATGATGGTGGTAACAGTAATGGTGGCGATAATAAAGGTGACCATCATGATGGTGATGGTCATGGTGATTGTGCTGATGATGATGATGATGGTGGTGATGGTGATGGTGATGGTGCTGACGATGATGATGATGATGATGGTGATGATGATGATGGTGGTGATGATGATGATGATGGTGGTATAGTGATGGTGATGGTGATGATGATGGTGAGGGTGTTGGTGATGGTGACGGTGACGGTGACTGTGATGGCGATGGTGAGATTGACGATGCTGATGAGCGGAGATGACCATGATAATGACGATGGTAATGGTGATGATGATGGTGGTGGTGATGCTGATGATACTGATGGTGATGATGATGGTGATGGCGATGATGATGGTGATGATGATGATGATGATGATGATGATGGTGGTGGTGGTAATAGTGGCGAGGCTAGTGATGGTAATGATGGTAATGTTGCTGATGGTGGTTATGATGAGGATGACAAGGATGGTGACGATGATGACAATGATGATGACGACGATGGTGATGGTGATGGTGATGGTGCTGGTGATGGTGATGGTGATGGTGATGGTGATGATGATGATGACGATGATGATGATAATGATGATGATGATGATACTGATGACGCTGATGATGCTGATGATAACACTAATAATGCTTATGATGATGACGATGATGACGGTGATGGTGATGGTGCTGGTGATGATGATGATGATGATGATGATGGTGGTGATGGTGATGGTGATGGTGATGGTGATGGAGCTAGTGATGATGATGCTGATGATGATGGTGGTGATGATGATGATGATGGTGGTATAGTGATGGTGATGGTGATGATGATGGTGAGGGTGATGGTGATGGTGATGGTGACGGTAATTGTGATGGCGATGGTGAGATTGACGATGCTGATGAGTGGAGATGACCATGATAATGACGATGGTGACGGTGATGATGATGCTGATGATGATGATGATGGTGTTGATGATGATGGTGATGGCGATGATGATGGTGATGATGATGGTGGTGGTGGTAATAGTGGCGATGCTAGTGATGGTATTGATGGTGATGTTGCTGATGGTGGTTATGATGAGAATGACAAGGATGGTGACGATGATGACAATGATGATGACGACCATGGTGATGGCGATGATGATGATGATGATGATGATGATGATGATGATGATGATGATGATGATGATGATGATGATGATGATGATGATGATGATGATGATACTGATGACGCTGATGATGATGCTGATGATAACACTAATAATGCGTATGATGACGGCGATGGTGATGGTCTTCATGATGACGATGATGATGATGGTGATGATGATGATGATGATGATGATGATGATAATGATGATGATGACGACGACGACGATGGTGATTTGTTCTTCCAAAAAGGGACTGGTGGCAATGACGAGTTAACAACCAATGACGTGCCCAGAATCGCAAAGCGCACACGGTTAAAAACGAAACGACCTGACACGCGTCTAAGCTCCGTGAGCCACCACGTAAACTCAAACGACAAGAGACTGAATAGGAGCAGAGGGGACGAGGCGGTCAGAACCGAAGACCTCGCGTGCCGACGAGGCTGAGGCATCTCCAATGTCCGGCCATGCTCTTGGAGCCCAACTCCAAGCGAACAAGATTCGCTAAAGCTGAAGGAGATTCGGGAGGAGGAAGAGGGAGGAGGGGAGGACTGAGGAGGAGGATGAATAGGAGGAGGAGACTCCGGCTGCTTCGTCTTCATGCAGCTGACCTTGCTCGCGACCACGCCATGGACGAGTTGGGCCACTTACACTCGGACCTCTAGGACCTTTCACCAGAACAGGCCACGCGCCGTCGGTATCGCAACCATCGCCTGCTCTCCCGCCTGGCGCCTGGACGCGGCTGCTCCCATTAGGCCCTGAGTGACCGCTCAGGCCACATCAGCACGGAGCCCATGCAAACCGCCCGCGCTCTGCGGGAGCACTGGTCACAGATCTTCCGTCGACGCAGTACCGACGGTGCGTTGCGACAGGCGTGGCTGGCCGACGAGTGGCGGCATGCCTCTGCGGAGCAGCGCCAGCACGTGCCGGGCGACGTGGTGCCGTTCGAGGTGCTTGACCGGGCGATCCGTTCGACTACGAACAGTTCTCCCGTGCCGGATGGCATTCCATTCTGGGCACGGCGCCAGTGAGGAGGCTTCGCGGCCCAGGCCCCTCTACGACGCTTTCCTGGCGATCGTTGGCCCTTCTGGTCTCGACCTCCTCGCGGCAGAGTGGGACTCGTTCCACGAGAGCTCGGTGGTGTTACCTAAGAAGCCGCCTGGCACCACGGCCGACGGTACTGATTCCTTCACGCCTGCGAACACGCGGCCCCTCAACCTAACGAACGCGGACAACCGCATCATCTCCATGACGGTTCGCGCGTGGATTGAAGCGGCGGTCGCACCTGGGATATCGGACTCCCAGCGAGGCTTCCTGCAAGGCCGCTCCACGCTGGCGAGTTTGATCGACGTGGAAGAGGCGATGTTGCACCACTCCCTGGAACCGGACTCGGCGGCAGCAGTGCTCTTCGATTTCGAAGCGGCCTTCCCGAGTGTCAGCCAGCAGTTCCTCATGGACGTGCTGGAGGCTCGCGATTGGCCGCCGTGGATTCTTACGTTGGTCCGGGCGCTCTACCGCAACAATCGGTGTCAGCTTGTTGTGCATGGGGCCGTCCTCGATGGCTCCGAGCTCACTGCAGGTGTTGGGCAAGGATGCCCCCTCTCGCCCCTCCTTTTCGCGGTGCTCTCGGATGTGCTTCTACCTCGACTCCCTCGTCTCCTCCCTGAAGCTCTGTCTCGCGCATACGCGGACGACTTGGCGATGATTCTTCCCCTAGGAGCGGAGGACGCCCCAATCCTGGAGCTCGCGTTCGACGACTACGACCGCTTAGCTGGCTTGCGCCTGCACCGAGGTAAAACGGTTTGGGTCCTGCTCTCTTTGGATCCTCTCGATCAGGTCAGGGCCCGTCTACACGCAGCGGCGCCGACATGGGGGGAGTTCGCCGTCCGCCGACACGCCACGTACCTGGGCTTCGTGGTGGGCCCTGAGAGAGGGAAGGTGTTGTGGAATAAGCCACTGGAGAAGTTCCTCTCCAGGGCCCGGGTGTGGCGCGACATCGAGTGCGGCATGTTTTACACTATCATGCCGTACAGGGTCTACAGTTTTCCGGTCCTGGGCTTCCTGCTACAACTGGACGCGGCACCGTCAAATTGGAAATGGCATGAGCAAATGGCGTGCTCGGTTGTTGTTCCCAGGGCCGCGCTCTTGGACCTCGCCAGCGGCCTTGAGGAATTTGGTTTCCCTGGGATTCCCGACGCAGCTGCCAGATGCATGTGTTACGGCGTTGGCAGCCAAATGCTGCGTTCACCGGTGGGAGGCCCGAGACGGTGGCGGATTGCAAATTTCACGCCGGATACGCGCGCTGCTCGCCTCGAAGCAGCGCTCGGACAAGTTGCTCCGGATCGCGACATGGCCCGACAGGTACGAGGGCCATTTCATCGCGAGTCTGCACAACGCTCATGGGCACTTAGAGTTACGCGCCGCTCGGGCGGGGTTGTCGGCCGAGACGTGGTTGCAAGGCTCCGCTGCGGAACCAGCACCTCGAGCACGGTGGCAACCACGGTGCCGGGAAGTCCTGACGACGCCAAGCCCTGGGAGCATCACCCTTCAGCTCTCCCGTTCCCTCTCCCGTTGTTCCCTTTCCCTTCTCCCTGGCCGCAGGGCACTGCAAGCAGAGGCGGTGCTGCGAGGGCTCGCAGCGCTCGTGCCCCCTCGGGCCTGGGCTGCCGTGCACAAAGCATCATGTAACGGTTGGTGCACGGGCCGCCGCTGTCAGCGCCGGACTCTTTGCCCCTCTGGATGTGGGCGGGGCGAGGACAGTCTGCAACATTTTTCGGTTTGCCCCCGCCTTGCCGAAATAGGGGCCCAGCACCTCCAGCTTCCTCTTCCTCCACCCACTGATCGACTCTCCAGTTTTCTCGTGCTGACGCCGGCTTTCACAGATAGCACCTCCGACGTGCTATCTGTGAAATCCGTGCTGTACGTATCTTGCATCCTCGGCTGCCCAGCACGGCACGACGGTTGATGCCTGCGGCGCTTGGTGGCAGTTCGGTCGCGAGGTGTGTGCAGCCCATCCACGTCTCGCGAGCATCGTGGCGGCAGCATGGCGCCCCTAGCTCCTAGATTTCAGCCGTTCCTGCCCTCCCTCCTCTCCTCGTCCTCTTCCTTCTCCCTCGAAGTCTGGCGCTCGGCTATCCGCGAGCCCCGCCAATGAGGTGGCTGTGCCCCGTCGCAGCTGGGCCGTGGCTGGGTGATTGCCACCTCGTTTGGGGGGCTCGGCCTGTGCGGGTGACTGCAGGACCGTTGCGTCGGGAATCCTGCGCCCCCACCTTTTCCTTTCCTGTTTCCTGTCTCTGGATGTTCGCCGAGTTTTAAGCCGCCAGAGAAACCGACCATTTTCAGTCAAAAGAGGTCGGTTTTCGTTTTTGGTGTTCTGTCGCTCTCTCTCTCTCTCTCTCTCTCGTTCCTCTTCCGTGCCTCCCGGAGGCAGAACGCTGGCTTGCCCTGCTGGGGTGGGCCTGCTTTCCCGCTCCTCTGCCTGTCTTGTCCTCGCTCCCCTCATTCCGCCACTCGGAGCTCGAGATCTGGTCCGCGGAGGGCTGGTAGCCGGCGCTGCGCGCATAACCTTGCAGCGGTTGCGGCTACGCCCCGCTCTTCATCCTTCCCTCGTCTCTGTTTCGGTCGTTCGTCTCTGCCTTCCCGCTCTGCTCCTCCCTCTACCTGCATGCCGCTGCTTATCATTACGCATGTGATAGCTGCCTGCTGCGGCCACCCAGCGCGCCACTGCGATGAGGCTCTGCTCACTGTTGCACGTTCGGTCAGATCTCGGAGGCGCGCAGCGGCTCGCCCATGGCAGGTTGGCTGGAGCGCTGCTCCCTGTGTGCTGGTTTGACGACGATGACGGTGATGAAGCGCTTCCCGACACGGCTCGTAAACCGTCAGCCTTGGTTACCGCTGGGAACTCGTAGAGCTTCCTCGTGCAATGCGGGCGCGGCAATCTCGCATTGCGCGCGCGAGGGCGCGGTCTCATGGAGGAGGACGTGGAGGAGAAGAAGGAGTGAGGAGAAAGCATCTCTGGAAAAAATAATAGAGTACGAATAGTTCCCTGGGCCCAGACCGAGCAGACATGGCACGGAAAAGCCTGCGAAGCCACGCGCGACCCCGACCTCCCAGGCCGCAGGAGAAGGCCTGCTGGCAAGCAGCGCAGCACGGCAGAGGGAAGCCACGGCCACGACGGGGAGAGGAAGGGGAGGGGAGGGGGAAGGGGAAAGGGGAAAGAGGGGGAGGGAGAGTGGGAGAGGGAAGGGGAGGAGGGGGGACGAGGTGGGGGGAGGGGGGGGGGGGGGAGGGGAGAGAGGGAGGAGGGGAGGAGGGGAGGAGGGGAGGAGGGGAGGAGGAGGGAGGAGGGGAGGAGAGGGAGGGGAGGAGGGGAGGAGTGGGAAGGCCACGACAGAGACTCCCTCCAGGCGTCGCTCCAACGCTCGACGGTGCACAGCTGTTGTTCGGCCCTGCGGGCCGAAGACCAAACGACGTACCACTCCCGGTGTCGAAGATCGACGACGCCTCTGGAGACGCCAACGTGGCACGGTGCATACGGGTCGTCCGCGGATGTTCGGCGGCGCGCCCAAGGGAAAGACAGGCTCAGAGCTTTCGGGCGTGTTCGCTGGTTCCCAGTGGTTCGCCAGCCTCGGGATGCGTGCCGTCGCCAGCGGCTGTGCGTCGCGGACAGAGTTCAGGGGGTGCGCAGATCGTCCCGAACGGCCACAGGAGAGCCGACGTATGACCTCAAAACGATCAAGCGTCCGAGAGGGGGCGGGCCTTCTCAGAAGGCTTTTTCCAAGTCCTCTTCCTCTCAGAAGGCCGGAGGGCTTCAGAGAGGCCCCGCCGCCTTCTGAGAAGGCTTGCCCCCTCGGCCCGCCGCCGAAGCATGGCACCTAGGGAAAGACAGCTGCCACAAGCTGCCACCCTTCTGGGCCCAGGGAGAGATCGGCCTCCGCGAGCGAGATCCCCACAGCCCTGGGGAGGTTGGGAGCTGTCACGTGCTAGCCCCCTTCTCGGCTCAAGGGGGAGAACTATCGCATGATCGCACCTTGTGCGCAGAGCCTTGCAAACTTGTGTGGCATGCTGTGCTTGGCCGTGCGCTGATGTGCTGCCGCGCCGTGGTATGAGTTGCCGACGGATACGCTCTCGTCTGCCATAGTGTCCAGTGTCCAGTGCTGCCCTATTCCATGCTCTGCCGTGCTGTACGCCTTCAACGTGTTGCTTCCAAGATTAAAACCGACTCAACTACGCCGAGAAAGAAAACACGCTGCCACATGTTACGGCATTGGTGCATGTTGCTTGATTGAATGTCATCGGATTGCACTGCCATGCAAATGCAAGGACTGCATTGCACTGCTTCCCTGGCGTTACACTGCCATGCAATACAGACAACGATGGGAACCGCGGACATTCCCGTCCAGGGGCGCCAGGCAATGCCGCCTCCGCTCATGCACAGTCGAAGTCGGGGCTCCTCGGGCCGAAGACTCACTGCAGAACGTTTCCCCAAGATGTTCTCTGCATGCTGCTCTGTACTCGTGTTCGGCCACCATGGGGTCCTCGCGGGCACCGGCCGGCAGGCTGGCTCGGCGCGATCGCGACCAACTCTGTGGATCCCGCTCCCTTGACACTGCCGGCTAGCTCAGCAGGGCCCAACAGTCCGCGACGACGCGAGGTCTGTTGGATCACCCACTGGCCGCCCGCGGGCATGCGGTATGTTGCCTCTTCCCCGCCTGCAGTAGGGGCTCGACCACAAGAAACCTTCCACGGGAAACCCAACCCTGAGACCCAGGGCACCATGGAGGCGAGCAAGGCGTTTCTTGGCAAGGATCTCCACTGCACGCTGCCGCGCCCGGGTCTGGCGCCGCCTGCGCCTCGCGCGCCAGTGCCGCTGCTGTGATCCAAAGTTCACCGCCTGGCCACACACCAGACTCCGCACCATCGCGCCTTCTCTCCGCGCCATGGCGCCGACCCACTGGAGAAGAGGACGTCCACCGTGGCGACCTCTGGCCCTACCATCGCTCGGACTTCCCTTCCCCGTGCATTCGTCGGTGTCGTGTGCGGTTCTCGTTGCCCGGTGACCCAGGATGATCCTCGATGGTCCTCGCCGGGAAAAAATGCCCACGTCCAAGTGGCCTAGACCGCGACGCGCGAAGCGCGATCCTCTTCGCGCTCCCGCGTGTGACCCAGATTCGAAGTGGACAGAACCCCATGTAGCAAAACATCCTTCGGTAACGTTGATCTGGGACCAGACCCGCCTTCGCGCCCCCGCGGGTGACCTACAGCCAAAAGTAGAATCAAGAAAAAATGAGTTAAGAAATCTGGGCCAGCTTCCCTCGGGCGGGTGGTAATGGGGGTGACCCAGATGGGGGGTGAAGAAAAGAGCCCTGAAGGGGCCCTCTAGGGCCCCTTTTGTGCAACAACTGGCTCCAAAAGGGGCCCCAAAAGACCCCTTTAAGGCTCTTCTCTTCGCCGCCCATTTGTGTCACCCCCCAGTACCACCCGCCCGATCCCCGGACGTTTCTTAAGACAGGCCTGGGGCAGTTTCTGTTGCTGGCGCTGGAGAGGGGCGAACGCGCCCAAGACACGGGATTCGCTTTCCAACTTCCCGGCGGACTGGCCGAGAAACGACGCCGGCCCGGTTTTGTTCGGGAGGAGGCTTCCGAATCAGAGGCTCGACTGCAGTTTCGAAGCGGACAGAACCCCCTTTAGCAAAACATCATTCGGTGAAATTGGCCTGGAACCAGACCTGGCGGGCGCAGGTCCGCAAACACTGCGGCCGCACAACACCCTTTCAGAGGGCAACTCGCTGCGATAGTTCGCTACTAATCGACTTGGCTTGGTAAGGGTCTTTGGGGGAACCAACTCCCTGGCCCGGTGAGCATTCTGACCCGAACTTCGAGTCGAATCCAGCCACGGCGGCCCAAAAAGGCAAAAACGAGGGAAGGGCAGCGGGATCGGCACCGCTTCCTCCTCTGAGGGGGGCGGTTCTGTCAACCTCCGATGCGGTCGGGAACGCCTGCTTAGTGTGTCACGGCGGCGACCCTGGCGGCGCGCCATGCCCTGCAAGCGCTGAGCGTGTCGCTCCGCTCCGCGGGGCGGGAGGCTGGGGAAAGCTCGGGACGCTGACACTCGGGGACTGGGACGTGGATGGCACGTCGCGCCGAAGCGCAGTACGCCAGAACGGGCCGCTCGGGCGTTGCTAGAAGCGCCCCTGGCCCAAGGTGCCCCCAGAATTTCCAAGGAGGCCCCGACGGCTTCCAGAGCACCCCTCACGAGGCTCAGAGGGCCCAAGGGGCACCAAAATCGAGCGGAAAGCTGGGGGCGCCTTGGGTTAGGGGCACCTTTAGCAACCCCCGAGCGGCACGACACGCTGAGGTAAAGTTCCTGACCGCAGGCTGCGGTCGGGCATGTCCCCCTACAGGCGGATCCTGGAAGCAAAATGAAACACGGCCCCCAACATAATCGTCCCGCTACTATTTGTTTGCCACTCTTGCAGATTCCCCCTTGTTTGAGCAGGGACCGACCGTCCCAGCATTCCTGTAGTCCTACTACGAAATGTTCTTAGAACCCAAATGTTCTAAGAACAAAAACAATGTTCTTAGAACCTAAGCCCGATGTGATAAAACAAGACAGCCCCGACCAGAAATGTTCTAAGAACAGCTCGTGGGAACCACAAAAGGCTCTTAGGACATTGCTTGGTAGGACTCTAGGCGAACCAGGACGCCTCGCCCCGGCTTGACCTGTGGAAGGACGTGCCCGCCGTCAGACCGGGGCGTGGACGGCCCGCCGCGCCGAAGCGCGGTCGCGCCACACACTGGCGGCACGACACGCGAAGCCAGAGCTCCGGGCCTCGCGGCGGCGGGCCCCCTTTGGGGGGGCGGGGAGGGGGAAGGCAGCGCGAGGGCGAGGGCCCTCTCGGGAGGACCTCGGGAGCCCCCCCCCCCCCGGCCCGGCCTCTCCCGAGCGGTGCTCCGAGGCTCTCCCCCGGCGGCGCGAGAAAACTTTCTCGGCGGGCGCGAGGGCTTCCGAGAGGAGGCCCGCCGCCGTCTGAGGAGGCCTTCTCCAGACGAGCGGCGCGCTCCACGACTCGCAGAGAGCAGCTGCTCGCACGGGTGGCCCGGATCCGCCGCGCCAGGCCTACGACGCAGATCACATCGAAGCGGGCACGGGTTTTTCGGGCGCTTGCGAGCAGGCACTCTGCGAGTCGTGGAACGCGCTCGGTGACTCTCCTGCTGACTCCCCCCCCCCTCTCGCTCGCCGCCGAGGGCCGCGGGCTCGCGCGCTCCTGACCTCCTCCCTCCCGCGAAGCGCGCGGCGCCGCCTGCCCTCGCAGGGGGAGAAAGCACGGGGGGCGAGGGCGGTGTGTGTGTGTGTTTTGTTCGCCGGCGCGGCTCGGCAGCACCCCCCCTTCGCAGGTCTTGGGTCGGGCGTGCCCCCCACGCAGGCTGATTGGAAGGGGCCCAGGGACACGCACATAAATAGACACGAATCACAGGATTCCCCCCTATTTTTCCAGATCTGTTGGATTCTCGTCTTCCCCCCCACGTCCCATATTCTCCCACCTTTTCCTGGGGATCGACGATTAATTGTGTCTGTGTGTGTGTTTTTCCCCTCGGGTTGATACTGCACGAAAAAATGTATTGAACAATACCGAAAATAGTCAAGCGAGCACGGAAAATCATCCCCAAATAATTTCTGATGTTCTTGAACATTCTTCGTGTTGAAGGACATGCCCGACTTCACCCTAACCAGTCCCTGCATTTCTCCTCCTCCTCCTCCTCCTCCTCCTCCTCCTCCTCCTCCTCCTCCTCCTCCTCCTCCTCCTCCTCCTCCCCCTGCTTCACCTCCTCCCGTTGCCCCTCACCCACCTCCTCCTCCTCCTCCTCCTCCCCCTCCTCCTCTTCCTCATCCCTCCCTCCTCTTCCTCCTCCTCTCCTCCTCCTCCTCCTCCTCCTCCTCCTCCTCCCCTCCTCTTCTTCTCATCAATATTATTACTCGTACGATTATTACTCTTAGTAATGTTAGTACTATTCTTATTAGCATGAGCATTGTTAGTGCCATTACTCGAATTATCAGTCGTAGTGTTGTGCGTGTTATTCTTCTTTGTAATTTAAGTCGTATTCTTATTAGTATGATCATTAATATGATTAGTACTATTATGATTACTAGTACTATTAATAATAATATAACAATAATAATAATACTAATAATAATATAGTAGTAGTAGTAGTAGTAGTAGTAGTAGTAGTAGTAGTAGTAGTAGTAGTAGTAGTAGTAGTAGTAGTACTAGTAGTAGTAGTTCTAGTAGTACTAGTAGCAAATGTATAGTATTGGTATTCGTGTTATTAGCATTGGTATACTTAATATTCGGCTTCGCATGATTATTATTAGTATGATTCGCATTCGTATCATTATTAGTATGACTAGTATGAACATGCATAGTAGTCGTATTCGCATGATTCTTCCTAGTATGATTAGTTCGTTCGCCTTCGTAGTATCATTATTGTTAGTACTAGCATTAAGGTTATGAGTATTATTATTAGCAGTAGTAATATGGGTATGATTAGTCTCATTAGTATTCATAGCATTCGTCATAGTATCAGTATTATTGTTATGTGTATTAGTCTTGATCGTTGTCGTAGCATTCGCATGTTTATTCATACGATTCATAGCATCATTAAACGTCGTCTGATTCTTAGTAGTTGGTTTTATCGTTATGAGTACTATCATAATTCGTATTCGTAATATTAATACGATTCCCGCATCCACCTCCTCTTCCTCCTCCTCTTCCTCCTCCTCCTCCTCCTCCTCATCATCCTCCGCCTCCGCCTCCGCCTCCGCCTCCGCCTCCGCCTCCGCCTCCGCCTCCGCCTCCGCCTCCGCCTCCGCCTCCTCCTCCTCCTCCTCCTCCTCCTCCTCCTCCTCCTCTCCTCCTCCACCTCCGCTCCTCCTCCTCCTCCTTTTCCTCCTCCTCCCGCCTCCCTCCCTCCTCCCTCCTCCCTCCTCCCTCCTCCCTCCTCCCTCCTCCCTCACTCAGGCACGTGTCTGCATCTGTGTTTGCTGTGCCGGTGCGTCGTCCAGGCGCGGCTCCTGCTTGGAGGCGGCCAGGGGGCCTGAGCTGGGCGGGCCCCGAGAACATCGGCCAAGACGGCGGGATACGGGCAAATCCGCTCAAAATCGGCCTCCAGACTCTCCTCCTCCTCCTCCTCCTCCTCCTCCTCCTCCTCTCCTCCTCCTCCTCCTCCTCCTCCTCCCCCTCCTCCTCCTCCTCCTCCTCCTCCTCCTCCTCCTCCTCCTCCTCCTCCTAGCCGTTTCGGCACGAGCTCTTTCAGGGGCCCGTGCTTGTGTTCACGTACTTCGAAGCGGCTCGTGAACACGGGCCACTTCACAAGCGCACGGCGCCTCCCGCTGCAGTGTCCAGCAGTCGCGGATGGTGCCAAACCCGCCCGATGTCTTGCCTGGAGCCAAGACTCCACTGGAGTTGCAACTGCGGGTGCCCGGACAATTGGGCGTCCAGAGTCATATGCAGAGGCTGCGGCAAGGATGCCCCAGTGCGAGTCGTCCAGGCAGCTCGTAAGGCATCCGCGGCACTCAAGTCAGGATCAGTTCGTGGGCCTCGTGGTGCCTGGGCTCAAGGGCCGCCGCAGATCGGACCCAGCAGCAAGGAGCATATGCGCCTCATTCAAGAGCTCAGGGCTGAGGTTGCACAGTTGGCGGGCAAGCAGCCCCCAGCTCGGCCGCCATGGCAGTCCAGTTCCCCTTCGCCGCTGCGGGGCACAACGGGTGGATCGTCTGCCAAGCTCTCGTTCGCTGATGTGCTGCAGTTTCTCAAGGATGAGGGCGTCGACACGGCGAAGGTCGAAGAAGCAGAACAGGCAAAGAAGCAGGCTACGACAGTCAAGCAGCCCACGTCCAGGGCCGCGCACTGGAAGGTCGAGAACCTCCGCACCAAGCTCTCCAAGGCGGAGGTGCGTGCGGCGGCGTTGCGCAAGCAACAGGAGGATCTTCAGGCCGAGATCGCTGAGCTGGACAAGAGCGTCGACAAGCTCAAAGAGGACCTCGTTCAGGCTGAGCAGGCGCTCTTCCGTGTCCAAGCTGATGGCGATCCACTCAGAGCAGTCACGGCCACCCTGGACGAGGCCGTCGCCCAGTCTGATGAAGGTCAAGCTGCATTGGCCACCCTCCAGCGCCTGCAGGCCGAGGCCCAGGCCAAGAGGGCAGTGGCCAGCGGGCCTGATGCTGCAAGTGCCCCTCCTGGTCCTGCTACAGGCGGGGCGGGCAGCGGCGAGCACATTGCTGCCACGGCAGGAGACGGCGATGACATGGACATGGACTTGCTGGATGGCGAAGACTTCGATGAGCGCAGGGCAGCTTTTGACAAGGCCGCCCAGGAGCTCAAGGAGGCCAAAGGAGGAAGTCAGGAGCAGCTCGACGCCGCCAAGCGCAAATACCTCGAGGCTGCGGAGGCCATTGGGGTCAAGCGGGCTCGGTCGTGTTCCTGAGCTGGGCGCAGGAGTGGAGGGTCCTCCTCCAGACAGAGGTGTTATGGAGCTGTCCAGCTTGAATGACTTCCTGAGGTGCAACCTCCTGGACCATGACTGGGAGCAGGCCACGGGCTTCGCTGTGCCAGTCATGCGCGACGACCTGCTGTTCGACTCGATGCAGTTCCGCCATCGTGACGGAACTTTGATGGAGTTGGACGAGAAGGATTGGCCCGTGCTCGGTTCCGCTTTGGCGAGGAGTACGTCGTCGTATCGCTTGGGCAAGGGAGGGAGGGATTCAGCCCCTCGAAGTCACACTCCCTTGCCCGCATCGTCGATGGCTTCCAGTTCGAGCACGGCGACTTCGGCATCCTCGACGATCCCCCAACTGGCCCGCTCCTCGGGGTTGGGGGCAAGTGCAGTGCAGAGGCATACCCCCCAACTGGCCCGCTCCTCGGGGTTGGGGACATGGACAGCACAGAGGCTACCGCCCCAACTGGCCCGCTCCTCGGGGTTGGGGACATCTTCCAGCTGTGAGGCCAGTTCTTCGTCGTGGATGGCATGCGCGCCGACGCAGACGGCCACTGTGCCTACTCTTGGTTCCTCGCCCCCCGAGGGTGCGCACTGCTCAGCTCTGGCAGCAGGCCATCGGGGCGCCAGCGGGTACCGACCTTCGGCGGATGCCGCTGGCACGCACAGCGCAGCGTCCCCAGGCCAGGCTGCAGGAGAGCCAGAGGGCACCGACCGTCGGGGGAAGTCCTCGCCGCCTTGCGGCTTGCGAGTCGCTCACCCTCCTCCCCATGTTGAGCTGGATGCTCTATCGAAAATTGGTAAGTCAGGACCCGATGGAGGGCGGCGTGCAGCTGCCCCCGCGGTGGAGAAGAGCTTTGCGGCCAAGGAGGCGAGGCTCCAACCTCAGCCTGTGGCTGTCAGTAGGCTCGTCATCACAGGCATGAATGTCAATGCCTGGAACACGTTTGAATATGTGATGGAGTGGATAGCGGACGAGTCCAAGGCTGGTGGGGCCCAGTCTCTCCCACAGGTTTGCTGCTTACAAGAGACACGCATCAAGAGCGACACCAAGCAGGTCTCCGCGATGAGCTGGGGGCGTAGGCTTGGCTATCACTTTTCTTTTGGGAGGCTCATAGTACGGGGCCATCGCAGCAGCAGAGCAGCTCAGGTGTGGCAGTCGGAGTTTGCACATTGTTAGGCTCGACGCCAACGGCGACCACGATTTTTGAGGACTGTTCTAGCAGAGTGGTGGCCAGGATCGTCAATGCGGGGTTCCCAAAGGGCCTTGTCGTCATCAGCGTGTACTTTGTGACGGGCAAGGAGCTCTCAGGACCCAATCTGGACCTCCTGCAGACGGTCGGGGCTTACATAATGGCCCAAGAGAGGCCCTGGGTGCTCCAAGGGGACTTCAATTTCGAGCCCGAGGCGCTTCTGGGCTCTGGGTGGATACAGAAGGTTCGAGGAGTGTTGGTGGCTCCTGCTACCCCTACCTGCAGGACCGCCAACCCTCAGGAGGCCCAACAGGTACCCCAGAAGGACCCGCGTGGCACCTCGGACGACTGGGCCATCTCGGGTGGAGCAGCTGGGTCAGACCAAGCTGCAGATGACAGTAGGATCCTCGATTTCTTTGTGGTTGCGGAGATGTTGGCCTCGCGTCTGGAGGAGATCTCGGTCATGGACCAGGCTCCGCTCTACCCGCACGTGCCTGTCGTGTTAAAGCTAAAGGATCTGAGCCATACGTCGACGATCAACCAGCAAGTGCGCTTCAGAGCCTTCCCAATGGAGCTCATAGGTCCCATGCAGGCCCCAGTGGTGTACAATTGGTCTTGGGAAGTGGGTGCCTCAGCTGATCTCAACCACATGGTGAAGGAGTGGTTTGAGTTCTCGGAGAGGCGCCTGATCCAGATTCACGGGGTAGACCCTCAGTACTCCAGGGCGTTCGTGGGCAGGGCTGCTGGACCGAAATCAAAAGTTGTCTCCTTAGCTTCGGTTTGGGAAAAGGACCAAAGGCGCAGGTTTTCTCGATCGGCGACGGCTTGGATCTCTTATGTGGCACTGCGCAGGCGTACCTGTCAGACTCGCGTAGGCGAAGCAGGCCGTCAGGGCCGAATGCTCCTCGATCAGTGGTCTAGGGACCTGAAGGCCATGGTCGCCGACATGGGCCCGTTCGCTGCTGACGCCGAGCTCTCGCCCAGTTTTTTTGTGCACCTTCGCTGATGTCATCACCACGGGCGATGAGCCTGTCCACGATGCCCTGCATAAGATGGACGAGGAGGTGGACAGAAGGAGACGGGAGGACCCAAAGGTATCACTGAAGGAGTGGAGGACCTGGGCGGTTGAGAGTGTCAAAGGAGGAGGGAAGGCTGCTCATAAGTTTGCTAAGCAGAAGGCATCCAACGTCACTTCTCTTCTCGACGCCGAGGGCGTCCCTCAAGTAGGTGCTGGAGCACTGTCGGCTCTTCTAGACCAATGGGTGCCGCTGTGGTGTGTAGCGGGTAGGCAGGATAAGCACCCGCCCCAGTGGTCTGTCCCCGCTGATGAAGCCCAATTGGAACCTCTTGCCCTGGATCGGCTTCTGAGAGTTTGTCGTAAGTATGGTCCTGGCGCAGGCTTGGGGTGGGATGGTTTTCACCCAAGATGGGTTCTGAGCCTCACGGAAGAACATCAGCTAAGGCTTTTAGATATTCTGCAAAGGTTCGCGGACAGACCACAGGATCTTCTCGTCTTCTTGACCAACATGGTCTTCTTAGACAAGCCCGACGGCGGCGTGCGCCCCATCGGCCTCCTCTGCCTGGTGCTGCGCTTGCGGTCGCGACTCCGCCAGCCACACTGTCAGGCATGGGAGAAGAAGCATGCAGAGGCCTTCTATTGGGGCTCGGGGCCACACAATACCTGTGAGAGAGCTGGCTGGGTCCACAATCTCTTGGGAGGCTTTTGCAAGGAAGTTGGGTTTCAGAGTGGATCTGTCTTGGTCGACTTGAGCCGCTTCTATGAACACGTTAGGCACCTTGGTCTCAGAGCTGCGGGGCTCCAGTATGGGTTCCCCATCAAGGTCCTCAGAGGGTACTGTACTATCTATGCTGGATATAAAGCTCTGATGTACGGAGGTGCCGTATCGTCGGCCTACTTGGCGAATGCAGCTGCGGTGGCTGGATGCTCAGGAGCGACGACGCTGGCTAAGTTACTGTTGCTCCGTCCGCTACTTCTCACACAGCAAGGTAGGCCGAATTTATTCATCAGCAACGTTGTAGACGACGTGACATTACAGGCATGTGGTCGGCCAGTTCAGGTAGCTCAGGTGCTATCGAGTGCAGTCGCTCAGCTCTTCTCGTGCTTTGAGGAGCTCCACTTGCCTGTGAACATCAAGAAAACGAAGTACTTGTGCACTCGAGAGGTTCAGACCCATGTTGTGGGCTCCTGGTGCTTGCCTGGCACGTCTCGGGTCGAGCATGCGCGCAACCTCGGCACGGATGCGACGACGGGCTCACGACGACGTGTGGGAGTGCAGAGAGCGAGGTTCATCGATGCAGGTTCGCGCTCGAAGCGACTTCGTTTGCTGAGGGAGGCTGGGGCAGATGTGGCTCTTGTACAGAGAATGGGGGCCACGGCATCGGCCCTCTGGGGCAGTAGTGTCTTGGGAATATCGCCGACGGCCATGCATGGCCTAAGGCTGTCGGCGGCTCACGCTCTAGGACGTCATCCCAAAGGGGCCTCCCTGGGAATTCTGCTGCATTCGTTTCGTCTGGGAGAAATCGTCGACCCGTTAGTGGCCTATGTAGGCCATGTGGCCTTTCAATAGGCCACTGCGGTCTGGGACAGTTTTCCCAAGGTTCCGATTTTGAATGCGACGGCCGACGCGGCCATAGCTCGAGCCAATTCGAAAAAAGCACCCATGGCGGGGAGCTGCGACACCTGCGGATGTGGCAGTGCTCAGTCTTGCTCGTGTGGGCTGGACGTTTAAAGATTTTCGCACGGTCGAAACTGACCTCGGGCAGGTCTGGAATCTCTCGCAGATCGCGCCTGTGGAGTTTCGGTTGCAGGTCCGTGCGGCGGCAGTCAGAGCGTCGGACAGACAGGCGTTGATGCAGATAGGTGTTGAGCTCCAAGGGTACCCTCTTTTCTGGGATGCTGTGAGGCCCCTCCTCCGCTCCTCCTCCTCATCTTGGAGGCCCCAGCATCAGAGGGCCCTCAGGAGCCGAATGAGTAATGTGCACTGGCCTCAAGCTAGAGTGCACAGGCATGGGTATCACAGTTGCGGCAAGTGTAGGCTGTGTCAGGAGGAAGCGGGGACCCTTTTTCACAGACAATTTCGCTGCTCGGCTCACACTGTGTTCAGGAGGGACATGGTCTCGCCGCAGCTAGCCAGACGGGCGGCCCGCGTGCTCGAGGGAGGTGAGGAGCTGGCTGAGAGATTCGCGCGCGCGGTCTTTCCGTCGCCGCTGGCGCTCTTCCCTGCCCGGGAGCCTGAACAGACTGCGTTTTGGATTAATAGGCTTGAGACAGGCCGCCTCAGTGGTTTATTTTTTTCGGATGGGTCCGCTTCTTGGCCAGGGATTCCTGGGCTTTCGAGGGCTGGTTGGGCCTTAGTCCAGGCCGACCCCCTGGGCAATGTCATCTCGGCTTGTTACGGACCCGTCCCTTTCTCCCATGGGCCTCGCCAAACGGCCAAGGACAGGGAAGATTATGCAGTATACATGCTGGTTCAGTGTGCGATGGCGCCGATTGGTGTATACTGTGACTGCCAGGGAAGTCTGGATGTCCTCTGGGGCGGCCAAGGGGCGGGCGCCTCGGCTGGAGGGCCCAGGGCCCACCTGTGGGCTCCCTTCTGGTCCAGTTTTTTTCTCCAGGGGACTTCACGGCGTTTAAGACGGCAGCTCACTGCTCGATGTCGGACGTCCACAGTGGCAAGACGACCCTGTGGGAGAAGCGAGCCAATGACTCGGTAGACTCCTATGCAAAGATGGGCGCTGCTAAGCACCAGCTCTGCCAGCAGGACGTTGACTTGTACAGAGGTCTCAAGTGTCTTGTGAAAGAGTCGGCCAAGTGGGCTGCCCAGTTAGAGGTCCACCTGCAAGGCCAGGCAGAAAAGCGTTTGGACACAGTCGGCCTTGCAGCTTCGGAAAAGAGTGCTCCCGATGCTCACGAGTTGCCGCCTCAGCCTGAGCCAGAGATTGAAGAGTCTGTGGGCGGGGAGGGGGTGGACTTTGGGTCGGGAGGGACGGGCTGCTTAGACTGGGCCGACATGGCCACCTCAGCCTTCTTTCTGCAGGGCCACGCTCTCATGTGCTGTGTCATCGAGAGTCCCGCCCGTGCTGGTGTGCCTATCGTGTTCTGTGTGAAATGCGGGGCCTATTGCGAGGACTATAGGCCAGGCGACCTGCTAGCGGCAGGGTGCAACCACAGGCCTCGCTCCGCTCAGGTCAAACACCAACTGAAGAGAACTCGGGATGGCAGGCACCCCCACGGAAGGGCCTCGTCCAAGAATTTGGTTGTGACCCAGCCTCGAGGGCTCTCGGAGGCTGAGAGGGACCTCATGAGTGTTCGTTGCCTTGCCTCGCCTTCTCCTGCCGCAGGTCAGGCGGGCCGTCGGCCCAGGCTCGGCTACGCTTGCCGCCAGGCCGTGCTCGATGCATACGGCCTCCAGGAGAGCGACCTCGACATGGTCAGGTCGCTAGGCGAGGCGGCTCCCCGACCTGCCCAGGATCCCGAGGATGAGGATGCCTCGGATTCGGAGGGGGAGGTCTTCTAAGTTTTTTCTTTGACTTTAGGTCGCTCCACAACAACAACAACCTCCTCCTCCTCCTCCTCCTCCCCCTCCTCCTCGGCCTCCAGACTCTCCCAGGATCCATCTGGCTCAGTTGTTCACCCCGTATCCGTTTTTGACGGTCCTCCCTAAGCCGAGGACCTCGGACCCCTTCCCCTTTGCGTGCTGGCCGGAACCAGTGCTGGGCCACTTCAGACCCCCAGCCGACTCCGAAATACATCGTCTAAGCGCCCCATCTTGTGTGTTTGGTGACAGCGCACCTTCTGCAACAAACTCAGCTATGGACGCCCGAAATGTGCACGGAAAGGACAAGCACGATGCCCGACAACAACCGACAGCGGCCACTGTTGAGCAGCCGGCCTCCTGTCTCAAATGGACAAGGCACACAGCGGCACGGACAGCAAATCCTGTTCAACGTGGACAAGATGTGCCGTCAGTATTCGTCCACATCCTTTCCGCACTGAACATGTTTTAACCGATCCCCATCCCCACTGGCGCGGCCGCGGCCACGCTGGCCAACATGCCTCCTTAGATAGGTATACGGACTGCTCCCTTCGAACGTCGAGGCTATACACGTCCGAGGAGGAGGAGGAAAAGGACGAGGAGGAGGAGGAGGAGGAGGAGGGGGAGGAGGAGGACGAGGAGGAGCAGGAGGAGGAGAAGGAGGAGGAGGAGGAGGAGGAGGAGGAGGAGGAGGAGGAGGAGAAGGACGAGGACGAGGAGGAGGAGGAGGAGGAGGAGGAGGAGGAGGAGAAGGACGAGGACGAGGAGGAGGAGGAGGAGGAGGAGGAGGACGAGGAAGGAGGAGGAGGAGGAGGAGGAGGAGGAGGAGGAGGAGGAGGAGGAGGAGGGAGAGGAGGAGGAGGAGGAGGGGAGGAGGAGGAGGGGGAGGAGGAGGAGGGGGAGGAGGAGGAGGAGGAGGAGACCGGGGTGCTGAGATCACCGGGCTCAGGATGGGCCATGGGGCCAGGGATGGGCGAGGCGAGGCGCGCCAGCTGGCCAGGGAGGCCCACCCGCACGGGCCAGGGCGCGCGGGCCGCAACACTCGCGCGCCGCCCGGCTGCACGAGATGAGATCCAGATGTGCTCCCATGCTCCAGGGCTCCCAACTTCGCGCTTCGCGCTGCGCGAAGCACGAAGTGCGAATGACTTCGCGCTCTCGCGCCGCCTCCCAGGGGAGAAGAGGAGGATGGAGGAGGAGGCGGAGCCGAACCGCGAAGCGCGAAGCGCGAACAACTTCGAGCACTCGAGGGCGCCCTTGCATGCTCCATGCTCGTGTCGGCGGCGAGCGAAGGGTGGAAGAGCCAGGGAGAAGGCCGTCCCCGAAGGCGGGGGGGGGACTTCGCAGAAGCCCTCGCGCCTCCTGCGAGGGGCTTCCTCAGCCTTCGGGGAAGGCTCAGAGCACTCCTCCAGAAGGCGGTGGCACACCCGAGCCTCCTGAGAAGGCCCGCCCCTTCCCACTTCCCCCCCAGGGCCCGCCGCCGATCGTGGCATGGGGATGGGGGGTCGGTTCATGGCGAAACCACAGGGTACCGAGACCGCTACCCCCCGGACCTCTCCCAGGGTGCGTTCTGACCAGGATCTCGAGGCGAACCCAGCGGTGGCGACGGTGGCCGCCCAGGAGGCCCCCCAAAAAGGGGAAAACCGGGGCAGGCCAGCGGTATGGGCAGCGTTTCCTCCTCAGAGGTTGGATACCGACGCACCCATTTCGATCGTGCCCAATCGGCGGGGGCGCCGCGGGCGCGCGAGGAGCGGGCAGGCCGGCGCTCCGC
>CAUYUJ010008816.1:0-5000 GCA_963575745.1 Prorocentrum cordatum | reverse complement strand
ATTATGATTCGTACCATTAAGCATTCATTCATGGCGCGCTTCCTCGACGACGGCCTGTGAAGCCCGGCCTCGGGCCCTGGGGCCCGCAAGCATGGATCCGGGACGGAGACAGCTCTTCCGGGGCGACGGGGCGGGAGCTCGGGGGCTGCTGCCTGGAACGATCTGCTCGTCGGATCTCTGGGCACGCTACCAGGCCTGCGCAGGATCGAGTCGCAGAATCGGGTCGGATCGGGAACGGATCGGTTCGACAGCGGCTCGCGTCCCGAATCAGGCCCGAGGTCAGGTCGCCGCGCCCAGCTCTGGCTGGCCCTGGCCGATGCTGATGGACCGAACCGAATCGAACCGGAATCGCGGCCCCAACCGGCGAATCGAATCGCATCGAATCGGATCGTAGGCGGGCGGCCCTGGCTGTCTCCCACCCTCTTTTCGCCTCCTGGCTCCAAGCATCCACCACCGTGCAGCGAGGCCCCGAGTGGAGCGCCGTGAGATCCCCTCAGAGTCGTCAGCAGCGGACACCACAAACTCTGGGTGAAGGGCTGCAGGCCCCAGATCTGCGGCATGCTGGGGAGCTCCCCCGGGCTCCCCGCGTGACCTGCCAGAGGTCTCGGGAGCCTGGCCAGGGGCCTCGGCCTCGAGACGTGCCCAGTAAAGGCCGCGGGGGGGGGGTCACAGCAGGGGCTCGGCGCGCACACCGCGGCGGCCAGGGGGCTCGGTGTGCAGACGCCCCGCCTCTCGAGGTGGGACGCTTGGAGCACGCAGTCACGGGATGCCCTCGGCCAGGCCAGTCCATGCCAGCTTGCCCGAACTTTTTCCACAGACCTGCGATCGCCGGAAGAGCTGCTCGATGTTCGCATTGGACCTCTGCGTGGCCGCCAGGCTGGCGGGTGTCCCCGCACGACTGGCCCTGCGGCTGGCGTGGGGCACTTTCTCCGCTGAGGCCCGTGCGCCTGCACCCCGGCGACCGCACTCGGTGCCAAGGTCTGCGCCACGGGCCCCGTTGAGGGCTGTGCGCTGGGCCCCGCGATCTCGACGTCGAGCGCAGGCATCGGAAGGAAGCGAGCCTCTCTGCGCCGAGCTCCTCCGTCGAGACCCTGGGCTTCCTCGCCGACCACACGACGCGGTGCGCGCATCGGACCAAATCCAAAGTCCGCACTTGAGCCCTCTCGGGGGCCTCTGGGAAATTACCCTGTGACGTACCCAACCCATTTGTATCAATGGAAACGAGGAGTTGGCCGAAACTTGTATGGACAATCAAATTGATGTGTAAGCTACGTGGGAGGCGTCACTGTGCTGGGCCCCGCAAGCAGGCCTCGAAAGTGGCGACAGTTTCACAGAGCGCAGCCCCCCAGGGATGGCGAGGTCTAATTTGAATCTGCGTGTGGCGTCAGTGCTGGGCCCCCCAGCAGGCCTCGAAAGTGGCGACAGTTTCACAGATCGCAGCCCCCCAGGGATGGCGAGGTCTAATTTGAATCTGCGTGTGGGTACCCACTGCGCTGGGCCCCTCAGCAGCCCTCGAAAGTGGCGACAGTTTCACAGATCGCAGCCCCCCAGGGATGGCGAGGTCCAATTTGAATCTGCGGTGAGTCACTGTGCTGGGCCCCCCAGCAGGCCTCGAAAGTGGCGACAGTTTCACAGATCGCAGCCCCCCAGGGATGGCGAGGTCCAATTTGGATCGCCGTGGTACCCACTGTGCTGGGCCCCCCAGCAGCCCTCGAAAGTGGCGACAGTTTCACAGATCGCAGCCCCCCAGGGGATGGCGAGGTCAATTTGAGTCCGCCGTGAGTACCCACTGTGCTGGGCCCCCCAGCAGGCCTCGAAAGTGGCGACAGTTTCACAGATCGCAGCCCCCCAGGGATGGCGAGGTCCCATTTGAATCCGCCGCGAGTGCCCACTGTGCTGGGCCCCCCAGCAGCCCTCGAAAGTGGCGACAGTTTCACAGATCGCAGCCCCCCAGGGATGGCGAGGTCTATTTGAATCCCCGTGGGCGTCACTGTGCTGGGCCCCCCAGCAGGCCTCGAAAGTGGCGACAGTTTCACAGATCGCAGCCCCCCAGGGATGGCGAGGTCCCATTTGAATCCGCCGCGGGTGCACACTGTGCTGGGCCCCCCAGCAGGCCTCGAAAGTGGCGACAGTTTCACAGATCGCAGCCCCCCAGGGATGGCGAGGTCCCATTTGAATCCGCCGTGGGTACCCACTGTGCTGGGCCCCCCAGCAGCCCTCGAAAGTGGCGACAGTTTCACAGATCGCAGCCCCCCAGGGATGGCGAGGTCCCATTTGAATCCGCCGTGGGTGCCCACTGTGCTGGGCCCCCCAGCAGGCCTCGAAAGTGGCGACAGTTTCACAGATCGCAGCCCCCCAGGATGGCGAGGTCCCATTTGAATCCGCCGCGGGTGCCCACTGTGCTGGGCCCCCCAGCAGCCCTCGAAAGTGGCGACAGTTTCACAGATCGCAGCCCCCCAGGGATGGCGAGGTTCCCATTGAATCCGCCGCGAGTGCACACTGTGCTGGGCCCCCCAGCAGCCCTCGAAAGTGGCGACAGTTTCACAGATCGCAGCCCCCCAGGGATGGCGACGAGCGAAGCAAAAGGCAGGGGGGAAGAGGGAGCGGGAAGGCGCAAGCAGTGCTCCATTCAAAACGAAAACCCAACGCAGGAGGTTGGGATTACCCTGTGACGTACCCAACCCATTTGTATCATGGGAAACGAGGAGTTGGCCGAAACTTGCACGGACAATCAAATTGCAGGATCCGTTGTTTGATATGTAAGCTACTTGGGACACGCGCCAATGGAATAATGCGCAGGAGAACCATACAAGAACGAGGGGCGACAACTACAAGCTCGAAGAGGACATGGGGAGTCGGGAACGAAGAGCAGGAGAAAGACGTGCGGGAAGCCCACTGTGCTGGGCCCCCCCAGCAGGCCTCGAAAGTGGCGACGGTTTCACAGATCGCAACCCCCCAGGGGTGGCGAGGTCCCATTTGAATCCGCCGTGGGTACCAACTGTGCTGGGCCCCCCAGCAGCCCTCGAAAGTGGCGACAGTTTCGCAAATCGCAGCCCCCCAGGGATGGCGAGGTCTCATTTGAATCCGCCGTGGGTGCCCTCTGTGCTGGGCCCCCCAGCAGCCCTCAAAAGTGGCGACAGTTTCACAGATCGCAGCCCCCCAGGGATGGCGAGGTCCCATTTGAATCCGCCGCGGGTACCCACTGTGCTGGGCCCCCCAGCAGCCCTCGAAAGTGGCGACAGTTTCACAGATCGCAGCCCCCCAGGGAATGGCGAGGTCCATTTGAAAATCCGCCGTGGGGTACCCACTGTGCTGGGCCCCCAGCAGCCCTCGAAAGTGGCGACAGTTTCACAGATCGCAGCCCCCCAGGGATGGCGAGGTCCATTTGAATCCGCCGTGGGTGCCCACTGTGCTGGGCCCCCCAGCAGGCCCTCGAAAGTGGCGACAGTTTCACAAATCGCAGCCCCCAGGGATGGCGAGGTCCCATTCGAATCCGCCGCGGGTACCCACTGTGCTGGCCCCCCCAGCAGCCCTCGAAAGTGGCGACAGTTTCACAGATCGCAGCCCCCCAGGGATGGCGAGGTCCCATTTGAATCCGCCGTGGGTACCCACTGTGCTGGGCCCCCAGCAGCCCTCGAAAGTGGCGACAGTTTCACAGGTCGCAGCCCCCCAGGGCTGGCGAGGTTACATTTGAATCCGCCGCGGGTGCACACTGTGCTGGGCCCCCCAGCAGCCCTCGAAAGTGGCGACAGTTTCACAGATCGCAGCCCCCAAGGATGGCGAGGTCCCATTAGAATCCGCCGCGAGTGCACACTGTGCTGGGCCCCCCCCAGCAGCCCTCGAAAGTAGCGACAGTTTCGCAAATCGCAGCCCCCCAGGGATGGCGAGGTCTCATTTGAATCCGCCGTGGGTGCACACTGTGCTGGGCCCCCAGGCAGCCATCGGAAGGTTGGCCCCCCCCGAAAAAAAAAAAAAAAAACAGTTTCACATATCGCAGCCCCTCAAGGATGGCGAGGTCCAGTTTGAATCCGCCGTGTGTACCCACTGTGCTGGGCCCCCCAGCAGGCCTCGAAAGTGGCGACAGTTTCACAGATCGCAGCCCCCAAGGGATGGCGAGGTCTCGTTTGAATCTGCCCGTGGCCCTCACTGTGCTGGGCCCCCCAGCAGGCCTCGAAAATGGCGACAGTTTCACAGATCGCAGCCCCCCAGGGATGGCGAGGTTCCATTTGCATCCGCCGCGAGTGCACACTGTGCTGGGCCCCCCAGCAGCCCTCGAAAGTGGCGACAGTTTCACAGATCGCAGTCCCCCAGGGATGGCGAGGTCACATTTGAATCCGCCGCGAGTGCACACTGTGCTGGGCCCCCCAGCAGCCCTCGAAAGTGGCGACAGTTTCGCAGATCGCAGCCCCCCAGGGATGGCGACGAGCGAGGCAAAAGGCAGGGGGGAAGAGGGGGGCGGGAAGGCGCAAGCAGTGCTCTATTCAAAACGAAAACCCAACGCAGGAGGGTTGGGAAAAAAAGTCTGTGGAAAAAAACAGACACTGTGGAAAAACACACACACACACTGTGTCTGTGTTTTTTCCCACACACACACAGACACACACACACACACACACACACACACACACACTGTGTGTGTGTTTGTGTTTTGTGTCCCACAGTGTGTGTGTGTGTTTTGTGTGTGTGTTTTTTCCCACGGTGTGGGTGTGTGTTTGTGTGTGTGAATATGTGTGTGAATATGTGTGTGTGTTGTTCCCACAGTGTGTGTGTGTGTGTGTGTGCGTGTGCGTGTGCGTGTGCGTGTGCGTGTGCGTGTGCGTGTGCGTGTGCGTGTGCGTGTGCGTGTGCGTGTGCGTGTGCGTGTGCGTGTGCGTGTGCGTGTGCGTTTGCGTGTGCGTGTGCGTGTGCGTGTGCGTGTGCGTGTGCGTGTGCGTGTGCGTGTGCGTGTGCGTGTGCGTGCGCGTGCGCGTGCGCGTGCGCGTGCGCGTGCGCGTGCGCTG
>CAUYUJ010008815.1:30000-37968 GCA_963575745.1 Prorocentrum cordatum | reverse complement strand
CCAGAGGTTCGAGGAGATCGCGGACCCGGAGGAGGCGCGCAACTTCATGCGGCTGTTCCTGAAGGACGTGCGCCGGCCTCAGCTCAGGAGGGAAAACAGACACAACTAATCGTCGGTTCCCAGGAGAGTATGCGAAAATATGGGAAGTGGGGGGGAAGGCGAACATCCAAAGGATATGGGAAGGTATGGGGAATCCTGGGATTTTCTGTGTATTTATTAGCGTGTCCCTGGGCCCCTTCGTCAGCGGGGCCTCAGACCTCCTCGGGCAGTGAAAACGAAGGCATGACGGCGTTTTTGCTCCGCTGTTTTGGGCATCCTGGGAACCCACCTGTTGGTGCGCTCGCCTTGCACCTGCCTTGCACCTGGAACCCACCTGTCCTCGGCGGGCTAACCGCTTTGCTTTGCAGTTTTCGAGCGTGGTCCCCCCTCTTCCTCCCCCTCCTCTCCCTCCTCCTCCCCAGACCCCCGACGTCATGATTTTTTCATGACGTCGACCCCCAGAGGCTCCGCTATTTTGGTGCGCTCGCTGGGCCCCGGGATGGTCAAAAACAATTCGGAACGAAAAACCGGATCCATGGGAAGTTGTCCAGACCTCTTTGGATCCACGCATCGAACAAAGTCGAGGAGGAGGAGGAGGAGGAGGAGGAGGAGGAGGAGTCCGTAGCCATTTTGGCTCAAGGGCCATCGGGGGCCCAAACCGCCGCCGCCCTCCTGCGGCCCTCCGGGGCCACAGGGCTGGCGGCTTCGCGGGCTGGCCCCAGGCGCGCGCGTGCGTTCGCAGGTCCTGCCGACCGCGCCGCGATGGAGCCTCGTCATGTGGCACGGCCCTGGCAGGACGCTCATGGTGCCTCGCTCGGCACGCAGAGCGTGGAGCCTGTGAAGCAGCAGCAGCAACAGCAGAAGAACCCCTGGGCCCAACAGGTCCGCCTCGCGCGGAAAGCGCGCCAGGTGGCGACGCAGCGGGCAGCGAGCCATCAATTGCAGTCTCAACGTCAACTCATCTCCGATCTGCAGTGCCAATTGCGAGCGTGGCACCAGTGGTGGCAACAAGCGCATCATGAGCCTTTTTGGGGACAGCGCTGGATGCCAGAAGACATCAGCTACAGCGCCGAAGCGGACGACCCCTGCGGGAAAGGGCGGGCGTCGCCCCAGGCAGCTGGCGGAAGCAACGGCAGTGGCAGCAGCGGTCAAGAATCAAGAAACAATGGCAGGGGACGGCAGTGGCAGCAGCAGTCCAGAGTCAAGACTAAAGGAAGCAACGGCAGTGGCAGCAGCGGTGAAGAGTCAACACTCCAAGTGGACTCAGCCATGCGCGAGAGAAAGGAAGGCGAAGATAGAGCCCGACGCGATCATCTACGGTTCAGGGATCAGGGCAAGCTTGAGGCGACCTCGGGAATTGGCGCTAGGAATGGAGTACAGTCGTCATTAGCTGCAGGCGCGGCCGCCCGTGCGCGTGATGTGGCGCCAGCAACAGCGCCAGCGAAGCTGGAGGGCGATGACACAGGCCATCTGGAGGACAGAGCCCAGACGCCATCGCAAACACATCACTGTGAGAAGCAGGCGGTGAGGATGGAGCCCCTCACCAATAACCTAGCCGAGGACCCAGCCAACACGTGCGAGACGAAGGAAGGCGAAGATAGAGCCCGATGTGATCATCTACGATTCAGGGGTCAGGGCAAATGTGAAACGAGGGGCACGGCAGCGGCAGTGGCAGCGGGCAAGAGCGGCAACATCACTACGCCATCAGGTACAGGCGCTGTGCGAGAAGAGACGGCAGTGGAAGAGGACTTGCTTCGGGCCGTGCGAGAGCACACCATCAGCTGCAGCACGACGAAGTTGCAGCTGACGAATCAGCGCATTGGCGGCACCCAGGCGCGTGAGAAGATTGCCGTGGCAGCTGAGGTCATCGGAGCTGCGGCGAGATCGGGTGCGCAGTGGCGATCCGCAGCCCGCGCGGCACTAGAGGCGGCAGGCATCTGCGCGCCCAACGCGGCTGCTCTCGTCTCCATGGCCGCCGACGGCATCCCCATTCCAGCACGCATCGAGGCGATTTTCGCTGGTGTCGTAACCAGCGCCCACTGGTCCGCGGCCGACCAGGGCGACGCGTCCGAGCACGACGACGCCCGCGGCCAGCGCGCGACCAAGGATGACGCCGCCACCAGCCCCAGGACCACTCCTTCCAGGAGGACTCCGACGGCTACCACCACGAGTACAGCGGCGGCGCGAGGCAGCCTGCGAGAAGCAGCAGGCGGCGACCCGAGGCAGCCAGCGAGACGCAGGGTTTCGTTCGACCTGCGCAGCCACCTCGAGCGGCCCCAGGACCACTCTCACGGGGAGGACTCCGACGGCCGACTCGACGATAGCGACCCAGCGAGCCAGAACGACACAGAGAGCAACGCCACGGACAGCGAGTACGACGGCGAAACCACGTACACCGAGAACCACGACACCCCTGCAGGGCGAGGGGGTAGGCCCTACGACGACCCGCCCAGACCAGGAGGACGGCCCACTTGGGGGCCAAGCCTCCGCCCCGCTCCGACCGGAACCAGCAGCACGCCTACGGGAACCAGCAGCACACCTGCGGGAAACAGCAGCACACCAACGGGCACCAGCAGAGCATCGGGCACCAGCAGGCCTTCTTCAACCGCACTGGCGCCCACGGCGCCTCCCAGCACAACCACTTCCTCATCCTGGAGGGCGCCCACCTGAACGGCGAGTTCATCATCGCCGTCGCCCCCTCGGGTGGTGAGCGTGCCGCCTTCCTTAGGTGGAGGAGGCTGGCGGCCACCGAGGGGGGCAAGATCATCGTGTTCGGCTCCCACCGGGAGTACCTCTTCTGAGAGGGGGGGAGGAGGTGGCCCCCCCCTCGGGACGGCTGCGTCCGACAGGACATCGAGCCGATAGCGATAGCGATAGCGATAGCGATAGGAGGAGGAGGAGGAGGAGAGGAGGAGGCGCCCGATGGCTGGGTTGTGGGGCCGAGGAGGCCCACCACCTGTCCCGGTCAACGCACGGTGGAGACGGGGGCCCCCTCGTCGTTGCGGCTGGGCGCGGCTCGGAAAACGTGCCAGTCACGACCTTTGGTGGGTCCGGGGACAGACTTTGCGCGGAGTTTTTTTTTCGCCGCTCCCTCTTGGCAGATTTGCCCGGGCCCATTCATCTAGCGCAGGCACTGAGGGCGCTTCCAAGCCGCAGCCTCAGCTGCCACCCAGGGGCAACGCTAGGAGGGGTAGACACAGGGGGGGATGCATCGACCCCCGACCGCCCATTGATCGCCAGCAGGGGCCCGAGAGCGCCAACCTGCCCAGGAACATGCGGATTCACTATCGGAGGCGTGTCGCCGATCAATCGCCGATGTAGCGCCGATTCCAGGTCGACGTTTCCCCCCCCCTGTGCATGTCCCCCCTATCGTTGCCCCTCAGCCGCGCCCCTATCGTTGCCCTGTTACTGT
Organism: Prorocentrum cordatum; assembly: GCA_963575745.1. Taxonomy (NCBI): domain Eukaryota; class Dinophyceae; order Prorocentrales; family Prorocentraceae; genus Prorocentrum; species Prorocentrum cordatum. The sequence continues at coordinate 34,517 of CAUYUJ010008815.1, read as the reverse complement.
TAGAGGAGCAAGAGGTAGTGAGAATGATGCGTTCCTGCCTAGATTCTCACATGTTCCGCACAGTCTGCAGAGATGGGGGGTCGCCAGATATTCCCTGGAATGCCTGGAGCGCATCCTGAGCCAACCGCATCATGATATCATTCCCGTGCTCCCAGACCTCCGAAGTCATGGTTTTTGCGGCAAGTCCCGCCACTGTGCCAGTCCAGCATGCTGGTTGGCGACTATGCGAAGGGGGCACGGGAGGCCGTCACATGTTACACTTCGGGCCTCCTGGGAGGTTCTGGGAGCCTCTTGAGGGGTTCGTGGGGCCTCTTGGGGCCTCTGGGCAGCGCCTTGGGGGCGCCGCGGGAGCTCTTGGGGGCTCTTTGGGCCGCCTGGGGGCGCTCTTGAAGGGCCGTGTGGGCACCTTCAGAATCCACAACTCTTGGCATCGCTCGGACGTGTGCATCTTTCCCCACATGTTCAGTGGGGTTATGGCTCTCTTTTCTCCCTGCGTCCCACCCGCGTTTCCCTCGCACGCTCACCTCCCTCCCTCCTCCCTCCTCAGCTCTTCTTCGTCTCTCACCTCACCCGCGCGCAACACATGCACGGCACGTACATGAGACACGCGTCTACATGCAGCCGCACGCATGCACACACTCGCACACACACACACACACCATATAACACCAGTGCGCGCTTGGCGTGCCTACTGCATCATGCATCAGGACGTATGCGCCACATACTGGGCATCCACATGATACGCACGTCCGAATACAGCCGTATTCGCATCAGACATCACCCACATGGGGACACGCGTCCACATACAGCCGCACCCACACACACAAAGACACACGCAGGCACGCACGCACGCACGCACGCACGCACGCCCCCCCCCCCACACACAACACACACACACACAACACACCACACACACACCACAACACCACACACACACACACACCACACACACACACACACACACACACACAAACACGCACCACACACACACACACACACACACGCACACGCACACGCACACGCACACGCACACGCACACGCACACGCACACGCACACGCACACGCACACACGCACACGCACACGCACACGCACACGCACACGCACACGCACACGCACAGCACACACACACACATCCACACACGCCACACACACACACCGCGCATGCGCACAAGGCACACAAGACACAAGACACGCATGCAGTCACACGCGCACACACACACACACTACATACAACGCCAGTGCACGCCTTGCGCGCGCACTGCACCCAAGACGTATTATGCGCACGGTCGTCCAGGCACAGCACGCGTGCCACTTTCTCGACACCATACGGGGTGCGCAAGGGGTGGTCCCTCACCGTAGCCGCTATGCACGCCGGTCGTCCAGGCACAGCAGGCGTGGCAGTTTCTCGACACCGTAGGGGGTGCGCAGGGGTGGTCTCTCACCGTCGTCTCTATACGCCCCAGTCGTCCAGGCACAGCACGCGTGGCACTTTCTCGACACAATAAGGGGTGCGCAGGGGTTGGTCCTTCACCGCCGTTTCTTTTGGTCCCAGTCGTCCAGGCACAGCACGCGTGGCAGGTTCTCGACGCCATAGGGGGTGCGTAGGGGGTGGTCTCGCACCGCAGTCTCCACACGCCCCAGTCGTCCAGCCACAACAAGCGTGGCATTTTCTCGACACCATTGGGTGTGCGCCGGGGGTGGTCTCTCACCGCGGTCTCTATATAATCCCCAGTCGTCCAAGCACAGCAGGCGTGGCATTTTCTCGACGCCACAAAGGGTGCGCACGGGTTGGTCTCTAACCGCCGTCTCTATACGCCCCACTCGTCCAGGCACAGCAGGCGTGGCAGTTCCTCGACACCGTAAGGGGTGCGCAGGGGTTGGTCCCTCACCGCCGTCTCTATAGGCCCCAGTCGTCCAGGCACAGCACGCGTGGCACTTTCTCGACACCACTGGGGATGCGCAGGGGGGATCCCTCACCTGGGTCTCGATACGCTCAAGTCGTCCAAGCACAGCAGGCGTGGCATTTTCTCGACACCATTGGGTGTTCGCAGGGGGTGGTTTCTCACCGCGGTCTCTATACGCCCCAGTCGTCCAAGCACAGCACGCGTGGCACGTTCTCGACACCATATGGGCTGCGCAGGGGTTGGTCCCTCACCGCCGTGTCTATCGGCCCCAGTCGTCCAGGCACAACAGGCGTGGCACTTTCTCGACACCATAGGGGATGCGCCAGGGGATGGTCTCTCACCGCGGTTTCTACACGCTTCAGTCGTCCAAGCACAGCAGGCGTGGCACTTTCTCGACGCCATAGGGGTGCGCACGGGTTGGTCTCTCACCGCGGTCTCTATACGCCCGAATCGTCCAGGCACAGCAGGCGCCGCAGGAGGTGGTCTCTCACCTGGGTCTCTATACGCCCCAGTCCTCCAGGCAAAAGTCCTCGACACCATACGGGGTACGCAGTGGGTTGTCTCCCACCGTGGTCCCTACACGCCCCAGTTTTCCAGCCACAGCAGGCGTGGCAGTTTCTCGACGCCATAATTGGGGTGCGCATGGGGTAGTCTCTCACCGCTGTCCCGATACGCCCCGGTCGTCCACGCACAGCAGGCGTGGCACTTTCTCGACGCCACAGGGGTGTGCGAGGGGTGGCCTTTCACCGCGGTCTTTCTACGCCCCAGTCGTCCAGGCAGAGCAGGCGTGGCAGGTTCTCGACACCGTAAGGGGTGCGCAGGGGGGGGGGTCTTTCACCACGGTTCTATACGCCCCAGTCGTCCATGCACAGCAGGCGTGGCAGTTTCTCGACACCGCCGGGGATGCGCGGGGGGTGGTCTCTCACAGGCAGTCTTTGTACGCCTCAGTCGTCCATGCACAGCAGGCGTGGCACTTTCTCGACACCACTGGGGATGCGCGGGGGGTGGTCGCTCACCCCGCGGTGTCAGTCTCCCAACGCTTGACCACCAACGGTATCGCCGGGGCAACGGCCACCAGCATCGTTCTTGAATGCTCCACTCCAGATATCACCATTCCAGACATATAGGTATGCGGGGCTTCTCGGTCGCGTAATTTGTGCTTGTGTGTTGTGGCCAGGGCCATCGAGGAGCAACCTGGATCATCTGGCAGCAACAGACACGCGCGAAGCCTCAAAGTCCACGGGGAATGGGCGCCCGAGCGATGGCAGGGAGGAGGGCCGCGCCCTCGGTTCGTGCGCCGCCCTTCTCGGCGGAGCGCCAGCGAGGAGGCTCCGGCGGCGGGCGCGAGGGCACGGGGCTCGGAGAGAGCCCGGGGGGAGACGGCGGCGGAGGCAGAAGCGAGTCAGAGCCCCGAATCATCAGGGGTACCTCGGGTCAGGGTTAACTCGGGTTCCTTTTTCGGGAGTCCGAACCCGAGTTATCCCGGACCCGAGTTACCCCGGATAAGTCGGGCGTCCAGGGCCCCGAATCATCAGGGGTAACTCGGGTCAGGGCTAACTCGGGTTCCTTTTTCGGGAATCCAAACCCGAGTTACCCCGGACCCGAGTTACCCCGGATAACTCGGGCGCCCAAGCGAGGCATCCGCACGTTTGAAGGCTGAGGTTTCATGCGTTCGGCCACGCAGAGGACCGGGCGGGTGGTAATGGGAGATGACCTACATGGGGGGGTGGAAACAAGGGCCCTACAAACAGAACCTTTGGGGCCCCTCTCGGAGCCACCGGGGAGCCCCAAAGGGGCCGTAGAGGGCCCTTCAATGGCTCTTTTCTTCACCCACCCACCCATTCAGGTCACCACCATGACAACCTGCCCGAGTGGAGGGAGGAGGAGGAGGAGGAACATGAGGAGGCGGAGGAGAGGGAGGAGGAGGAGGAGGAGGAGGAGGAGGAGGAGGAGGAGGAGCAGCAACAGCAGCAGCAACAGCAACAACAGCAGAAACAGTAGCAGGAGGAGGAGGAGCAGCAGCAGCAGCAGCAGCAGCAGGACGAGGAGGAGGAGGAGGAGGAGGAGGAGGAGGAGAAGGAGGAGGAGGAGGAGGAGGAGGAGAAGCAGAAAGCAGGACGAGGAGGGGGGGATGGAGAGGAGGAGGAGGAGGAGAAGGAGGAGGAGGAGGAGGAGGAAAAGGAAGGTTTCAGGATCGAGGATGAGGAGCATGAGGAGGAGGACGAGGAGGAGGAGGAGGACGAGGAGGAGGAAAAAGACGATGAGGAGGAGGAGGAGCAGGAGCGAGGCTCGATGGTGCCAGCGTGTGGCTGGCAGCCCCGGTGGCGGTGGCGTGTGCCAGCGTGTGGCTGCCAGCGTGAGGGGCCGTGGCGTCGACATGTTTGGAGATGGAGGCTTTCTGGATTCGGCCACGCAGAGGAGGGAGGAGGAGGAGGAGGAGGAGGAGGAGGAGGAGGAGGAGGAGGAGGTAGAGGAGGAGGAGGAGGAGGAGGAGGATGGAGGAGAGAGCAGTAGAAGAGGAGAAGGAGGAGGAGGAGGAGGAGGGTTTCAGGAGGAGTAGGAGGAGGAGGATGAGGAGGATGAGGAGGAGGAGGGTTCGCATGTGGCTGACT
>CAUYUJ010008815.1:2500-25000 GCA_963575745.1 Prorocentrum cordatum | reverse complement strand
TCCTCCTCATCTTCATCGCGCGCGCTCAGGACGAGGGGGAGGAGGAGGCTGGGAAAGGCACACCGCACATCGGTAACAATACCGACGATGAATGACTAAGTAGTCGCCCTTTTCCGAGACGCTCGCGCAGACCTCTGGGCCTCCACGAGAGGGTCGACCCCATATTGCCCAGCCGCGGCGCACGGGCGCAGGACCCGTAGTGCCCCCAGGTCGGACCTCTCTTTCAACGTGGCCTTTGCGCGTATCCGTAAAGCCTCCTCCTCCTCCTCCTCCTCCTCCTCCTGTCCCCTCCTCCTCCTCCTCCTCCTCCTCCGCCTCCTCCTCCTCCTCGTCCAAGGAGGAGGCGGTCTCTTGCCACCGACATGTTCGAGCAAATGATACAATACGACATTGACCACGATAGTGACGAACCGCCGACTTTCGCGCAGGAGCGCCAACAAACCAACGGACACGATGGGGGCGTATCTCTCGCAGACGCATCATCCGTTGACGACTTCACCGCATACGCTACAATACAAGAAATCTAATATCATATTGCTTCAAAGAAGGCATCACGGTCATACCCAGCACCTACACGGACTAGGCCGTCGACCTGGTGTATTCCCAGACCGCGCACGGCACGGTCGTTACTTCGCCTTCAGCCATGGGACTAGAAGTAGATAGAAAAGCTTTATTCAAGCATATCTCCAAGCTAGCGACCATCCCACCCGGCAAGAAAGTACCGTACAACGATCCTGTGGTGTTCACCACCTTGACGTACAACGATCACGTATGGAGCAACCTCACAGAGATAGACAACAACGCCCTGGTCGAGCACATGAAGGGACATCACCCGGCAACAGGCCACCGAACCAATGATATCAACACCAACCAAACATCAAACCTTCAGGTCCTCGCAACCGCCAGCCGGATGCCACGCGACGTGGCAAGACAGGCAATAATACTACGACATCAACCACGACTACTACTCCACGGACCCACAGTATTGCTGAAGCTTCTCGATCAAGAACTACAGCAAGAAGCAGGCTAAGTCAAAACGATGATGGAGGACACACAGTGGGCGTACGGTTACCTACACATCCCGAGAAGTCGACCGAGCTGACATACATCTACGGGGTATGTCGGGCAGCTCGTACCGAACCCGACAAGTTCAAGCATGCAGTCAAAAAATGCGGTTACGACGCATTTACGACTACAGGCAGACCAAGCACATCAGGAACAACGGTTTCGTGCTCTCGGTCCGTACCGAAATACCGAAATTATGCCACCAATACCGAGTATGCCACCGCCTCCAGTCAAACCGAGTCTCATGTGCCTACTACGCCCACCTGGGGAAGCACCGCAAAGTTGGGGCGCATCCTACACGTTGGGCACGGGGCTCGATATGTATGACATGCAGTTATTAGTACCACACCTACGAGAGACGAGTCAAGCACCTCTGGACGGCCCCATCATACGCAGCACCATGGATTAATTACAGCGACGCAGCCTTTCAACGACGAGGAGATGGAGGACAACCGCGAAAACATTCGAGTGACTCAGCGAAGCGACATCAAGGCAGGCAGGCCACCAGACTATGCCCAGACCCCCTGCTCCAAGACCGACATTATCCCGACATGCGCCGAAGACAAGAATGCAGCCCACGACAGGATACCGCCGGTTGAGCTCCCAGCAGTCGATCCACACACCCGCCAGCCAATAATACCGCGACCCCTATGAGGACCCGTGCGATTCGTCCGGCACCTCTACAGCGAACACCAACAGTGAGGGAGGAGGCATGCAGGGGTGGATGGAACATCCCAACCGCCTCACAGTACCTAGCGACATCGCATACCACGCTACTGCTGGAGACTTGCAGCAATCGCGGCCGGCCCACCGCGCGAAGCCTGGAGCGCGGTAGGAACGAGAGACATACTTGGTGTCAAACGTAAACCTCGACCACTGCGGAACAGAGGCCGACCACGAGGGTTAAATTTCTCGACGGACAGGGAGAATGACCAGACAGACATTGGCAACCAACTCATGCGCGCCACAATGCTCACGTTGCGCGTCGCTCGCGCCACTGGGGCACCCGCCGTCGCGGGGCACCCCAGAACTGCCCGCGGCAGCAGGCAGGGGCCAAGCAGGTGCCAAGCAGCTGACTACTACCTGAGGTGCGACGCCTGCTACGCCAGCCCAAACGCACTTCGACCAGGGCACGATGGGACATGTGGCCCGCAAGCCCGCGAGCCTACCAGGGCGCGGGGTGCTCGGGCCATCTGCGCGCATACTCGCGAAACGAACAGATGTAGATGCAACCGCGGGCCCGGCGCTCATCCGCGGCTGCGCGGGCGAAACCTGGGCGGCGCATTGCGCGGCGCTGCAGCCGAGATCTACCCCGCCGAGCTCAACGACGCGTCAGCGGCGGCATTCTCTGAAGATATCAGGACGAGATGGGCGGCGACACCAACGACGGATGAGTGGTGCGTCGAGGGCGCCAACTCCTTTTTTCACGCGCCGCTCGACCCATACTTCGACTTCAAACGCGGCGCGGATTGCGCGGCCCATCGCCATTTCCCGTTGTCAGCCCACGGGGCCACATCAATATAGCAATCGAAGCACCGCGGTTTCTTTTCGTTGCATCATAGCGACTGACCGGGACAAGCCAGCCAATTGCGCGGCCCGATCGCATCGGGGCACGTTCCTTGATGGGCTCCACCTCAAACCAACCTCGAGCAGCTTCCACCAGGGGTTCTCGCGCGCCTCACTTGGGAGGGGGCCGCCTCCAGTCGACAATGCAACCGAGCGGGCGCGACCAGGATTCATCAGAAAGCACAGATCAAGTCGATCACCCCCCACCGCCCACCCCGCGGTCTGTCCCCCGCCCCCCGATCGATTTGCAAGCGCTGGTTCGATGGTGCAAACAATCGTTGAATGGAGTATTCCCCGGTCCAAGTGGTTCATTCCCCGGGCCCTCTTTCGGGCGCGCGAGGACTTCTTACTCGTCGCAGAGAGGTATCGTAGATGCTTCTGAGATGCATCCACGATGCCTCAAAGGGCATCTATGAGGCTTCTAAGAGGCATCCAAGAGACCTCTGAGAGGCCTGTCAGGAGCCTCCACGATGCCTCTAAGATGTCCTGGTCCACGCACGCGCCTCCAGCCGGCGGCGCCTCCTCCGCCCATGTGTTGAGCAGACGTGGATTGATTGGTTGATTGGTTGATTGATTGGGGACCTCCCAAACAAAACGCCCCGGGGCCTCCGGGGGCCCCCCGCTCGGGCGGCGCCCCTTGGCACTCCACCCGCGCTCGTCGGCGCTCCTCTCTCCTCCTCCGCGCTCGTCGGCGCTCCGCTCTCCACTCGGCACTACTACTAGTACTAGTAGTAGTCGTCGTCGTAGTAGTAGCAGTTGTAGTAGTTGTTGTTGTTGTCGCGCTTTTACTACCACGAGCACTGCTGGTATTACTACCAAGCCAACGACTACGCATCGTATCATTGTCATTATTGGTGCTGCTACTTATCGGTACTACAACTTGTATTCGTATTACGACTACTAGTACTACTACTACTACGACTAGTCACTGCACTTACGACTACCATCACTACTACGATTACTATTACCACTTCTACGATGTACTAGTTCTACTCCTACCACTACTACTACTACTACTACTACTACTACTATTACTACTACTACTACTACTACTACTACTACTACTACTACTACTACTACGACTACGACTACGACTACGACTACGACTACTACCACTACCACTACCCCTTCTAGTTTTACTTCGACACAAACGACTATACATATTAGAATTGTTATTGTTGCCGCTGCTTATGCTACCACTGCTACTGCTGCTACTATTACTACTACTACTACTACTACTACTACTACTACTACTGAGGATTTACTCTTACTATTACTACTACTACCACTAGTAGTAGTAGTAGTATCCTTACTACTACCCCGACTACTACTACTACGGCTACTATTTTGAAATATTAGTACCTCTACGACTACTACTACTACTACCACCACTACTACTACCACTACTAGTACTACTGACGCTACAACTACTGCAACTCCCACTACGACTACTACTACTACTACTACTACTACTACTACAACTACTACTACTACTACTACTACTACTACTACTACTACTACTACTACTACTACTACTACTACTACTACTACTACTACGACTTCCCAGCAGTTGGGTGATTTCCTGGTCATTTGTCCACGAACTTGCGCGGGCTCTCTAAGCTTTAAGGGGAATGATCTTGCTAGTCGCTTCTTGCATGAACGACGAACACATGCGCTTAGTACGAGCGAGGTCTCCCGGCCGCTGCTCGTTCCCACGGGCGGCTGGGAGGTGCCCCATGTAACCGGTGTCTAAACCATCGCTCCGGGGGATAGAGCACTGCCCCCCCCCCCCCCCTCCATGCCATCTGCAGACATATGGCTCAAGGAGCTGCGCGCCACCCGGCAGTGCCGGATGCCCGAGCAACGCAATTCGCCATGGGCCAGTCACTCACGGAGCCAGCCGTCGACCTCGCTGGGACAGATAGCTTGGCAGCGGGATCAACCCATGCATCGCCGTCATCGACGGCGAGATCTACAACCCCCCCCCCGTGATCACGTTCGCCAGCAAGGCCGAGGCCAGGGCCGCAGAGGGGCGCAAAGACCCGACAGCAAAGAACGCCGAACGAGCGCAGCAACTCCGACAGCGCGGCAGATGCGACATCGCCCCGAGCGCGGCTGCCGAGTGTTCCAGCTAGAGGGCCAGCCGAGGGTGCCACGCTGGCAGAATGTCCGATCCGGCACCGAACTTCTCGACACTGACCGCCCGGCGACAATCGACTCCACCCATTTTTTGCAGCGGCGGCCACGCGATCGCCAGACCGAGCACAGGAGGGACTGCAGTCAGAGACGCTGTCCAAGGTGCAAGTCCACGCGGCGCTGGAGGTCGGCCGGCCCCCGACCCGACCAACGCGCCCAGGGGTCGGATGAAGGCCCTCCGCCTCGCTGCTGCCCCCTCCTCGCCCACTTGGCCGCCGCCAACAGCGCCCGGAAGGGGGGCGCCGCTGAGAAGGCCGACGACGCGACGCGATGTTTTCTCGACAGGGGCCGCGCGGCCACCAGCGCGGACATCATGGGCCGCCACTGCGTAGCAAGACCGACCAACATGCCCCGCTACAGGACGGCGGAGGAGGCCAGGCCGGGGGGCGACGGCGCCGCGAACGACGCGCGCCGCCGAGCACAGATCGCCGCGCTTCCTTGGGGGCGGGCCAAGGAGACGGAGGAGAAACACCCGATGTTCCCAGTCCCGCCACAGACCGGCCCGCGCGGGGCGGAGATGTCAAACGTCGACCAGATCCACGAGGTCCTGACCACGCAGGTTCAAAAACGGGCTGACCTACAGGACGCCGAATGCAAGGCCATCTATGCGAAAACCCATGACGTATCATACATGTTCCACGCCACCGACGATGGCGGACACGCGCGGGGCCCGAGCGAGTCTCTGCTTCCCCATTTCTACTTGGCCAGTACCTCGGCAATTGGGAGCTCAGGCCAAGCGCCCCTGAACACATTTTTTACATTCGAAAATAACAATTCCCGCATGGCACTGCAGACGCGAGCTTGGCCCCGCGCTGCAGATGGAGAACCCGGCGGAGATCTGGCACCATCGGTAGAAGTCGCCGATCAAGAACATATATATATATATATACATATATGGGATTATCACGCTGGGCGCAGATCCCCCATCAACCGCATCAACGACGCGAACGAGAGGCGCGAGCTCCAGCCAGGCCCGCCGCCAAGAGGAAACCCGCAGTGGCCGATTATATCAGGGCCCAAGTGGCGCCTGGCAGCCGACGTCATCTACGAGGAGGGCATCGAATGTCACCGCGTCGGCGCCGACATGTCGCCACCCCCGCAGGCAATCACCACCGCGCGATCACCTCGTCCTGAGTCGGCGCCATGGGAAGAACCAGAGTTCACCATGGCACGCGGCATCGCAAAGACCCCGGTCGCCGACGCACGCGACCTGATGCCGCGCGTCTCTCCCGACGCGCGCAGGAGGCAGAGGCGGCTGGCCAACGCGAAGGCCGCCTACTGCGACGACATCGGGAACGAGTGCCAAGCGGGGCTCGAGCTACAGGGCTGCGTCGCGCGTGGACCGACCAGCGACGTCATTTCTTTCGCGCGCGATGCGCTGCTTGCGGGACAAGGCCGACCGAGAGGACAGCATCTACTACCATCGACCCGAGGTCGGTCACCCGGGCCATCAGCCAACCCGGCCCATTCGATCCCTGACCAATGTGGGCCCCCACCACCAAATTGCACCCCGCCGCCATTCCACGCGCCCAGCTACGCAACTCGGGACCGCATGCGCTAGCGCAAGCCCTTCAGCGGGCGGGCTACCCGAACGGACTGCCCGCTTTACCTAGCCGCTGGCTGCCCCTTCCGCGCCCCTGGATTGCCCGCTCGTGCGGAGGCGCGCAGCATGCGTGGAGCGCCCAGGGGCATTAGTTCAATGTGGAGACCAGGGAGCCCGCGCAGGACGCCCCAGGCAACTTGCTTCGGAGCCGAGAGCGGAAGGGAGCTTTATCCTCCGACAACGACGAGTGCATCTACGACGGCAACTGGAACGCCACGATTTACCCACCCATGGCCACTCGCGACCGCAGACAGCCACCACCAACGCCAGCTCCTCCGAGGCCACGGTCGTTATCGCCACATCATGTTCGCTCCTATTGCGACGACAGATCCGTTGTCGAATCGGTCATCACAAGGTGCCAGAACGACAAGCAGGTCAGGGTATACGTGCACCCCCCCAGGGATAACATGAATGACCTCAGCGACGGCGAAGTTGCAGAACTGGAGAGTTCTGCCGGCCCCAGTGGACGCCCGGCGAACTTACTCCAGGACAACCAAACGGACGACCTCGTTGCCCAGGACGGCGCGCTGCGGATCATTGCCGAGATCCAGGCGGCTCAGCTACAGCGCGCGACAGCCCGCCGCCCAGACGACCGCCTGTTCAAGAAGGCGACCCACCCACCAACAAAGGCATTCGCGCCCAGTCACCCAGGGACCTCAAGCAGCAGAGCTGGGCCAGCTACGCACCCCAACCAGGGCGCAAAAAGGTGGCCGCGCCAATGGCTGCAGCGCCAGCGCCGAATGCCAGCGGGCAGACGCTCCCCGCCGCGCGGTGAACCCGATGCAAGGCTCCACTGGCCACCGGCCCGCCCTAGAACTTCCGACAGCAGAGCGCAGCCAACGGCGGGGGCGGCATTCCGAGCAGACCTCTGCAATGCCAAGACGCGCCAGCCAGGCAACCACCCGTCGCGCCGCCCGCCCGAGGGCAGCGGATCAGCGACGGCTCACCACAGCGCTGGATGCCAGACGCCAACGCCACCTCGCAGGGCGCCGGCTGCCTGCAAGCATTCCCACTGGGCAACCGCCACCAGCCATGACATGTGGAGCTGACCAGAGTGACCGCCGCCAGGACATGATCGAGCGCCTAACCAACAGCATGAGCTGCATAAGCCACGGCCGCGAATCTGTCGCCTGCAAGATCCACGCCCGCAAGATGATCTCTGACTTCTACGCGGATATTAGGGGGGCCACGCTGATAAGGACCTCGGCGCGGACCCCGACGCCCGCCTCGAGTGCGACAAGGCTGTGAGCTACGGTAAGTCATCGCTCAAGTATGGCTTCTGCCACGAAGGACTACGAGAAGCACGTCCATTTCGCATGGCCAAGCGACAGACGCTGCTCGCCCACTTCGTCGAACACCAACTGGCAATCGCGCCCGCCTACCAGGACGACGACGAGTGCGACGACACATCTGCGCCACCCGCCGCGGTTGCGCAGCGACGCAGCATATTCGCGTTTATCTGGCATGCGGTGCACCCCGCGCGCGCGCCCAAATGCCGTTCCCAGTCGCGCGGTTCCAGAGCGCGGCCTCAGAGCAAGACCGCCGCGCGAGCATTAAAAATGATAGCCGAGGTGACCAACTCACAAGACCCTCGACCCAACGAAGCCGCGAGCGACCGATGTGACGCACAACCGCCCGCGCGGCAGCCACCAGCGAGCCGTGACCCTTACAGGCCTAACGCAAGCTGAAACACCAGCCCGCAATGCGATCCTCACTCCGACCCGCATAATCGCGATCTACCTACGCAGGTGCGCCCATTGCATGGCGAGGAACAGATTTTCAACTGCGCCCCCGACAGGGCCAACCAGCGGGGCGCAGCCCTCGCAGACTTCGAAGCATGGCACCAACGGCGCGCAGCCCGACAAGGGCGGCAATGCCGCGGCGGAGACCGGCCTGCTTCAGCACCGCGACCCTGGCCCGAAGGCGCAGCTACAGTTGGCGGATTGCAGCCACCAGCCGACGCCCAGGGATAATATCACGAGGATCACCGACCAAGGCACGGACGCGCCCACCGTCGACATCGGCCCAGTTGACCACCCTGTACAGCCAGAGGCGCTGACCCCCAGCCCGCAGGGTGAAGGCCATAGCGAGAAGCAGGTCCACAGCCGAAACAATGCCATTGCGACCGCTGTTGACGACGGATGCAGGCCGCGGCCATCGCTCAACGTCGCTCACCAGCAATGCCATGAAGAACACCCGCGCGACATCACTATGGCAGACCAGGAGACCACCCTTTGATCGCCCACTACCAGCGAGGTTTGCGCCTCTTGGCGGGGCTGGCCCTACAGCGGCCCATTAGCTCGCCGCGCTTCCTCATGCCTGAACTTGCACAATTGTGTTATCAAAATAAGCTTGTCCTATAGGAGTCCTAGCGCAAACCCTACTGTATGGTCCGTTGCTCCCCCGCTAATTCCTATGCCCCCCTAGTTTCTATGGTTTTGCCTATGCCTATGCCTATGCCTATGCCTATTCCCTAACTCCTATGCCTAAGCCTATGCCTATGCCCGTTTGCTTGCTTGCTTGCGCGCTTGCTTGTGCGCGCCTATGCCTATGTCTGTTTGCTTGCTTGCTTGTGCGCTTGCTTGTGCGTTTGCTTCTGCGCTTGCACGATTGCTTGCTTGTGCGCTTGCTTGCACGTTTGCTTGCACGTTTGCTTACTTGCTGAGCTGCGGATTCCAAGCATGCTTGGTTCCTCTGGTTCTTTCGTTTAATATATTTGGAGTCAACGCTGGCTGATATTTAAGCTTGGTCCACAACGAACAGGATACATCGCACCAGCAGCTGCCTTCCCATACCACATCTCGGCATTTTTCTTTCGCCAAGCGGCCCGCACTCACCGACGCGATCGGCAGCGGCACAGCTGTGCACTCGCAATCCACGCCCACCTTCTCCGACGGCAGCGAGGCGCGGGCGCCCGGGCGTCGCGGCACGCGGCGAGCGCGAGTGCATCGGCGACGGTATGCCGCGGGCCCCATCGGGGCATTTGCGCGCGCGAGCTATGCGACGTTCTCCGACGCGCGCGGGCCCCCGCGGGTCTATCTCGCCCACAAGTGATAGCAGTGGGCCTTTCGTGCCCCTCCGGGGCGCTGTCGCCCACAAAGCAGAGACATGTGACGCATCGAGGCTCCGCCAATTCCCAACCTTCACTCCTTCCTGGCTCGCCTTTTCGCACCCCCCTCCCCGCTTCCACTCGATATTCTCCCACCATCCATCTTCGGCATGGGGCAGGCACCTGGGCGGGGAATGGGCGCGCCCGCCGCGGGCCAGGCTGGGGCGGCTGCGGCCCCAGCGCAGCAAGCAGCAAGCCATGCTGCGCCATCAGCATGTCAGTTTCGTCCCAACCTCCACTCCCCGCTGCCAGTCCCACGCAGCCACGAACTCCATCGCCTGCCACGTAGCAGCGGGTGGGCGGGTTGGGATTCAGGCGGGGGGGGGCGCATCAACCGTCGCCGCGCCGCCGCCACGGAAGGCAGAAACCTTCCCCACGCACGGTGGGAAGTTTCCCCAAACGGCCCCTGCCTCCACGATCTGGGTACGCTACTCCTGCGTTGCAAAAAAGGTGCCAAGTGCAGGGCTACGGGTCTCTTCAGGAAATCTCCTATACGCAGGGGGAGGGGTTCTTCTGCTTTCCCACTTGGCGAGCGCGGATTGGCCCCGCAGCCCCAGTGGCCCATGCCTTTTTTGCTCCCGGTGGGAACTCCCAGGGCGGCCCCGAGGTCAAATTGCTCGGAATCCTACGCATGCTTGCAGGCGAGAGATCCCGCATCTGGCCTCTGGGGCGCCTTTGGGGGATTCCCACGAGCAGAGGGAGAGGCCCTTTGGGCCCTCCGACTCGGCGAGCATGGCTAGGGAACGCCACCGCTCATCGGCCGCCCACTGCCACCGCTACACTCCCCACCTCTACCCAGCTGCGAACAGCCGCCGCGCCGCCCCCGCCTTTGAGGCGCAGCCTGTCTCACCGCCTGCTGCCGGCTGCCTGGCACAACCGGCATGGCGGGCATCCCTCTCCCAGATGTTCGCCGTGTTCAGTCACGTCGTACCTCCTCTTGGTACTTGCAGCTTCCATCTGGCTCTGGTTCGAGAAGCCCCCTTTATCAGGGCCGCGTGGCCTTGGAAGGGGGAGGCTGCGAACGGCGTTTTCTCAAGCCACCAGAAACCATGGATCGGGAGGACGGGGGGGCGAGGGGGAGGCGCGGAGGAGGTCGTGGCGGAGGAAAGCAGGAGGAGAGGAGGAGGAGGAGGAGGAGGAGGAGGAGGAGGAGGAGGGAGGAACACGAGGAGCAGAGGAGGAGAGGAGGAGGAGGAGGAGGAGGAGGAGAGGAGGAGGAGGAGGAAGAGGAGGAGGAGGAGGAGGAGGAGGAGGAGGAGGGCCGCCGAGGGCCTCCGCGGCCGCCGAGGGCCTTCTGGCGGCCGCCCTGGCCCCCGCCCGCCGCCGCGGGCCGCCCGAGGCGCCAGCGGTACCTCAGCGACTGCTGCGGGGACCCCGCGGCCCGGCAGCGCAGCACTGCCTTCTCGGACTGTCGCCTCGGGGGGGCCTCGCCCTCCTCCATCCTCTCCCCGTCCTCCCTCCTCCTCCTCCTCCTCCTCCCCTCCTTCCATCCTCCCTCCTCCTCTGCCTCCTCTCTCCTCCCTCCTCCTTCATCCTCCTCTCTCCTCCCTCTCCTCCCTCCTCCTCCTTCCCTCCTCCTCCTGCTCCTCCTCCTCCTCCTCCTCCTCCTCCTCGTGCTCCTCCTCCTCCTCATCCTCCTCCTCCCCCTGGGCGCCCAGGGCCCGGCTACACCTCCCGAAGGGGGAGGGGGAGGGGGGAGGCAACCAGGTGCGCTCGCGTCATATCTGACGTCCTACCCCTCTGTCCCATCCCTTAGCATGGGGCAGATCTCCTCTCTAGTCGCACAGTCGGATGTCGAGCTGGGCAATGACCGCGAGATGGTTCGCGATGCATGATAGTGCACGGCATGGCTTGGCGTAGAAGATCACGTCAGAGCGTAGCATGCCATAGCATGGTGTGGCATTGCGCAGTGAAGCGTTGCATCACGCAGCATTGCAACGCAAAGCATGGCATCGCACAGCGGCACAGAACACAACACCGCACAGCATGTCATGGCATGGCGCCGGGCTCCTTGGGTACGTGGATCGTCTTCGAGAGGTCTGGGCAGGGCTGGAGTCGTGGCTCCATGTCTAGCTCCTTGGGCTCCCCGAAAAGCTCCACGCAAGGCGGGGCTGATGGAGAGCACCCGCTGGCTCTGCTTTCAACATCGCCTTCTCAAGCAGAAACGGGGATCCCGCTGGATCTTTCCTGAAAGCGACGACACCCCAAAGTGGGGGGGGGGCTTCTGCGGCCCCCCAAATCAACGAATCGACACCAGATGTGTAATCACTTCCGATGTTTTTTTCGGGATGTCAATTTTTTTTGATTTTGGGGCGATTTGAAAAGTACCGAAAACGCGCGGGCTGCAGCGGAAGCACGATTTGGAACAACCAGAGGCGCAGAAATGGGGCCAGCGTTTCAGCTGGACCAACATTAAAAACGACAAAAACCCATTTCCCGGGAATCGTGTTTGTGAGAAAACAATACGCGCAGGGGGGCCAGACATTTTCCGGACGTCATAAGGGAAGAGAGGAGAGTAGTATTCATCATATTGTGTAATTTTGGAGGGGGGAGGGGGAGGAGAGGGAGGACGGGGCGGAGGGAGGGAGGGACGGGAGGAGGGGGAGGAGGGACGAGGGGGAGGAGAGGGGGGGGAGGGGAGGGGAGGGAGGGAGGCGCTTCGGGCCCAGCCCCACACTTCCCGAGGGGGGGAAGGGAGGGAGCGAGGGAGGGAGGGAGGGAGGGACGCAGCTGGGACGAGGATGCGGTAGGTTCTCGCGGCGACGGCACGTGGGCGACGCCGGCGAAGGCGTTCAAGGCTGGCTTTTGGGCTCAAGTCGGCGACTACGAAGGGTGTGGTTACGCCGGGGTGTGGTTTGCGATCGGCACCGTCGGGGCCTGGGGGGCACGACACCGTCCTCGTCGGGCCTCCTCGGGGTGCGGCGGAGGGCTCTGTCGAGGTCCTCGCCCGCCCCCCAGGATGCCCCCCAGGGTGCTGGTTGCAAACCACACCCTTTGCAAACCACACCCTTCGGAGTCGCCGATCAAGGGACGGGGGTCATGCAAACGTCAAGCAGTGGCGAAGCGTCCTAGCTCGCCTGTAGGCCTACCAAGGAGTGTTCGAAGAGCCTTTCGTGGCCTGCACGAGATGTTCTCGGAACATTTCTGGCTGGGACCGTCTTGTTTTAACACGTCGGGCTTCTGTTCTAAGAACATGGTTTTTGTGCTTAGAACACGATTGGGTTCTAAGAACATGTCGTGGTAGGCTTACAGGAATGCTGGGACGGTCGGTCCCTGCTCAAAAACGGGGTTCAGTCACAGCGCCCGATCTTGCAGGATCCTGCAGATCCAGGGGTGCCTTGACCCGGGCTTCCGCGCAGGATCTTGCAGGGAATGCAGGATCTCACAAGATCTTGCAAATCCCGACTGGCCCTGGTGTGGATTGATCCTCATCAGTAGGTCCCCAATGAACTCCACAAGATAAAACGACGCGGAAGCACCGAGGGACAGTAACGCCCCAGGACCCGACGGAATTCAACCTTGAACGATCGGGGCCGCGATCGGTTCGAGGTTGAACGCTCGACGCGGCGTCAAAAACCGTTGCGCGTGCCGAGGCCGCACGAACCTACAGGGTAAATCCGTTCCAGGGTGTTCCAGGACGCACGCTCTGAGAAGGCCGCGGCGCCCGAGACATTCTCCAGATCCGCCGGATCTCAGAGATTCTCGATTCATCCTCACCCGATTTTATCCTCGTCCTGGCCTCGTCTCAAAAGGAGGGAGGGGAGGAGGGGGAGGAGGAGGAGGACTAGAGCAATTCCCAGATGCGTCAACGGTGCTGCAGTATGCGGCTGCCTGCAGCAAGTCCCGCCACGTGCCAGCCCAGCATTGTGGGTGGCGATTGTTCGAGGGGGGCACGGGAGGCCGTCACGTGTGACACCTCGTGTCGTCAGGCTTAAGAAGGCCGTGATCGGAGGTTGGGGGTTGAGATCGCAGTGGAAAGGAGAGCCCCCCCACCGGGTAATCGGTTTTGGTATCATGTTCGTGCGTGCGGGCGAGGCGAAGCTGCGTGGGCGCGCGAGAGTAAGGATGCCGCCGTGGCTAGGGGCTGCGGAGCCGGTTGTCCGCCCCTCCCCTCGTGGCGCGCGGTGGCCCGGGGTGTCCCGTCGGCGGCGCGTCGGTGTCCCGTCGGTGTTCCGTGTCCTGGAGCAGGGCGGCGCGAGTCAGTATTTGGGAGCAGGGCGCGCGTCCGGCGCGAGTCAGTACTGGACGCGCGATCAGGATAGCCTCTCTAAGAGGCGCAGCGGATTCCTCCCTCTCCTCTACCTTGTTGCCGTGAGGAAAAAAAAAAAAGTATTTGGGAGCAGGGCGACCAGGGTGTTGGCGATGCCGCTCGCCTGGCCGACGCCGCGCAGGGCGGTGTTGCGGAGAATCCAGGGAGCGATTTTTCTCGACTCCCAGATCACCACGCGCCGTCGCCAACCCGAGGTCGCATCTCCGGTATCGTCCTCAATCAAAACCACCAATATTGCCATCAGTTGTTTTTCTCTCCAACTTCCTTATCACCCGAAAGGTGGTCGTGTAAAGGAAAGGATGATGACGATTATGAGGATAATGGCGATCATGAAGATGACGATGACGATGGATGATGCTGCTTAGGACGATGCTGAGGATATGATTATGATGATGATTATGATGATGATGATGATGATGATGATGATGATGATGATGATGATGATGATGATGATGATGATGGTGATTGTGATGGTGATGGTGATGGTGATGGTGGTGTTGACGATCACGATGACGATGATGATGTTGATGATGATGATGCTGATGATGATGATGATGATGATGACGGCGACGACGACGACGATGACGATGATGGTGGTGGTGGTGATGATGACGATGATGGTGAGCTGTGAGGATGATAGTGATGATGACGATGGTGGTGATGATGGTGGTGATGGTGACGGTGATGGTGATGGAGATGGTGATGATGTTGATGGTGATGGTGGTGGTGGGGATGACGATCGATGATCGATGGTGCTGGTGCTGAAGGCGATGATCATGATGATGATGAAGAAGCAGAAGATTGTCATGATGATGATAATGACAATACGATGATGATGATGATGACACCAAGAATGACGACGATTCCGATGATGATGATGATGATGATGATGATGATGATGATGATGATGATGATGAGAATGGTGCTGATGACGCTGATGGTTATGGGTGAGGATGATGACGGTGATGATGATGCTGATGATGATGATGATGGTGATGGTGATGGCGACGGATGGTGACAGTGATGGTGATGGTGATGGTGGTGATGTTGGTAGTGATGGTGATGGTGGTGGTGATGGGGATGGTGATGATGATGATGACGATGATGATAATGGTGGTGGTGATGATGCTGATGCTGATGCTGATGACGATGACGATGACGATGACGACGACGATGATGATGATGATGTTGATGATGATGATGATGATGATGATGATGATGATGATGATGATGATGATGATGATGATGATGGTGGTGGTGGTGGTGGTGGTGGTGATGATGATGGTGATGATGATGATGATGATGATGATGATGGTGTTGTTAGTGTTGATGATGTTGAAGCCTCGTTTGGGCCATCTTGGGGCTGTCTTGGCCTCCTGCGAGGCAGTCTTGGGGGTCCCTTGCGGCCCTCTTGGGCCGTCCTGGGGCCATCTAACTCCAGCGTGGGATTGTCTTGGGCCGTTTTGGGGCCCTCTTGGCCGTATGGTGGATGTTTGGGGGCCGCCGTGGGGCCGTCTTAGCGCCATCTTGTGCCGTCCAAGGGTCTTCTAAGGCCGTCTCAAGTCCCCTGGGAGGCCGTCTTGGGCCGTCTTGGGGCCGTCTTGGATGCCTCTTGGGCCATTGTGGAGTCTTCGTGATATGTACCGGTTTTAAGGCCGGATCGTGGCTTGGGAGGCTTTGAAGCGCTTGAGAGCAGCGCCCGGGAATGCGGGAAGTGCACGATCCTCGAGCAGATGCGCGTGGGATGAGGTGTCTAGGAGGCAGAAGCCACACGAGAAGTGCGTCATCCAGGAGCGGGTGCGCATGGAATGAGGGTTCGGACAGCAGCCGCCATGCGGGAGGTGCGCCAGCCTCGAGCGGGCACGCGTTCAGGGGGAGCTCCGGCACGTGCTGCCGCGTGGGAAGTGCACCGTCCCCGAGCGGGCAGCACGCAAGGGTGGCTCAGGCATTCGCTGCTGTACACCTTAGGCGATGCTTAAGAAAACCTAAGTTTTCGGCCAGAGTCTCGTTTATTCTTAATGTTTCAATGTAAATCCTAAGATTTGAATAGAAAAGTTTTGGGTTTTTATTCAACTTCTGAGACTATAAATTTCTTAACCCATGATTTCTTAAGCATTTCGCAGGGTGTATGCGGGAAGTGTGCCATCCCCGAGCGGGCACGCGTGGAAGGAGGGCTCCGGCACTCGCTGCCCTGCCGGAAGTGCACCCTCCTCGAGCGGGCACGGGGGCAGGGGCCTCGGGGGGCGGGGAGGAGTCAGGAGAGGAAACAACACACAGACACAACTAATCCTCGATTCCCCAGAAAATATGGGAAAATATGGGAATCGGGGGGGGGAGACAGAAACCCAGAAAATATGGGAAAATATGGGGAGTATTTTTATTTGTGTGTATTTATTTGTGTGTCCTGGGGCCCCTTCAAGGAGGCACGCCAACAGTCCGCGAGCAGAGGGAGGGGCGGGCCTGGACCAGAAGTCAGAAGCCCTGCCTCAGCCAGCCGCAGAGGGGGGTGGGGGGAGGGGGGAGGGCTTCTTAGATCAGGAGCGACAAAAGGACGTACACGTACATGAATCCACGCTGGTTTCGAGAGTACGCATTGCGCAAATGTTCGTATAACGCGGCCGGTCTCGCGGATCGAGGGGCCGTGTTCATGTACATAGCTGGGCGCGTACGTCCTTTGTGGGCTCCCTATGAGAAGCACCCCTGCTTCTTAGAAGGCGCGAGCCTTATCTGTAGATCTAAGGCCGGCGCCTTCTAAGAAGCAGCCTGCTTCTAAGAAGCCCTCCCCCCTCCCCCCACCCCCTTCTGCGCGCCGCCAGCTGCCAGACACACTTTTTTGATTCGCGGGTCGAGAGCGCATCTCTTCCGGTCGAAGCTAAGCGGGCCGCGCGAAGCTTGAATTGACATGGAGGGGGGGGAAGGGGGGAGAGCGCAGCCTCAGAGCGAGGCGGGGAGGAGGCAAGGCCTCGGGATCAGGCGGGGCCGAAGGCCCTGCCAGACACACCATGGCGGCATTCCACGCCTCAGCGTGCTGGGGGGCACGGTGGCGGAGTACGGGAAGCGCGTTCGGATTCGAAGGGTCGCGCGATGAGTCTTGATAGCGACCCGGAGGGGGGAGATAGTCACCACCCACCAAACCACCCCAACCCAACCCGAAGGCCTCAAGTTGCCCTCCAGTTCCAGCGGGGGGGGGGTCGGGGAACACTGCAAAATCACATGGAACCCCGCCCAACCCGAACTTTGGGTCTTCGGGTGGGGTTGGGGTGGTCTGGTAGGTAGTCAGATATATCTATCAACTGGGGGAGCGCAGAGGGGGGATGGCTCGCTGCCACTCCTCCATCCGCACCTGGCGGATTACGGGAAGCGCGCGCAGACTCGAAGAGTCGCGAGACGGACGTTGGCAGCGACCAGGGAGGGTAAGCATATTTCCCCAATCAGTGCTTGCACTGAAGGGGTCCTAACGGAAGTTGAAAGATCTGGCGAAAGTTTCCCGCCGATTTTGGTGGCAGGTTGGGTTCCCGGGTTCCCGGTTCCAGGTTCCCGGATTCCCGGTTGTTGGTTCCGGGCCGAGTTCGCGGTGGGTCTTGGGTTCCTGGGCTCCCGGGTTCCCGGCGAAAGCCATCCACCGATTGGGGTTCCTCTCCGGTGTATTTTGTTTTTTTCAATTGGGGGGGCCCAGTGGGGGAATGGCCCGGGATCGCTCTGTGGCTGAGGCCTGCCCTGACTTCGGATCCGCCCTACTTTGGGAAAATTCGTAAGTAGGGCTTGGAATTTCCGCCTTACTTTTCAAGCCCCGCTGATGCCAATTTCCGCCCTACTTTTCTGTTGCTGTTTCCGCCCTGCTTCTGTGGATTTCCGCCCCACTTTCTGTTGGGTGCAGAAATCTCCGCCCTAACTTTTCGGCCCCTTATAGGTGGATTTCCGACGCAATTTTAAGTTGGGAAAAAAACCAAAGTAGGGCGGATCTGGAGTCAGGGTGGCGGATCACGGGAAGCGCGCTGAGGCTCGAAGAGTTGCGCGATGGACGGTGCTAACGACCAGAGGGAGGTGAAAATCTCTTACCACAGGCCTCCTTAAGCACGACGCGCCGCAGTCCTGGCGGCGTCCTCAGTGTGGGGTCTCCACGTGAAGCCCCCCACGTGTGTCAACACGGAACGGACCGGCGCTCGCGTGGAAGTTCCACGTTCAGCGTCTCGTGGGGTACGTCGACACGTTCATTCGCTGTCGTGGAAGATCTCCACGCTAATTTTTGCAACGTTAATTCCACGTTGCCCCTCAACGTGGAAACGCGACCTCCCCTAGGCGGCTCAATACGCAAAATCGTTGAACCCCCTTGGGTTTTTTCACTGTTACTCTTCAAAGGCAAGCGTTTTGCTCGAGACATCCTCAACAGCATGATTTTTGACAGGCAATATGATGTTGTTTCCTGAACTTGCGCGGGTAGTGAACTGCCCCTGTTGTCGGCGAATGGGGCCGGCGACGAAAGCGATGAGGCGGAGGCAAGGGCGCCGAGGCGGAGGAGTACGAGTTGCAGCAGGAGGATTAGAAGCAGTATTGGGATCAGTTCACCACCCGCGTAAGTTCAGCGCACCGTTTGACCTGGCGCGGGTAGAGATCTCTGCATTTGCTCATCGTTAACTTTTGGGGGTGCGCCGACGGTGCAGTTGATGTCGATGGTGTTGCAAGTTTTGTTGCGAGGTGTTGGAAGTTTCACGCTCACCTTGAAATGGCAAGTTTATTTTTGTTCCCCAGTTCAGCGCCACGTGAGAACTTGCGCGGGTAGTGAGCTCCACCTCGTACCTCCTGTGGACGTTCGGGAAGAACGCCTATGCTACAGTTGATCTCACCGCTGGTGCATGCTCTTGCCATGCTCTTCGATTTCACGCGCTCCCCGTTCATGGCAGGAAAGGTTCTGGAGAATGGGCATTCCGCTTGAGACATCCTTACAACATGGAGATGCTGCGGGATCTATTTTGAGACGTTTGTGTAAACATGAAGCTTTCGCTGCAGACATCCTTGAAATATGGAGATCTTGAAATCTGTTGCCTGAGACATCCTGGAAACAATGGGATGCGCAGAGAGCTGCTTTGAGACATGTTGTTTCTGATACTTTTGGGTGACTTCCAATATGGCCCAAGACGCGAATCCGTAGCCATTTTGGCTCAAGGGCTCATGACTGCCCGCCTCTATTGGATACCCAGAACAAATTTGTTTTCGATGTCTCGGCTTTTATTTTCCTGCATTGCGGGCGCGTCTGCTCTGCACGACCACCCTTTGGCACGAGCGGGTGGGGGGCCTCCGTCACCAGTGGGGGGAGACCCCGCGCGTGTTTTGTTATTCGGCAGTTCGTTGGACCGGAACGCAATCGGATATTTCTGTGGGGAGAAGATGCAGAGCGCAGAGTTCTTGCAGGGCCGCTGGTGCTATGACACAACCCTCAACGTTAGGATGGGTTCCTTGTTTCATCCCGGCGTTGGGTACAACGGAGATCTCCAGAAGCCATTCTTCAAACCGTTGCTAGGAAAATCGATAGATGTGCCGACCCGCGACATGCTGGAACATCATTTGAATGGGACGGCGCGGGACATGCTCCACGGAAGTCCCGACCTGGTGGTGGTAGAAAGTTCTTTGTGGGACCTGGCCGCGTGGAAGCAGCCAGTGTGCGGAGGCATGACCTGGCCGTGCGGTACCGACATGTGCAGCGAGCGTTGCGGCGGAAGCGCATGCATCTGCAGTGGGAGGGAGGTGTCC
The DNA here is from genome assembly GCA_963575745.1 of Prorocentrum cordatum. Classification (NCBI taxonomy): domain Eukaryota; class Dinophyceae; order Prorocentrales; family Prorocentraceae; genus Prorocentrum; species Prorocentrum cordatum. Next base: position 5,443 of record CAUYUJ010008815.1, on the reverse strand, counting down.
AGCGAGCGTGTGGAGCAGTGGCGCCAGCACGACCTGCCTGGCCTGCTGGAGCTCGTGCAGGGCACGTTTCCGACCAGCCGCATCGCCTTCCGGACTGCCCCGACGGTGACAGACAGCAAGCTTGGAGGCTTCTTCGCGAAGTTCACTTCCCGCGAGGTCGAGATGCTGTACGACTGCATCACCTCGTCCACGACGGAGGGGAGGCTGTTCGGCAAGTACGAGATCGTCGATTACCATGCCATCGTGAAGAGGCTGGCCGACGACCACGTGCCCGACTTGTTCGCGAACGACGGCTACCACCCCAGCTGGTACCCCTCCATTGATGAGCCTGTTTTCCACCACCACCACCATAAGTTGGAGGGGGAGGTGGTCCTCCTCCTCCTCCTCCTCCTCCTCCTCCTCCTCCTCCTCCTACTCCTTCCCCCCTCTCACTTATGGTGGTGGTGGTGGAAAACAAGCCCATCATCCATGCTCTATATCAACGAGGTCCTCCGTCGTGTCGGGGCGTCGCCTCAGGACCCCGACGCCCGCGACGCCCGCGTCACTGGCAGTCGGCGCGACGACGCCGCCACCGCCGACGACGAGTTCGCCGACGGCAGCGCCGGCAGTTGAGCCCAGGAGGCTGCGAGATGTTGCCTCCCCAGACCTCCTCGCGTCGTGAAAAGATCACGACGGGAGGTTTTTCGCTAGTTTCGGCCTCCGGGGGCCCTCGCCGGGCCTCGGGACCGTCAAAAAACGACTCGGAACGAAAAACCGGTCCCGGGGAATGGGTCGGGACCTCTGGGGGTCGCGTCATGAAAAAATCATGACGTCGGGGGTCTGGGTCGGTTGGCCAAGCGTTCGCCACTACAGTCGGGGCGCTGAAGAAGGAACCCTTTCTGTTGGGGAGGGGCTCCGTGTCCCTTGACTGTTTCACAGCTTGCCTCAGGGTTTCCTCATGTTTCCGATACGAGATCGAAGTTTAACTTATGGAAAATAGGGGCCCCGTTCCTTATTTTGGGTTCCTCAGGTCAAGGCCCCGACTGTACTGCTGTTGCATGTGGTGCTCCGCCCCTCGTGCCGTCTCCGGGCCGCCCGTCGCCCGTCGTCGGGCCGCCCGAGCGGAGCGTGGGCAGCTGCTGTGCTGGTGTTTCATGCTCTGGTGTTCCTCTCGGGAGGCGGGTAGGGTTAAGTCGGGCCTGCCCCTGCACAGGAGGAATGTTCCAAACTAGTCAAAAAATTATCCCAGTGCGACCCTGCCTAGGAGTTGGAGCCCCTAGGAAAGCAGCATCAGTAGTAACAGTGATGCTAAGCTAAAGCTAAGCTACAGCTAAGCTAAAGCTAAGCTAAAACTAAGCTACAGCTAAGCTAAAGCTAAGCTAAAGCTAAGCTACAGCTAAGCTAAAGCTAAGCTAAAACTGAGCTAAAGCTAGGCTAAAGCTAAGCTAAAGCTAAGCTAAAGCTAAGCTAAAACTAAGCTAAAGCTAAGCTAAAGCTAAGCTAAAACTAAGCTACATCTAAGCTAAAGCTAAGCTAAAGCTAAGCTAACGCTAAGCTAAAGCTAAGCTAAAACTAAACTAACGCTAAGCTAAAGCTAAGCTAAGCTAAGCTAAGCTAGGCTAGGCAAAGCTAAGCTAAGCTAAGCTAAGCTAAGCTAAGACGAGATATGCTAAGCTAAGCAAAGCTAAGTTTAGCTAAGCTAAGCTGGGTGAACCCAGGGGGCGCAACCGGGGGAACGGCGGGGCGGATGCTGGGGGAACCGCCCGGGGTGAGGACCACTGCCCGGCCCCTCGAAGCATACACAGTAAGAACCCTTCTAGGCAGAGCCTAGGTAGGGAATAATATGGGGACGATTTTTGGATTGTTTTTTCATCATATAACTGGGGCATTTGTTACGCACTTGTAATTTTTCACCCAAAATCCGCCTGCAGGGGGACACGCCCGACCTAAGGGTAGAGGCGCACCGCCAGCTGACCTTTACGCGCCAGGGTTGCACGGGATTCTGCAAAAAACATGGCCCAAGACGTGAAATCGTTGCAAGACACAATGTGTTTGTTGTTTAAACAATAGTTTGTTGAATTGTAAGCTTCTCGCTGGAGACACCCCCAACAAATTCCTTCGGACGTGTCTTCGAACACCCACCTGTTCATGACGATGATGCCGAAGATGACGATGATGATGATGAGGATGTTGATGATGATGGTGATGGTAATGGTGATGATGATGCGGATGCTGACGGTGATGTGGATGGTGATGTGGGTGGTGATGATGATTATGATGATGATGATGGTGGTGATGATGATGATGATGATGATGATGATGATGATGATGATGATGATGATGATGATGACGATGACGATGATGATAGTGATGATGAGGGTGCTGACGCTGATGCCGATGTTGAGTCCCCAGGATGGCGATTGCGCCTGAGACATCCTCACAGAGTGGAGATGTTGGAAGCTATCGTTTTAAACGTGTTATGCTTAACATAGTGATTTCGCCGGAGGCATCCTCAAAGCATCGGAATGTCGAAATCGGTAGCGACATCTCAGGATCCTCAGGCATGGAGCTCTCGCATGAGAAATCCTCAAACCATAAGATGTTGAAAGAGCTGTTGTATGACATCAGTTGGGAGCTCTCTTGGAGGACCCCAGGATGGTCCATGAGGCAAGATCATTGAAACACCAATAGTTTTACAATACTGCTGTTCTAAAGGAAGCGTTTCACTCGAGACATCCTGAAACAATGCCTTCGGGCGGGTCTTCGAACACATCCAGTAGTGACGAAGATGTCGATGATGGCATTGATAACGTTGACGGCTACTACAAGGAGAACCTGTAGTGCCAGCAGCGATAGTAGTAACAGTTGTAGTAGTACTAGTAGGGCCGATAAAAGGTTCCGTTTACTACGTGCCTGCCGAAGTTCAACTCCACGTCTGAACACGCGCGGGTAGTGACGTTCCAT
>CAUYUJ010008814.1:27500-37971 GCA_963575745.1 Prorocentrum cordatum | reverse complement strand
CCCCCCACCAAAATGTGGGCCAGGCTGACCTCATCCGAGCCCCCGTCGTCGTCGCCGTCCCCGCTCTGCCCCTTGCCCCTCCCATCCTCCTCCGCATCCTGCTCTTTCTCCTGCTCCTGCTCCTGCTCCTCCTCCTCGTCCTCGTCCTTGTGAACAGCCTCGGCGGCACCAGCAGTAACTCCTTCGAACTATGGCCCAGGCTGACCTCAACAAGCCCCCAAGTATAGCCCGGGGCGATCTCAATGCCCATGCTCCCGCCCTTGGCTTTTGGGAGCGCCCTGGCGGCGCTGCCAACGGCGGCGCGGGGATGCTGAAGCCCCCATGGGCTACCCTGAGCGCCTGGTGAGACAAGCCTGGGCTGCCTCCCGGGCCCTCCTGTGCGCAACCCCAGGTCTTGCCAAGGAGGAGGAGGAGGAGGAGGAGGAGGAGGAGGAGGAGGAGGAGGAGGAGGAGGAGGAGGAGGAGGAAGAGGAGGAGGAGGCGGAAGAGGAGGAGGAGGCGGCGGCGGCGGCGGCGGCGGCGGCGGCGATGCTTGCGGCGGCGGCGATGCTGGGCGACGGGGGCGAGATCTGGCGGCGGCGGCGGCAGCGATGAGAGGGGCACTGCGCAGGGGGCGGGAGGGGGAGGGAGCAGAGGCTTCCTAGATGGGGTCCGAGAAGATGGGGTCGGAGGATTGCACCGCATCGCCGAGGCGGCGCTATCCGATGACCCCATCTGCTCCGACCTCATCTTGGAAGCCTGGAGGGAGGGGGGAGCAGGTGGGGCGGGAGAGGGTGGAGAGCGAAGGGCAGGAAAGGCGGCGAGGGAAGAGAAAGAGAGAGAGAGAGAGAGAGAGAGAGAGCAGTGGGGCTAGCCCGCCTCGTTGCAAAACGAGACGTCCACCTCGAACTCCCGCGGCGAGCCGGGCGCCTGCGACGCCGCGGCCCCCCCCGCCTCTGCGCACCACCTGCACTTCACGATGGGCACCCGGGCGGTCTCCACGAGCTCCACGACGCAGAGGCCGCTCTCCTGAGGGCCGGGCGGCGGGCGGCCCCGCGCGGAGGAGGCAGCGCTGCGGGCGGGGGGCCTCTCCCCGCGAGGGCACTCCCCGAACCCCCGCCCCCGCAAGAAGCGCCCCTGGCCCTTCGTCCGAGGGGCACTGATGTCGAGGGGCGTGCCGCTCGGCCCGAGGGCTGCCTCCTCGCAGGAGGTGGTGGCCCTGTGGTCGTGCAGCTCTCCTCCGGATTTTCTGCCCATTCTGTGTGGGTCTTTGGCCGCGGATGTCAAGCAGCAAATTCCAGGGGCGGAGGCGGCGCGGCGCCAGCGCAGAAAACGGCGCCCCGTGGCAGGCCGTGGCACCACGCTGCGTGCGACTGGCAAGAGGCCGTCGAGAGGCCTCGAGGGGCGGGGCAACGCCCCTCCCCAGGCGCTGCCCCCCACCTGGCCATCGCTCGGTCGTCCATTCCCTGTGTTTTTTTCGGTTTCGTGCGTGGTTTTTTCGCCAAATGATCAAGGATGCTCCTCGATGGCCCTCGTCGAAGGAAAAATGCACACGTCCGAGCGATGCCAAGCCACTCGGCCCGCAGCCCTCTGGGCGCGCAGCTGCACCGGGGTCGGCCGGCGAGTGTCCTGGGGTGGGCGGCGGGTCCTTCCTCTGGCACGGGGTCTCGACATGTTAGCATCCCCGTCCTCCTCGTCGTCCTCCTCGGCCCTCGTCGTCTTCCCCCTCCTGTTCCTTCTGGCCCACACCCTCGCCCCCGAATCAACACTTGCACGCGGGCGTAGATTCTCTCGACGTCGACGCGCCCGGAGCGGCGAAAATGGGGAAGGCACAAGGTTTCGGGATAGTCCGTGGCCCCAGCGCTGAATGGCACCAGCGATTTCCCACTAAAGCGCCGACTTTGACATTCTGGATACGGTTCCAATCGGCTGAATTTTGTGCTCGTGCCCGTGTGTTGTGAAGGGGCCCCAGGACACACAAATAAATACACACCAATAAAACAATTCCACATATTTTCCCATATTTTCTGGGTTTCTGTCTTCCCCCCCACTTCCCATCTTTTCCCATATTTTCCTGGGAGTGGACGGTTGATTGTGTCTGTGTGTTTTTTCCTCTCCTGATGTTGGTGCGCTGGCCAAGTGCCTCGCACGTGGATCGGGACGAGCCCGTCCTGGGCCTCGCTGGGCTTGGAGTGGGTCTGCAGGTTCCCCCAGGATGGGGTCTGGGCACTCACCTCTTTCGCCTCTCCCCGCTCCAAGTGGAGGGGAGTACGGAAGGGGTGAACAGCGAAAGTAAGAGAACATAAGGAACGAGAGGAAGAGGAGGAGGAGGAGGAGGAGGAGGAGGAGGAGGAGGAGGAGGAGGAGAGGAGGAGGAAGAGGAGGAGGAGGAAGGAGAGGTGGAGAGGAGGAGGAGGAGGAGGAGGAGGAGGAGAAGGAGGAGGAGGAGGAGAATGAGAAGGAGAAGGAGCAGGAGGATGAGGTACGACAGGTCTTCGATCACGATGCTGGTCTTATTTGCTGTCTCGCCTTCTACGATGTGCCACAGTACGCCGGTACACGGCACATACCCCCCTGCGCCGTCCTCCGCGCTACAGTCACATGTACTACATGTGCTGTGCTGCGCACGGGGGCACGCCGTATGTTGCGCAAGGGAGGAGGAGTATGGCATGTGCTACGTTAGATGCAGGGCACATCAGCCCGAGTGGCACGCACGGCGTGGGTGGCGCGAGCGCCCTCCACCCCTTCTCCTCCCTCCCGTTCGACCTCTTCCGCCTCGGGGCTGTGGGATTGGTCGGATGGGGCCCCTCAGAGAGGGGAGGGAGGGAGGGGAGGGAGGGGAGGGAGGGAGGGAGGGGTGCCCCTCTCCTTCCTCAAAACGGAAGCTGCGCATCCGGGCGTTGGTGCGCCACGCGGCAGCGCGCGAGGGACCCCCCTGGGGCACAAGGGATCGCTTCCGCAGCGCTGCGAGAGAGAGGAGGCGGAGGAGGAGGAGGAGAAGGAGGAGGAGGAGAAGGAGGAAAAGGAAGTTGAGGACGAGGAGGAGGAGGACGATGAGGAGGAGGGGGAGTTGGAGGAGGATGAGGAGGAGAAGGATGAGGAGGACGTTGAGGACGAGGAGAAGGACGAGGACGAGGAGGAGGAGGAGGACGACAGAGAACACGAGTAAGAACGAAGAGGAAGGCGAGAAAGATGATGATGATGATGATGATGATGATGATGCTGATGATGATGATGATGATGATGATGATGATGATGATGATGATGATGATGATGTTGTTTCGGATGGTCCGGAGGAGTAGGAAATGGGCCAGGAAGAAAAGAGGGAGGAGGAACGAGGCGCAGGCTGAGCAACACGGGACAATCAATGATTGGGATACTGATGATGGTGACGATGATGAAGATGCTGACGATGCTGCTGATGATGATGATCATGGTAATGATGATGATGCTGATGGTGGTGATGATGGTGGTGGTGATGATGAGGATGATAATGATGACGATGACGATGGCAACAACGACGACGATGATGATGATGCTGCTGCTGATGATGATGGTGCTGATGATCATGGTGACGATGATGATGGTGTCGACGATGCCGATGATGACGCTGCTGCTGATGATGATGCTGGTGCTGAATATGGTAATGATGATGCTGCTGTTGATGCTGATGATGCTGATTCTGACGCTGATGATGGCGAAACTTATGGCGATGATGGAGTCGATGATTATGATGAAGATGAAGATGATGATGATGCTGTTTGTGATGCTGCTGACGCTGATGCCGATGCTGATGCTGATGAATACAACGATGATGCAGATGCTGATGGTGATGATGAGGGTGATGATGGTGAGGATGATGATAATGATGATTACGCTGCTGCTGATGATGACGGCGATGGTGATGGTGATGCTAATGATGCTGATGATGCTGACGATGACGACGATGATGGTGGTGGCGGTGGTGGTAAAGATGATGCCGATGATGATGCTGCTGATGACGATGATGGTGAATATGATGTCGTTGATGATGTTGATGATGCTGATGATTCTACTGCTGATGCTGATGATGTCGATGATGGTTACAATGATGTTAAATGATGTCGATGACGATGATGATGGTGATGATGATGATGATGATGATGATGATGATGATGATGATGCTGGTTAAGATTAGGCCAATAATGCTACTGCTGCTGCTGCTGCTAGTGCTGCTGCTGCTGATGATGATGATACTGATGATAATGATGATGAGGAAGATGCTGAGGATGCTGTTGCTTCTGCTGCTGCTGCTGCTGCTGCTGCTGATGATGATGATGATGATGATGATGATGATGATGATGATGATGGTGGTGAGGATGGCGGTGACGATGATGACCACGACCCGCACAACGCCGCGATCGGGGGGCACGGCGCGCCGGCGGCCCCGTCGCCCGCGGCCCGCCGCCTGAAGGGCCGCCGCCGAGGCGCACGTCCGGGGAGGGAGGGGGGGGGGGCTCTGAAGGGGCCCTAGGACACACAAATAAATACACACAAATAAAAGCATTCCCAATCTTTTCCCATATTTTCTGGGTTTTTGTCTTCCCCCCACTTCCCATATTTTCCCATACTTTCTGGGGAATCGACGATTCATTGTGTCTGTGTGTTTTTCCCCTCCTGAGGCTCGGCCGCCCGCCGATCGAGAGGACAATCAAGCCTACGCTCGGCGGCGAGCCTGGGGGCGGGCCCGCCAAGAAGGCTCGGAGGTCCCATGGCCTTCTCGGGCATGTGCTGCGCCTTCCCCGGAGACGCGGGAGCCCTCCCAGAAGGACAGAGGGCTCTTCAGAAGCTCCGCCGCCCTCTGAGAGGGGCCTTCTCCCTCTCAATCCCCCCCACTCGCTCGCCGCCGATGCGCGGATGCCGGTATGTCTTCTGTGCCAAGCGCAGGTGGCGTCCCTGGCACCGCGCAGAAGCATCGGATGAAGGCCGCTCGCACGTGCTGTTTTCTAACACCTGGGAGGGCCGCGGCCGCCCGTTCGCCCTGAGGGCCGCGCCGCCGGCAGCCCCTGGCGCGCCGCCGGCGCGCCGTTGCCGCGTGCCTCGGAGGAGCTTCGGCCTCGTCGGTCGACAGGCGCCACCTCTGGTCCCGACTGAGGTGCAGGGGTCGACCAAAACGGAGTCTTGCGTTCTCGTTCTCGCTCTGGGGCGCTGCAGGAGGAGAGCGGCCCGACCGAGTGCTCCCAGGACACCCTTGTGGCGTAGATCCGGACGCGTGATTGGCCAATGGTGAGCCCAGAATGAGAGCAACACGAAAACGTAGAGCAAACTAAAACGATCCACGAGATAACCCAAACAACGCTTTGGTCGATCACTTCTGAGCTCAGCTGCCCCGATACGCAACACGCAACGCGTCACGTATTGACACGGAACTTAACACGTAGAACACGTAGACTGACAACGTGGGTATGAAGCGGCACGTTCGCCCAAACGTGGGCCAATACGCTGAGCCAACACGTCACGTATTGACACGGGAGTTTTGAAAACGGAACGTGTTGCGCTTCAAAACGTGCGCATTGAGGCAGCTGCGCTGCTGAGGTGTGCGTGCCGCGGCGCCGCGCGGCCCTCGGGGGGCACCGCTGCCCCTGCGCACCCCGAGGGCCACGGCCCCGCAGGGGCAGCCCCAGGGACAGCCAGGGCGGCCCTGCCCTCGGCCCGCGCGGCCCAATGCCTGCTCCTCCGCCGTCGCCGTGCGGCCCTCGCCGCGCCTGGGGCCCCTCGAACGCGCGCCGCCTCGCGCTGCGGGTGCTCCGCGCGCCGTCCTCGTCGAGGCCGTGGGCGCCGCGCCGCGGGCGCGACAGCGCAGGCCAGGGGGCACCGCTGCCGCCGCTCTGGCTCCTGCCCCGCCTGCCGGCCTCGCGGCCGCGGCAGGGCCGGCGCCCGCGGGCGCCCCGTCCGCTGCTGCAGCTGCCCCTGGCGCATTCGCCGGCGCGGCTGCAGGAGGGGGCCGAAGCTGGAGCCGGAGCTGGAGCCGGAGCCCGAGCTCGAGCGCGAGCCAAAGCTCGAGTCCGAGCCCGAGCCCGCGCCAGAGCCTGAGCCTGGGGCCGAGCCTCCAGGAGCTCGAGCCAGAGCCGCCTGCCCCAACCTTGCCCGTCGACCGCTGCCGAGGTTGCACCCAGGCCGCCCTGCACTGGCGCGCTCAGGCTAATTACCGCAACTCCTCCACGCCCATGCGGTGAGAGCCGTGGACCTGAACGAGCCAGCGCTTCGCACGATGCCCCACCCCCGACAATCAGGGCGCAGGCCGCGGGACCGGGCCCAGCCGGCACTGCCTCTCGCGCGCTAGCCGCCCACCGAGCGCGAACGCCGCCCAGTCCTGCCCTCGCCGCGACAATCCAGGCGCGGTGGAGGGCAAGCCCGTCGATGAAGGGGTCGTCGTCGTCGTCGTCGTCGTCGTCGTCGTCGGCGTCGTCGTCGTCGTCGTCGTCGTCGGCGTCGTCGTCGTCGTCGTCGTCGTCGGCTTCGTCGTCATTGTCGCCTCGGTAGCCTCGTAGCGGGTTCTGGAGAAGACGCAAATTGCCTCGCCAAGCTCTCGGGGTATTCCGCAAGCCCGCTGGGGCTCGAGCCCCGCGGCCGATGAGGGTGGGGTGCTCCGCAACATCGGCGGCACCTGCGGTGATGGACTCGCAGAGACCCTCGTCCTCTGGCAGCGTCGCCTGCTTCCCCCCAGAACCCCTCGTCCACGCCAACACATGTCGACCCTCGTCCTTCTCCTCCTCGGTTGGTCGGTCGGTGGTAGGGCAGGAGAAGCTTGCAGCCCATACTCGGATGGGGCGGAGCAGAGAACCAATGCAACGCGTGAAACGCATGCACGTGCAGGGCGGGAGGGGAGGCCGAGACCCGCAACCCAAAGCCCCCTCCGCGCCCACCGCGAAAAAAGGCGCCCCCAGCGGTGTCATCCATCATCCCTGTGAGCTGAGCTGTCGCTGGCCATGTGGAAGTCGACGGACTGACTCAGCGGCCATGTCGTGAACAAGGTCCAGTCACGAATGAAGCACTCATCTTGCTCAAACGTACACACAGGGAGGGCGCGCGAAGCATCATAAGCAATGGGTGAGGCAAGCAGATGGCAAAGCGGCTGGGGATGAGCTTTGGCCCTGCCAGTCGTCCACGCACTCCGCTCACAAAGCCCCTGCAGAGAGACACGCGCACAAGCTCGACGTCAGACTCTTCTGGACTTCCAGTCGGCTGCTCCCCGAAGCATTGGTCAATCCACAATCCACATCACGCAATCAAGCTGAAACGTATCGATGTCCACACCCTGCGCGCCTGCCGCAGACGCTAATCGACGAATCCCCTGAAGTTGCCAACTGGAAGAGATCTCTAGGTTGGAGGGCGAAGGGCCTGATGTTCCATGACGCACGGAGAAGCTTGAGAAAGGAAGAGGCCAAAATGCACAACAACGCGTTGTCGAACTCAATCTGCCTCACTTCCTTCGTGGTGAGGCAAGCGAGTCCGTTCAGTCCCCACAACTGGCCTGGGAAGTCCCCACAACTGTTTTTTTCCCGCCTCCTCCCCCTCCGAGGACGACGGCAGCGAAAACGAGGGCGACAGGAACGACATTGACGGTGACGACTGCCGCGGCGGCGGCGAGCGCGGCTCCCGTAGAGTGACGCCCAGCTTGCGGGCCGCAGCGACGCAGGCGGCGCGCACGGGGCTCTTGGACGCCAGCCCCAGGAACCCCCAGTCCTAAGGGACAGGGGGGGGGGAGGGAGAGGCAAAACTCTCCTCCTCCTCCTCCTCCTCCTCCTTCTTCTCCTCGTGTGAATTGCGGCGGTGGTCATTTCGATACACTTGGATCGACCCCATGCCCGAGTACGACGAGCTCACAGACTTCTAAATCCGCCGCGACACGACCGCATTAGGGGTGAACGGATGAATCGTCATGCAGATACGTTGGTCGGGATCCAAGCGAACCCTCTCGAGACGCCTGTGGAGGAGTACGACGCCGAAGAGAAGGGGGTTCCACAGCTGGCCAGGCAGGAGCCTCCTGTGCGACCTCAAGCACCACCAGACACGGCTTCCCCCCCGCTGCTCAGGCAGCGTCGCCCTTGGCGCCAGGCGGCACCTGTTCGAGCACCTACCTTGCCGAGCTTGCTGGCCTCCAAGGCCATATCTTGCCGTCGGTCGGACGTCCATTTTCCGTGCATTTTTCGGTTTCGTGCGTGTTTTTTTTGCTCGATGGTCCAGGATGCTCCTCCAGGGTCCGCGCCGAGAAAAAAAAACACATGTCCGAGCGATGCCAGGATATCAGCAGCATCGCTCAGGGCCCCATTCACCAACAGCGCATGAACCCTCGCTGCCCAGAACCTCGAGCCAACTCGGCGGCGGCGGCTCCTGCGGCGCCCGCCGCTGCAGCCTCGCGCTCTCCTGCTCGCGCCCAGCGCGCCTCCACAGGGCACCCCCGAGGGCACCCGAGAGCCACGGGGAAGGGCCGAGCGAATCGGGCCGCCACCTCTCGCTGCTGCACGCCGGCACGCGCGCGAAGGCTTACACGGCCTGAGCGTGGCTCTCCGCTGCTCCCCCCCCCCCCCCTCTCTCCTCCTCCTCCTCCTCCTCCTCCTCCTCCTCCCTCCCCTCCTCCTCCTCCTCCTCCTCCTCCTCCTCCTCCTCCTCCCTCCTCCTCCTCCCCCTCCCCCTCCTCCCCCTCCTCCTCCTCCTCCTCCTCCTCCTCCTCCTCCTCCTCCTCCTCCTCCTCCTCCTCCTCCTCCTCCTCCTCCTCCCTCCCCTCCTCCCTCCTCCTCCTCCTCCTCCTCCTCCTCCTCCCCCCTCCCCCCCTCCCCTCCCCTCCCCCTCCCCCTCCTCCCTCCTCCTCCTCCTCCTCCTCTCCTCCTCCTCCTCCTCCTCCTCCTCCTCCTCCTCCTCCTCCTCCTCCTCCTCCTTCTCCCGCTGCCCCTCCGCGCCCCGCGCGCGCCTCCCCCGGGCCTATCGTGCCTCAGCCTGCGCTCCCGCGTGCCCCCCCCAACGGCCCGACCGCCGCTGGGGGCCCCGCGGCCGCGGACCAGAGCAGTCAGGTCGCCGCTGCTCTCAGGAGCTCGCCGGAGGGAGGCGCCGAGGCCTCCTCCCAGACGGCCCCCCCCGCCGACACCCCGACCTTGCCAGCCGAAAGCGGGGAGGCGCTTGCAGAAGAAGGGCAGCAAGGGTAGCCGGACCACTCCGCGGGCTAGCATCAACGGGAGCCGTCCAGCTTTCCTGGAGATGCTTCTGATCGGGGCAGCCAGGCAGCAGAGCTTTAGGTTTGGGATCTTGTTCCGCCCATGCTGACGGCCAAGTTTGTCGGCAGTCCAGGCAATTCCAGCTCGCTCTTTCAACCCTAGGGAGATGGTGCAGATCGACTGGCGCGCCATCAATCAATACGCCTTGCCATGCCGTTGAAAAGGCTCTCTGCACTTGCCGATGGGACACCTTCAATTGATCAGACCAGGTCGTTTCGCGTCTGCACTGACGGCTCGGGGGTCTATCGTCAGCCATCGTGCCCAGTAAATTGTTTGGGTCTCCTTCCGCCTCTCTGAGGCTCACTCTCTCTTCCACTCTTTCCTGAGGTGTGTTCTGGCCGGAAATTCGAAGCGAATCCAGCCGAGGCGACGAGACGCCTGTCTTCAGGCTCATCAGAATTAAAGACGTGTCCCAAACCATCGATCCTCTATCCTCCAATTCGAAATCCTTTCATGGTCGCTCCCCAGGACCCGCCGGAGGGCCATCCTGGACCTTTTTTCCCCCAGGACCCGAAACTGGCACCGCATTGGCCGGGATCGAGGACAAACGTTTGGCGCGATGTCTTCGAACTTCGACCCTCAGGGGGCGGGAGGAGGTGTCGGGGGCGTTCACGAGGGGGGGTCGCAAATAATGGCCTGAGGTGGGTGCGCGGCCGAGAGGGAGACCAGGGAACGCGAAAGAAGATGAAGAATAAGCAGACGACTCAAACGAGCAGTACTAGCACTGCGAGAAAAAGAAGATTATAATTCTGACAATATGAAGATAACGGGCAGCCACCATACTGTCAATACTCATCAAAACTAATATCAACAGTACGAACTCATCTACTGATAACACTAGGGGTAGTATTACTAATCATAATACGAAGAGCCATGCTAATGATAACACGAATGCTATCTAACATTAAAGCTAGTCAGAGGAATCGTGCTCATAACCAGGCGATCAAATGCACGACTATAACATCATACGGAACATCAACACACTACTAGTAACGAGAATAATGCGAGTGCTGCGAATATTAATAACGATGAGACTGGTACGAGTCATACTGATACTATCAACATTACTACTGCTACTACATATAATACAAACAATACTTATTCTAGTAGTGCCAATAACAACAAAGGTACCAGCATCAACACTACTATTAGCACTATGCATCATCTTAAGAACACTTCGGTTCGTACGAATAATCGCATCCTCAAGAGTTAGACGAACACTCAAACAAAACTACCAATGC
>CAUYUJ010008814.1:20000-25000 GCA_963575745.1 Prorocentrum cordatum | reverse complement strand
CCCTGCCGTGCACACCGAAACACCGGAATATCACCTCGTCGAAATCCTCGAATGCGCGCCGCCGGAGGGCCTGCGCCAGCCCCGCCCGCTCTCCGCCCCAAGGGCGAGGGGATCTGGGATCGGTTCTGACGCTTGGTCGTCTGCCAATTCTCGGGTTGGTCGCCCACCAGTTCCCTGACATCCTCGCGTCGCAAAACAAAAAAGCACGAAGCACATCTCTAGCAATTTGCGGCCCCAGGGGGGCCATTCCTGGGCCCCGGGGCCATCACAAAGCAACTCAGGATGAAAAGCCAGTCCCCAGGAAGGGTCCAGATCTCTGCGGAGCCCTGCTGAGAAACAACCTCGACGTCAGATGTCTAGCTTCGCGTCGGAGATTTCTTACTTTTTCCGAATCTACGTTTTATCGTACGGACTACAACATCTGTTTGCAGACACATACAAACATATATATATATATATATATATATATATACAGGTATGCATGCATGTATGTGTGTATGCATTTCTGCATGTACGTATGCATGCGTGTATGTATGCATGCAAGTATGCATGTATGCATGCATGCATGTATGTATACATGCAAACCTGTATGTATGCATACATGTGTGTCTATCTATGTTTTGTTTACGTGTATATATGTGCATATGCATGCACATGCATACATGCATACACACATACATCCATATATGCATCAACCCATCCATCCATACATACATGCAGAGATACATACACACATGTATATGTGTATACATGTATGCACGGCCGATTACACCAACCCTGAACCAACACATGTTGCCATCTCTTGGGAGGTAGACTTTTGCTTCCGCCGGCTTCCCCCGAGCTTCCGCCGGCTTCCGCGGGCAGAGCCGCCGCCGTTTTACTTCCGCTGCCTTCCTCCGAGGAAGAGATGGCACTTCCTTCGACCCTCTGAGGCAAGGCTCTTTTTGGAACGCCACATATATTCAACTTTAGCATACCTACGAACATTCTACGGCTTTTCCCGCAGACTCGGCAAACGTGTTACTTTTGGGGTGCATCAGTTATGCAGTCGATCTCCTGTTCGACGGGTCTTGGGAAGTTGGCCCGCAGGCCCTTGCTGGTCGCCCGTGGAATCTGGGCAGGTCGCCCGCCATCTCTCGGGGACCAGCTTTTCAAGACCCCGCGCGGGCCCTCCCAGGACCTCCTCTGGGCGGCGCGCACCGCCCACACCGTGGGGGTGGGACGGTGGGGCTGAGATACCCTGGCCCAGTGGGGATGGGCATCGGCTGGACGACACTGATCCCTCCCTCCCTGCCAACCTCCCTCCCTCCTCGGAAGGCTCTGCAGCTGCAGGCCCCTTCGCCCTCCCCCCCCCCGCGCGGAAAGCGCCGCCTCCGCCTCGGGCGGCGGCCGGTGCAGGTCCGCGAATGCGAGCAGCTCCGCGCTGGCCTCCGAGAGCTCCGCCTGTCTTTTTGTTGGGGGGGCTTCGCGGCGCCCTTCGGCGGCCTCCAGCCAGCCACGAGCAAGAATCCCTGGCATCCTCGGGCCGCGAGGCGTTCGTAACATACTGTGATGGCACTTGGTGAGGAAGGGTCTGGAAGCCGGTGGAACGCTGAGTGAGGCCCAGCCATGGATATTGCCGCCGCCCCCATCAGATAAGGAATCCTCCAGGGTCTGACGTCTCCTGGTCACATTCCTTAACAAAGGGGACACCTCTGCAGGAAAGGTTTGAACCGAACTGGTAACAATGAACCGGCGGCTCCTGCAACCGAGCCGCCCAAACCGGAGCCAAAACCGGACTGGCTGAAACTGAACCGGCTGATTCGAACCAAACCGGCCGACCGACACCGGCCCGAACGGTCAACCCGAACCGGTGGAACCGAACCGGCCTGCCAAAAAGGCCTCCAGGACGGCCCAAAGAGGGCCCCAAGACGGGTTCCGTAAAGTTGCAGCGGCCGACGGCTCCAGGAGGGCTCCAAGACCGACCAAGAGGGCTCCAGGACGGCCCAAGAGGGCACGCAGAGGCTCCCCAGAGCGATCCGAGACGCCCCACGACGGATGCTACAACAGAGGGGTGCGTTGTAGCATCCGCTGGGGCCCTGTTAGGATCCCAACGAAACGGCCCAAGAGAGCTCCGCCAGGGCGCTTCCAGAGGACCCCAAGCGGCCCCCCTCCCGGAAAGCTCGGAGGCACTCCCCCGACGGAAGGCCTCGGCGAGCCGTTTTCGGGCCTCCGGACCTGGGGCCCGGACCTGGGGCCCGGACCTGAGGTCCGGACCTGAGGTCCGGACCTGGAGCCCGGACCTGAGGTCCAGACCTGAGGTCTGGACCAGGACTTCTGACCCCCTTGCCCCTCCAGGAACTGGACCCCAGACCCCTCGAGGTCTGGACCTGGCCTTCTGACCCCCTTGCCCCTCCAGCAAGTGAACCCCAGACCCCTCGCGGCTCGAGGGTGGGCCACCCGCCCCCCGGAACCCTCCAGGACCCCTCGGCCCCAAGGCCCCCTCGGCCTCGACCGTCGCCCCCAGGACCCCTCGGTCCCGGGACCCTCCGACCCCTAGAGAGCCCCAGGTATGGCGTGCACCGCCGCGATCACCCGCACCGGACCGCCCGAGACCGCACCGTCCAGAGGCAAAACCGCACCGGCTCAAGCCGAAGTGGCGCCGAACCCGAAGCGCTACAGCCGAACCGGCCCGCTGCCGAAGCGACCCGAACCGGCCCGAACGGGCCCCATGCTGCCTCTGGGGAACCACGCTTCTGTTGGTTGCCCTGCCCCCCCCTTTCGCGACCCAGGCATGGAGCTCTCACGTCGTGCTGAAGCTCCAGGAGGTGCAGGAACGCGCCGCGGCTGGCGCCGCGCAAGAGAAGCACGTGGCCCTGCGCAAGACGAGGCCTTTGGCGCGCGGCATGCCGATCGCTGCGTGCGATGCGGCGGGAGGCGACCTGCACACCCTGGGATGCCTGCCCCAGCCCCCGCGCTCCCGCCCGCGCCTCTCGGAAGCCGCGTGCAAGAGGTCACTCCGGCGAAGGGGCGCTCTTGCGTGTAGCCGACGCTGTCTCGGCGGGCTCCTTCTGTCCCATGCTCGCGCTGTTCTCCCTTCGGGGAGCCGCGAGTCTCGGGCTCTCGGGGGACGCGGGTTGGCCTGGCGAGGCCATCGCGACAGTGACGATGCCCAGTCTGAAATCTGGCGCGAGCTCCTGCTGCAAGCATGCTAACGAAAACTGGGCCGTTCAAATCCAGGGCGGGCTCGCCAAAAAGCGTCGGCGAACCCGCGTTCAGGCGTACTGGAGTCTTACCTTTCCCCGATCCTTGCCACCTGCTTACCTCAGTTCGCCACCAGTGCACCCCACCGCTTGCTGACCCGTGCTTGACTGTCTTGGACCACTTGGCGCCTACGGGCTATAAGAGTAGCCGACTTTGGCCTTCACCTGCGGCCCCGGTTCTGGCGCGAAGTGCAGCGGCGTCGTCGTCGTCGGCGTCCACCGCGATTCGAGGGTCGAGGTTCGGAGCGTTTTTCGCGTCGTCGTCGTCGTCCTCGTCGTCGTCGTCGTCGTCGTCGTCGTCGTTGACGTCGTCGTTCTCGTCGTCGTCGTCGTCGCCGTCGCCGTCGCCGTCGCCGTCGCCGTCGCCGTCGTCGTCGCCGTCGTCGTCGTCGTCGTCGTCGTCGTCGTCTTCGTCGTCGTCGTCGTCGTCGTCGTCGTCGTCGTCGTCGTCGTCGTCGTCATCCTCGTCCACGCCTCCACGGGGGCGCTTGGAGCTGCCGCGCGAGGCACCACTGCCTCCGCCCCCCCCGGCGCCGCCATAGTGGAGAGCAGGACGGCGTCTCTGGCCCAGACCGCGAGGCCCGAGGCGTGGTTGTGATGCGAGAAGCCCGAAGAATCATTCAAGAACCCCTCCCGGGGGTATCTTAGTAGAGGGCAGAAAACCCAACCCGAGAATAACCACCCCGACACGCAAGGCCTTTAGTAAACGCGCCCGAACAAGGAATCGAACAAGGCAGGGCTGTTGAGCAAACGCTCAAGGCCGTGTATTAAACGCCAATTGTCCAGTCCGGGTGACTTTTCCTCCCTTGATTTAGCGCCGCAATTTTCTTCAATATTCCACGGGGGCATCTTCGCGGAACGATATCTTCAGCACCGCGCAACTTTAAAACAAAAATGGCTTCCCGGCCACGGGCTCGGGTAGCATTCCCATTGGAATCTGGAGGCGTCCGATTTGATTTCGCTTGGATAAGAACGCTCATGATCATGCTAATCTCATAGTATACTACAGTCAACCCGTGTAACAGGGACGCACCACGAGGATTCGAGGGTCTTGGAAGGCCATGCCGACACTTTGCGAACGCGACGCAGCCCGTGAAAGCGGCCAAGGATGGGCCGACGGGAGGGAGGCAAGGGCAACCTTGGAAAACCGCTCATCCTTACTATGTGGGTGAACTGTGCAAAACTGATTTGCCCCCAGCATGACTTCTCCGTGGAGCGCGACGCCGGAAACCGCGACGCCGGACCGCCACGCCTGACTCCGCGACGCCGGGGCAGCGACGCCGGACCGCCACGCCGGACGCTGCCTCGCCGGAACCGCGACGCCGGACCGCGACGCTGGCACCCGCTTCGCGGGGACTTCGACGCCAGACCGCCACGCCGGACACCGCGTCGCCGGAGCCGAAACGCCGGCCCGCGACGTCCGACCGGCGTCGTCGTCGTCGTCGTCGTCATCGTCGTCAGTCGTCGTCTTCGTCGTCGTCCTCGTCGTCGTCGTCGTCGTCGTCGTCGTCGTCCGTCGTCGTCCATCGACGTCCGTCGTCGTCCGTGATCGTCGTCGTCGTCGTCGTCGTCGCCGTCCGTCGTCGTCCGTCGTCCGTCATCGTCGTCGTCGTGGTCGTCGTTCTTCGCCGTCGCCGTCGTCGTCATCACCGTCGTCATCCGTGGTTGCCGTCGTGGGTCGTCGTCGTCCGTCCTCGTCCGTCGTCCGTCATCGTCGTCGTCGTCGTTCTTCGCCGCGGTCGTCGTCGTCGTCGTCGT
>CAUYUJ010008814.1:0-15000 GCA_963575745.1 Prorocentrum cordatum | reverse complement strand
GCGGTCTCTGGCGTCGCGGTCTTGCCTCTCCGGGGAGTCTGCAAACAGCGCGTAGGATGCTCCGTGGACCTGCGGAGCATCTGCGTACGCGTCGACGGAAAAGTCAGTCTCGGGGCAGACCAATTCTGTAGTCGGTCCCCTACCTCGAATGGACGGGCGTCCGTGCGGGCGACCCAGACCGCCGTCTGAAATTCGTCCGAGGACCTCCCGCGTGCGTGTTCGAGTGCTCCTCGGCGGCCTCCGAACGTCTCTCGGAGGTCCTCGGACGTCGTCTGGACGCTTCTGGAGGCGCCCGGAGACTCCCGGGTACCATCGGAGCCCTTCTGCGATGTTTGAATCCCTCTCGGGGCTCTGTTCCGGATGTTGTTCGGTGCTTTCTGGGTGCCTTCGGAAGCCTCTGGAAGGTCTCGGCGACTTTTGAAGGGTCTTCGGAGGCAACAGTATTCGTTGCTGCTTTCGCTGTCGCTGTCGCTGTCGCTGTCGCCGTCGCCGTCGCTGTCGTCGTCGTCGTCGTCGTCCTCGTCGTCGTCGTCGTCGTCGTCGTCCCAGGAGGACGAGGGAGAGAGAGGGGAAGCGAGGGGGACGGAAGAGGGGGTGAGGAGGATGGAGGAGGAGAAACAGGAGGGGAGTAGGATTAGCAGGCCAACCTGTCTCAGCTCCCACGGCAGCAGCTCCGGGGCCAACAAGTTTCTCACTCTGGAGTCGCTGAGGCTCATGGTTGCCTCCCCTCTGGCTCCCCCTCTTCCTTGAGGTTATCGTTAGAGGCATGACTGCCACAATCTGCATGGTACCTCTCACGCCGTTTAGCTTCCAACGGTTGCCCGTTCCTGGTAACTCTCTGCAGGGCTCACAGGGACGTACATGTGAGATAACTGATGCTATCGGTGAGAGTCAAGATGTGCGATTGCACTTACCTTTCACTGCGATATCACGCCGTGCTATTTCTTAATTACTGCCGCGTATGGCATTGATGAATGACACCCTTGCGACAGAAGTCAAACGGTTTTACACAATTGCAATGGAGGCCACGATGGAGGGTCACGGGGCCACGATGGGGGCATCGGGATAGGCTCAAACGGATAGGGATATAGGGACAGAAAGGATAATGATACAGGCAGAGGGATGGGATAGGGATACAGGATGGAGGCAGGGATGCGGATGAGGACCGACAAGTGGAGACAACGGGAGACAGTGTCCGACAATTCGGGGAGGCAACGGGAGCCAACTGGAGACGGGGGTAGGGATAGATCGGGATACGGACAGGGAGACGGCGGGAGACGACGGGAGGCCATGGGAGGCAACGGGAGGCAACGGGCGGACAGCGGGAGTCGACGAGAGACAACGGGAGGCCACGAGAGACAACGGGAGAAGCCACGTCGCCCCACCGATTCCGGATCGGGCAGCCCACGCACCAGCTTGCTGGAACACTTCTGCAGAGCCCGTACAGGCAAGCTGTTTGGGGAGCGGCCACAACATAGCTCGTGATGTAACGATGGGGAGTTCCAGTCCGCTGATGCTGCAAATCTGACGCTGACATGCTATGTACCCATACATCTGCGAGAAGCACGCCTTGCTCTTTCCTCTCTCCCTCCCTGTCCCTCGCTTCCCTCTCCTCCCTCCCCTTCCTGCCACGAGGCAGGGCAAAGGGGTCGTGAAGGAAGCGTGTCATGGATTTGCGGATTTCCTTGAGATGTGCCTGCATCCCGAATCGGTCTTGTGTTGCGGGCCCCAGGGCCCGCACAGGCCCCTAGAGGCTGCAACATGGAAAGAAGCTCACGGCCCCTCTCTCTCTCTCTCTCAGGACCCCTTCTCCTTCGTGGCGGCCTCACCAGGGCGAGAAGAAGCGGCAGAAACATGCTTTCTGGCAGGTCCAGGAGATCTGCGTGGACCTCCGAGAATTTATGTTTGTGCAGTTTTTTGCTTTTCGACTCCCCTCCCCCCACCCCCACCCCCTCCCCTCCCTGTCCTCGCCCTGATCCTCCTCCTCCTCCTAGTGCTGCCCCTCCTTTCCTCTTCGTCTTCCTCCTCCTCCTCCTCCTCCTCCTCTTCCTCCTCCTCATCCCCTCCTCCTCCTCCTCCTCCTCCTCCTCCTCCTCCTTGTTCTCTTTCTCTTTCTCTTTCTCTTTCGCTTTCTCCTCCTCCTCCTCCTCCTCCTTCTCCCCCTCCCCTCCGACTCGAGGCGAGCGAGGGAGTGGGCCGGCAAGAACTTCTGCCTCAGCAGGGTGTGGAGCGCGCCGCCCAGGGCCAGGCGGTCCTGCCGCTCGGAGGCGCAGACGAGGAGGACGCTCTCGAGCACCCGCTGGCTGGCGACGGACGCCGCCCGGAGGTCGCCCCCCAGTCCTCCACGCCCGCTGGAGGTGGGACACCAACCATACACTGTGCACGAGTGACCATAGGTACGAGTGACCTGTGGTGCACGGCTTCAGGGGGCCGCGCGGGGAGACCAGATCCACGCCCGCTTGTCGAGGAACAAACCATGACAGAAACAGAAACTCTCGACTGCCTGCGCGGATTTCTAAGATCTGCGCTGGGCCTCCCTGGCGGGGCCTCCGGCGCCGCCCCTGGCGCGCTCCGCGCGCCAACGAGGGGGGTTCAGCGCGATCCAGCGAAGTCCTTCACGCCTGCTTGGGGGGGGGGACGCCAGCCATACACGGTCAGACACTTTGTTTTAGCGTGTCGCAGCGGAGGCCCTGGCGACACGCTGTGCCCTGCGAGCGGATAGTGTGCCGCTCCGCTCCACGGGGCGGGCGGCGGGGAAAGGCTCGGGACGCTGACGCTTGGGAATGGGCACGTGGCTAGCGCGCAGCGCCGAAGCGTGGTGGGCCGGAACCGGCGGCGCGCCACCTAGCTGAGGGCCCCTCCTCGGAGGAGGGGGAGGAGGAGGAGGAGGAGGAGGAGGATGAGGGGGGGAGAAGGAGGAGGAGGAGGAGGAGGAGGAGGAGAAGTAGGAGGAGGAGGAGGAGCAGGAGGAGGAGGAGGAGGAGGAGGAGGAGGAGGAGGAGGAGGAGGAGGAGGAGGACGGTGAGGAGGAGGAGGAGGAGGAGGAG
Organism: Prorocentrum cordatum; assembly: GCA_963575745.1. NCBI lineage: Eukaryota > Dinophyceae > Prorocentrales > Prorocentraceae > Prorocentrum > Prorocentrum cordatum. Next base: position 11,953 of record CAUYUJ010008814.1, on the reverse strand, counting down.
GAGGAGGAGGATGATGAGGAGGAGGAGGACGTAAAACTCGGAGACCTGGAGGTTCTCCCCGACTGGTGAGGTGGTCGCAGGCCGAGTCGCCCACTTTGGGCGTAGAGGCGCCTGCCTGCTAGGTGCACGCCGCTCAGGGGTGGTGCCCACGGGTGTTGGTTTCGCTTTCGCGATGCCCGCCGCCGCGCTCATGCACCGTCGAACCACACCCCAGTAAAAGCCCGCGTGCGCATATCGGCACGCCCATCACTCGCATCGTGACCCGACGGGGAGCTCCACCCCGTGGGCCCGACCGCACACGGGGCGGTGCCCATCTCGCTCATTTCCGCGCTGTCCCGAACTACATCCCTTTCTCGGCGCGCAGTCGATGAGGAGAGAGGACCACATCCTGCGCTACACCTCGCCAACCTAATTTGTTTGAAGACGCCCTCATTCGCTCACGCCGTCAAGGGAAAACGGGTCTTGACGGAACCTGGCACAGGAGGAATGGTGTTCACCCAGCACGGGCTTCCAATCTTGAGCCGTTTTTGGATGGCCTCGGAGGCCTGGGAGGGGCCACCGTGAGGCCGAAAACGGCGAAACACCGCAGGCCCAGTTTCCCTCGAGCCCAACGACCCGATCAACTTTTCGTGTTCCTTTTTTGTTTTTGCTTTGTTTTCTTCTTCGTTAAAAGAAAAGCACGGGCTCACAAGGGCCGAAAACTGCGAAACGCCTCCGCCTTGTTTGTCGGCGGCGAGCGGCGGCGAGCGAGGGGGGGAAGTGAGCGAGGGGTCTGTCGGCGGCTAGCGAGGGGGGGCAGTGAGAAGGAGAAAGCCTTCTCAGAAGGTTCGGACGTCCCCCGGCCTTCCGAGAAGCTTTGTAAACCTCCCCCGAAGACGAACAAGAACTTCTCCGAAGGCCCGAGGGCTTCTGAGAAGTCCCGCCGCCTTCTGAGAAGGCCTTCTCCTTCTCACTTCCCCCCCTCGCCGAGTCTGGGTCAGGACCCCTGTTTCCTCGGGGCGAACCCGCGGGGGTCCTCCGCACTCGGCGAGGCGCACGACGCACTCCAGGCAGATGCGCCGCAGCTCGACGCAGCGGCGCCGCCGCAGCTTCCAGGCGCTGGCCGCGCAGAGCTGCACGAGGGACAGCCAGTCCTGCTGGAGGCTACCCGGGGTGCTCCCCAGCCTCCGCGCATCTTCGAGCCTCTGGGGCCCTCGTGGCCTCGCGAAGGCTGCGCTGGAGGCCGCCTGGGCCACCCGGGAAACGCCGGGGCTCCACTCTTGGACAGGTTTCCTCTGGCCCGGGACTGGCGCGTACGCCCGCCTGGCCCGGCCTGGACTGGAGGGCAGGAAATCCACCCCGGCAAAGATCACCCCGACGCGCGAAGCCGTTTAGCCAACGCACCCACCACGGAAGGAATCGAGCAGGGCAGGGTTGCTTGATAAAAGCCCAGGGCCATGCAGTGGGCGCCACTCGTCGGGTGCAGGTGGTGTTTCCTCCCTTGATGAGCGGCATGTGCACCGACCCTGGGCCCAGGACTGGACCGTGGACAGGATCGGTGTGCGCAGATGTACGGCTTGCGTCGTCGAGGGGGAGGTGGGATCCGGTGGGATCAGAGAATGCGTCGACGACGCCTCGCATGCCGCCAAGGGGGGGGGTGGTCCCCCCCGGAGCCTGCACAGCAGACCGCGCCACGAGGCGCCCCCAAGGAACGCCCGCCGCCCCCCCCCCTCCTCCTCCTCCTCCTCCTCCTCCTCCTCCTCCTCCTCCGCTTCCTCCTCCTCCTCCTCCTCCTCCTCCTCCTCCTCCTCCTCCTGGGTCGGCTCTAGGGAGAGACCGCCCCCCCCAGACCTGCGAAAACTCAGGACCGAGCCTCCTCGATACTCGACCCTCCCTCCTGCTAGTTCGACTCGCCGCTGGCTCCTGCTGGCCGACCCCCCTTGTGACCGATCCTTGCCCGGCCCCGTCTCGGCCCAAGATTGGCCGCCGTCCGCCATTGCGACTGCTGCCACCGTCGGACACCGCCGCCGCCGTCGGCCGCCGTTGCCGCGGTCATCGTCGGTCTTGCCGTCGCCGTCGGTCGCCGTCGGCGTCCCCGACTCCTGGTGGTTTTCGAACGATGCGGGTATCCCCAGACAGCCCTCGACGAGGCGCAGCTGCTGGAGAGCACCCCGAGGTGAGACAGCCTCCGAGAGCCAGCGAACCTTCCTCGCCTTAGCACGGGGGAAGCGGGTCCTGAGGGAAACAGGTCCTGGAACCTTGGGAGGACCACTTCTTCATCCTGGGTCCTTTTTCTGACAACCTGGGGGGCCGTGGAGGGACCCGAGAGCCCGAACACGGCGAAAAAGCTCAGGACCCGTTTCCCTCAGGACCCATCTCCCCCATCGCGATCGCCACTCGCCCTTCGACGTCGGTCGCCTTCGTGCCCGCAGGTCCTGGGCGCCCGCGGCGTCCTGCAGGCCAGGCGAGCGCATCGCCGGCAGCAGGCGCTCACGCACCAGGGCCTCGGCCCGCTGCTCCTCGGGCTCATCGAGCGCCAGGCGGAGCTGCTCGGCGAGCTCCTTCGGCGAGCCCACCGTTCGCTAGGCCACCGACAGGACGACGACGAGGAGTGCCCGTGGCTCATGAAACGACGAGGAGGCGGATGAGGAGGAGGAGGAGGAGGAGGAGGAGGAGGAGGAGGAGGAGGAGGAGGAGGAGGAGGAGGGAGGAGGAGGAGGAGGAGGAGGAGGAGTAGAGTAGTGAGTAGGAGTAGGATTAGGAGGAGGAGGAGGAGGAGGAGGAGGAGGAGTAGGAGGAAAATGATGATGATGATGATGATGATGATGATGATGATGATGATGATGATGATGATGATGATGATGATGATGATGATGATGATGATGATGCTGATGATGCTGATGCTGCTGCTGCTGATGATGATGATAATGATGATGATGAGGAGGAGGAGGAGGAGGAAGATGATGAGGAGGAGGACCAGTGTAAACCCGATAGTCATCAACGATGCTGGAATTCATCCTCCCTCCAAGCTCCCTCTTCATAGGCCCCTACAACGGTTCATTTCCATTGAGGAAGCTGCCTCGTTGGAAGACAACCGTTTGAAGACCCTGAAGCATGCCAGAACATCGTTCTCGGGATTTGAAAGAGCGTGTTCTACCGCTGCTGGCGGAAAACCGGGGGGGGGGGTCACTACCGGTTCGAACCCCTCCCCCCCCCCTCTCCAGAAAACCGTGGGGGTCACTACCGGTTCGAACCCCTCCCCCCCCCCCCCAATTCATAATGAAAAGCGGGGGGGGTCACTACCGGGTCGAACCCCCCCCCCCTCGAAAACCGGGGGGGGTCACTACCGGTTCGAACCCCCCCCCCTCCTCGAAAACCGAGGGGGGGTGCGGACAGTGGTGGGGACGGTGGTGGTGGGGACAGTGGTGAGGGGACAGCGGGACAGTGGTGGGGACAGTGGGACAGTGGTGGGGACTGTAGTGGTGGGGACAGTGGTGAGGACAATGGTGGGAACAGTGGGGACAGTGGACAGTGGTGGGGACGGTGGTGGTGGGGACAGTGGTGTGGGGACAGGGGAGGTGGAAACAGTGGGACAGTGGAGGGTACAGTGGTGGTGGGGACAGTGGTGAAGGCGGTGGCGAGGACGGCGGTGGGACAATGGGACAGAGGTACAGTGGGGACAGTGGTGGGGACAGTGGGGACAGTGGTGGGAACAGTGGGACAGCTCAGTGGGACAGCGGAGGAGTCAGTGGGACAGTGGGGACAGTGGGGATAGTCGGGCAGTGGTTGGGGCCGTGGAGCAAGTGGGGAGAGTGGAACCGTGGTGGGGACGGTGGGGACAGTGCGACAGTGGTGGGAGCACTGGTGGGGACAGTAGGGACAGTGGTGGAACCAGTGGGGACAGTGGTGGTGAGGACAGTGGTGCTGGGAACAACAGTGGGGGATGTGGCGCGGACGGTGGTAGGGACCGGCAGTCGTTTGCTGGCGGTGAGTGGGATGGGTGGGGAGGGGTTCGAACCGGTAGTGACCCCCCCTCCGGTTTTCGAGGGGGGGGGGGTTCGAACCGGTAGTGACCCCCCCCCTGGTTTTCAAGGGGGAGGGGGGGGGGGGGGTGGGGTTAGGGGAGGGGGGGGGTTTTGCCGGGGGAGGGGGGGGGGGGGTCCAGCAAGGGGGGGGGGGATTTTCGGAGGGGGGTGGGGTGGGGACCCCCGGGTTCCGGAGGAAGAGGGGGGCAATTTTCCATAGTAAAGCGGCTGTGGATCACGCTCTCTCTGGGATTTCAACGCCACGGATCAACCTGACTGCTGCGTTTTGCCGATCCGGAATCGCGCCAGAACGCCTTTTTCGGGACTTCAACACCGCGAGTCAACATAACAGGTGCACCCGCGTAATCCTGAATCCGTCCCAAGCACCATTTCTGGTACGTTGATCATGGGAATCCGTGAAACACTTACGAACTTTTTATGTCGGTTGTGCGCAACGCTAAAGTGGGAATCACATTTTGAAAAAAAGCCGCCCTCAATCCGTGAAGCTCTTGGAATCTTTGAAGCGAATGTGCGCGGAGCTAAGGCGAGAACCACACCTTGAAAACCACCCGCCCTCAATCCGTGAAACTCTTGCATTTTTTGAAGAATGTGCGTGGTCCTTAGGCGGGAGCCACATTTTGAGAACGACCCGCCCTCAATCCGTGAAGCTCTTGCAATTTTTAGCACGAATGTGCGCCCTCTATCTGTTAAACTGGTGTCACTTTTTAAGCTTCAAAGTCATAAATGGTGAGGAAGTCTCAGGTGAAACGCCGGACCCGCGCTAAAAACTGGCCTCGGGGTGCGACAGGGAGAAGTCATTGTTTAGGAGAAGAGATGGAGGAGAAGCAGGATCAGGGAGGAGGAGGATGAGGATGAGGATGAGGAGGAGGAGGAGGAGGAGGAGGAGGAGGAGGAGGAGGAACAGGAGGAGGAGGAGGCCGAGGAGGAGGAGGAAGAGGAGGAGGAGGAGGACGAGGAGGAAAAGGAAAAGGAAAAGGACGAGGAGGAGGAAGAGAAGGAGGAGGAGGAGGAAGACCAGTGTAAACCCGAGAGTCATCAACGATGTTGGAATAACCCCTCCTCCCAATCTCCCTCTCCATAGGCCCCTACAACCCGTCCCAAACACCATTTCTGGTACGTCCATCATGGGAACCCGTCGAAAGTGTTACAAGTTTTGAACAAGAATGTGCGCGGCGCTACGGAGCCTAACCGCATTTTGAAAACCACCCGTCCCCAATGCGTGAAACTCTGGCAAATTTTGAAAACGAATGTGCGCGGCGCTAAGGCGAGAATCACATTTTGAAAACCACCAGCCCTCAATCCGTGAAGCTCGTGCAAATTTTGAAAACGAATGTGCGCGGCCCTAAAGCAATAACCACATTTTGAAAACGACCCGCCCTCAACCGTGACACCCTTGCAAATTTTGAGCACGAATTTGCGCGTCGCTAAAGCCACATTTTGAAAACGACCCGCCCTCCAGCTGTGAAACTGTTGCTGCTATGTCTAAGTTTCAGAATTTTGAATGGTGAGGAAGTCTCAGGCGAAACGCCTGGCCCACCCTAGAAACTGGCCTCGGGGTGCGACAGGGAGAAATTCTTTCTAAGGAAAAATAATGGACGAGGAGGAGGAGGAGGAGGAGGAGGAGGAGGAGGAGAAGGAGGAGGAGGAGGAGGAGGAGGAGGAGGAAAAGGAGTTTTTGCCTGGCGGGCAAGGCCTGCTGTGCTGAGCTCGGCTTGCGCGGCCTACTACCTTAAGGCCGCCGGCGCACTGATGAATTGATCTCCTCGCCGAGACGGTACGTCGGGAGGGGGACTGGGGTGGACACGGAAGACCTGTCTGGAGAAAAGGAGGCGAGGGGGCGAGGGGGCAGCGGAGACGGCCGGAGCCGACCGCCTAGTCGGACATTTCGGGAGCGCCGGTGTCGTCCCCCCGACCCTCGCCGGAAGAACCCAGGGCGTCCCCGAAGCGAGAATCAAATGCGAGCGCACCTAGCGGCATCGGCCGATCGTCCGTGAGCGTCTGGCCAGTCCGAGGGTCTCGCGACTCCCATAAAAGGTTGAATCGGAAAACCGTGGCCGAGCCTCGCACGATGCCTCCAGAGCATGACGTCGCTAAGGAAATGGCGTTCTCGAGAAAACAGCTGCCACAAAGACATCATGGTGCACAGTCCACAGCCTGTGCCGTCTACCCACGTCCTCGCACTTCGCAGGGAGGCTGGATGGAACAAGGCCGCTGCGCATGCACCGCATGCAGCGGTACCGCCCGTGCAACTTTACAGGGCCGTGGCGGCCGTCGCACGGGGCGCTGCGCCCGGGTGCAGAAGAGCCCTCCCTCTCTCCTCCAGGACGCGATTGCTCCCCTGCTGAGGAGAAGGCCAGGCGTGGAGGAATCGCCCGAGATACTTGCCAACAACCTGTACAAATTGGTGAGCACCGATGACCCTCCGCTCGGCCTCAGGATTTCTGGGGTGGAGGGCTGCACCTGCTCTGGCCGCGGTGTCGGCCTGCTGGTTGCCGAGGCGAAAATACCGAGCATCGTCGAAGTGGAAATCGTCGGAGACTCTGGCATGCCCCTTGACTTTGCGAACCTGAAATCCAAACTCCAAATCGTCAAGGGCATCCCAAATCATCGTCCGCAGATCGGCCGCCACGCAGCCCGAGTGAGCGGTCTCTGTCCTGCCTTTGGCGAAAGACGTCGCAACCCACAAGCAATCAAAGAAAAACGTGATATCACCTGCGCCGCGGTGCCAGAGACAGGCTAGCAAAGCCCATCCTTCGGCGATCTCTGAATCCTGTATCCGGCCTGGCACTGGGCCGTACATTGAACAAACAACTGTGCCTAGAGGGTCGATCTGCACCGCTCCCCAAACCGCCCTGTCAACCACGGGGTCCCCCTGCGCGATCGATGACACTGAGCCGTCGCCGAAGACATCTCCCTCTAGGAGCCCCCCGCGCGGCCGAACCTGCCAGCGCACAGAAAATTCAAGAGCAGGGGGGGGTAGGAAGGGGCGAGGATCGGGCACGATAGCGTGACGCCACAAGCACCATTCAGGATGCGCCCGTTCAGCTGCCTTCACTCTATCAGCCATGTCGCAGTCGCGTCGCCACAGACGAGTGACGGGGCAGCCACCCCAGGACGCATGCTGTAGGGGGCCGTCTGGTCCGCCACAGTACGGGCAGCAGGCGGGCCTGCAACCCTGCAGCGCGCCGACGAGCAGCGTCCCAGATACCGTTCCCGACGATCGCCCGCACGAGACCACAATGCCGACTACTCCAATCGGCACTCGGGGAGCGAGTGGCCAGCGCGCGCAAGGGCTCCTGGTACGGCTCGTGCGGCAGGTCGCGGAGGTAGTCGTGGCGGTCCATGGCGCCGCGCAGCAACCACCTCTCTAGCGAGCGCCGCGCCGGAACGGCGACCGTCTTGGGGCACGTCTCGGTATGTTGCTGATGATGCCGCCATCAGTGCGGAAAGTGAGGGCACTGCTGACGACGTGTCATCCCATGCGCCTGGCAGAAGCAACGGCCGCCTCCACGGGGCCCTTGACCAGCAGCCAGATTTTGCCGTGGCCGCAGTTGGGGAACGCTGCGCCCGCATCGTGGGCGAGCTTCGTGAGCCAGACGCGCCGCGCCCAGGTGTCCCACGCGGCGCGCGCGAGGTTGGCCGCGTGCCCGACGGCGGACGCATAAGCGGGGTCCACCATGTGGGGCGATGCCTGGATGGCCAAGTCCATCGTCGCCGAGCGGCCGTGCGCACCCTGGGGTAAAGCGCAAGGTGGGCTGCGCGCCGCAGCGCCGCGATGCGCCACCAAGCGCGGCCCGCGACCCCGTCGCCGTGCGTGCCCACCGGCACCAGGCCCAGCGATACGAGGGAGCGGCAACGCCCCTTGGCCTTCCGGAGCACTTTGCTCCCCTGCGTCGTGCCTCGTCCTGCCGCGTCTGGCGGGCCGGGCAGCAGGCCCGCTTCCCGCGTGCGTAGTCGACTCCCAGGTCCCTGGCAGCGTGCTGCACGCGCCCCTGCAGCGACGGGCGCCGACTTACCAGCATCGTTGACACCTCCGCGGAGTCCCGACGACGCGCGTCCTGGCCTGCTGGACCACGAGCTCGTGCTCCCGCAGCTCGTCGCGCATGTGGTGGTACGCCTGCGCGAGCTGACGCGTGAGCGACACCTTGGGCCCATGTGCTGGAGCTGGATGTCGTCCACCACGTTAACGATCTCGACGCTCTTCACCTTCGAGAAGGCCCTGTCGATGAGCGGAACAAAATATAGCCGCGTGGCCAAGGCCGCGCAACTGCAAACCGGCCACAGCCCCGCGGCGCGGCAGGCACTCCCCCAAGACAACCCCATTGTAGCTGAGGTATCGCGGCATCGCGTACTGCTGGACCAAAATGCGCAACATCCGCAATGGAAAACGAAGAAGCCGGGCATGTGCGACCAGAACGGCCCAGATGAGCCTCTCATGCGCCTTGCTGATGTCCAGCGGCGCCGCGCAGGCGCGTTGGCCGCGGCCCACTCGGCTGACGCCCCGGCGACCCAAACGGCCATGTCGCAGGACTTCTGCTCCACGCCGTGCACGTAGGTCCGCGCTTGGGTCGATGCCCAAAGAGCCCAGATGGCGTGGCGGCTCCAACGGGTAGAAGGCCTGAGCGATCCCGGGAACAGCCCGATCGCGCGCTTTCCCACACGAGGCTTCGGCAGGAGCACCTCCTGCAGCGCCCCAGCCGCGCCATGAGGCCCCAGATGTGGATGATGGCCGAGACGGCGGTCGGCGGCAGCATCGCCAAATGCCTTGGGCGCGCCGGGTCGGCCCCCATGCCTGTGCCGTGGGGAAAAATCTTGGCGACCGTGGCAATGTCCTCGACCGACGGCAAGGGCGCATCTATGTCGTCCAGGTCACCCCGCATGCTGGCATCGGTCGCGTCCCCCGAGCCCGCTGACCACAACTTGTGCCGCGGCTCGACCTCGTCGCGGGCCTCCTCTGCCAGCCTTTTGCCCGAAACGGCCGACGCAGCCCGCGGCGCCTCATCCTTGACCCAGCGGAACGCCTGCCTGGAGCCTCAGGCGTCGGTGGCCGACCTAGTCCAGTCCAGCCACTCCCTGAATCGTGCGTGGCGGAAGCAGAATCGCCGCGCTCGGCCACAGCCCCCAGCTGCGCAACCAGCCCCAGCACCTCGGCGTCCGTCATCGCCTTCAGGTGCAGCACGCGCGAGCGCCGCGTGGCCCAGAAGCCGGGCGGCGTTGGCATGGGCAGGGCCAATCGCTGCATGGCTGCGTAGACGCGCGCCGCTGGCTTAGCTAGCCCGGGGGCCTCCCGGAGTGGTGCTGCGTGCGACGCGCCTGCGACGCGGGCGCGCGGGCGACGCGGGGCCCGCCCGCGCGACCTGCATGCTGCGCCTGCGGGTCTTGCGACCCGAAGCGCCGAGTGAAATCGTCCTCGTACTTCCGCAGCCAGGCCCGGCAGGCCTCGTCAAGGTCGGCCTCGGTCGCCGACGACTCGGCCTGGGCCACCTCCGCGCCCCGATCCAGCGGGTCGAGGCTGGGCCCGACGAGCGCCTGGGAAGGGAAAGGCTTGGCCTTGCGCAGGGCCGAGACGAGCTCGCTGGCCGATGCTGACTCGAAGGCCATGCGAACCGCCCGATGTGGCCTGGCCATGATCTCGTCGACAACGGTGACGGACGCGGCGACGATGCCGGCGGGCGCGATGAAATAGTTCAGCTCGCTGCGCCCCAAGGCCCGGAAGCAGGTCGGACGCCCGGTGGCGACGACCGTGCCGCGCACCGCCGTGAGCCACCGTGTCTGGTCGAAGCAGCTGGGCTCGAACTGCCAGTCGCCCGCCAGGACGAACGGCTTTCCCACGCAGCGCGCGGCCGCCCCCACCTCAGACAGGCGCGCAAGATTCTGCTCGCCCAGGCCGCCGCCCGTATGGAGATAGATGCACCCGAGCACGAAGCTGCCAGGCGGGCCCACGGAGACGCTCCAGGAAGCCATGCGCTCCGTGAGTGGAACAGGGATTCACTCCCCGAGGTGCGTGCGGCGCAGCCCGATCCAGGGCCCGGTGAGAATGGCGACGCCACCTGTGGTGACGCCCGCAGCCGTGCGCCGCGCAGGTGCGAAGTCCGACTTCCAGCCGCATCGCCACGCAGCACGCCGTGCCAGGACGATGTTCGACTCGTCGAGGTGGTGCTCCTGGACGGCCACCACGTCAGCGTCCACGGAGCCGCGCTCCAGCTCGCGCAGCAAGGAGCCCCAGCCCGTGACGTTCACGGTCACGATCGAGCAGAAGCCTCATGGATGCCGCCGCCCGCGCCTCGATGTCCCCGCGCGGTGGGGCGTCCGGGCGAGCGCCGGCAGGCGCTCGCAGACGCGGGCGGCCCCGGTGGGCTCTGGTGCATTCCCGGTGCTCCCGCCAGCGACCCCCAGCGGCGCGCCGTCGACCGCGGCGCTGGCCCCGGGGCTGGCGGCTGCTCCAGCGGCTCCAACTGCGGGAGCTGGACAGGGCAGGTGATCCGCCAGCCGGAGCACTTGCGGCTCCCCGCTGGTCTGGGCCTCGACCGAGGGCTCCCATAGGAGAGAAGCCATTGGTCGAGTCATTGTCTTTGCCCTTGCCCTCCGCGGCTGCCTGAAGGGCGGCCCCCGCCACCAGGCTGTGTCGCAGCCAACCCGGGACCGGCATGCCCTGGGCGACGAGCTGGCTGGCGAAGGCCTCCCGCTCCGAATGCGACATGACAAGTATGTGGTTGGTGAACGCCTCGTCGTCCACCCCCGCGGACGCAACGTCATCTCTACCTCCAGCCCAGCACCGCCAGCCACCTCAGCAGCGGCCTCGGATACGCCTCCGGAGGTGACCTCCTCAGCGTCGGCGTCCATGGAGCACTCGCGCGCGCGGTACTCCTCCGCCTCGTGCAGCGACTGCAATAAGCTGGACATGTAGTGCAGCTCGGCGTTGCCCTCCAACTCCAAGCTAGAACGCATGGCCTCCATCGCCTGCATGGTCTCGGCGATTGCCTTGGCCCGCGGCGGCGGCTGGTCCCAGCGTGAAGTCGCTGGCTGGCTGGCCGCCTGCAACGCCGCCGAATACGCCGCGGTGGCCTGCTCCAGCCGCCAGCTTGCTGGCCAGAAGGCGGTCGTCGGCCTCCTGCAGCCGCTGCTGAGCCTCCTGGAGCTGCTCGGCCGCTGCCGCCCGCGCAGCCTCCGCCCGCTCGAAAATCTTGCGCCGGTCTCCCTGCCGCCAGAGCGCGCGCTGCAGCTGGGACTGCGGCGTGGGCACTGGCTTGGCCGGCGCGGCAGCCGGGGTGGGCTGGGGCAGCTTGGCCTGCTGCTCGGCCGTGAGCTCGATGCCGAAGCCGCGCAAACGCTCCAGGAGCTTGGCGTCGTCGCCAGCGGGGCCTGGCGCATCGGCACCCGCGGCGGGTTTGGCCACCCGGCCCCCTGCGGCGGCCGCGCTCCTGCCGCCGCCGCCCTTCCGCTGTGCCGGGGAAGCTCCACGATGAGCTCGTTTGTCACAGCGCGAGAGCAAGCACGGCAGTGGCTGCGGCAAGCCCAACTGGTCGCCTCCCCACACGCGCAGCCCCGAAAAGGCTTGCGCGGGCCGATCGGCGCAGCATCGGCCGCAGCTGCACGCCAAAGGCGGGCTGGCCCCAGGGAGCCGCTGGACGCCGCCGCCGTCGCCGCCAGCGCGTCCCTTGCTTCTCCAGCCGGGCGGCTGCCCGCGCTGGCGGCCATCCAGCATGGCGGCGTGTGTAACTCGTATTTGGGTGAGCCCGCGGGCCCAGAAAGCTGGTGAGGTCGCGAACCTCTGGCCACAATGTAAAGTAACCAGCGGGGACCAGGTGGGGCCAGCCGATCGACCGGACCCCCCCCTCGCCCCACTGGTTCTTGAGCCCAAATGGCTACGGAGGAGGAGGAGGAGGAGGAGGAGGAGGAGGAGAAGGAGGAACAGGAGGAGGAGGAGG